>OZ005740.1:219392191-219881777 GCA_963930735.1 Dioctria linearis | reverse complement strand
CTAGTCCAGGGAGTAATTCTAATCTTTTGTCGTACTTTAATGTCGAAATATACGCCTAAATGAAATGAACGTTTTTACTGATTTTTTCGTGTTTTTATTCAGTTCAGCAAGCCTTCCATTACGTAGAGTGAACTGAAAATGACACTGGACTTTACAATTCAAAATAATTTTTCGAATTTAAGCACTTTTATTGCTCTAATTAGCTGTAGAATATCCATTTACCACAGTATAAAATTTTTGTCACAACCTCGGAAGCAGTTGACTTATTTGTCGTACTTTTAGGCGTGTATTCTGTCATTAATTCATTGCAAATTCATTTTAGTTTATTTTGTGGTTGATGGAAAGGATAAATCAAAATTAATTTGGTGAATATAAAAGTACGACAAATTTGAGGTGGAATGTCAAAATATATGACAAAAATATACGCCCCTGGGGGGGGGGGGGGTGATTCTGATCTTTTGTCGTACTTTAATTTTTCTACTGATTTTTTCGTACTTTTATTCAGCCCAGCAAGCTTGCATTACGTAGAATGAACTGAAAATGACACTTCACGTTATAAATTAAAAATATTATTTCGAATTTAAGCACTTGTATTGCTGTAATTAGGTGTAGAATATCCATTTACCACAGTATACAATTTGTTATGGTCGTAGCGTATTGCATATAGCAATATGCTACATGAAATACTGAAGCGTGTAAGCCGGCTGCTGTCAAGCAGAAAAATTGAACGCACCCCGACCGAGAGAAGTGCGTTTCCTCAAGCTCGGTTTGACATGTTGACGTGAAATAAAAGAAGAGGACACTTATCTGTCGTGTCAAAATCGTACACTCAGCCCATTGAATAAATAACTAAAGCAGGCCACAGACGATAAAACTGTTGGTCCAACTGTTGTACAAATCTGTGTTGGCATACAACCGTTGTATGGTGTGTGGGCCAATTGTACGAAGCATCCAACAATCAAGCTCGGTTGGGTGGTTGGATGTGCATGCAGGTAAACCGCTGTTGTATATGCAACCGTTGTATGGTGTGTGGGCTTGTTGTTCAACCGTTGATCCGATTTCATTATCTGTCAAGTTTTTTATTGTAAATGCGTTGTAAAAAACAAACCAAAATTGTGTCAATTAAGTATAAGGACTTCTGGGAAGAGTTTATTGATATATTATTAATTTTCAAAGACATAAACACAGCTGAAAAACAAATGCACATTTTCTTTTTTTTTGACAACCGATGACATTATTTCGGAAGAAATTATTGCTGAAGAAATCGGTCCAACAGTTGTATCGTGTGTGGACTACCATACAACTGTTGGTCAACAGCCGTTGGACCAACAGTTGTATCGTGTGTGGGTCGCTTAATAAGGAAACGGCATATCGGGTGAAAACCTAAGCCACTCGGCGAAATGTATTAGTGTGCTGTGTTTGTATTTGTCTCGTCATGGCAGTAGTGAAACCGTAAAATTTTGAGGGGGGACATTTTTATAACCCAAACTGCTATGTAAAATAAACAAATTTTTGGCGCCCCCTTATCTTCAAATAATATTCCTTGGCGTTGCCTATGATAATTTAAGTGACTAGTTAAGCAGAATTTCGAATAAGCGACCAGCCCTCTTGTCATTTCTCCCCCCGCTCCATGGGTTTGACTGTCATTGAATTGCCTACTCACGAACACTGTATTCACACAAAACCCCGCTTCCTTATTAGTTATTTATTCAATGACTCAGCCACATCGAGGAATTAATTAGAAAAACTTTCCGTACCCATCGACGAGAAAAAAAATCCTGTAAGTAAATTTATAACACTTTTCAGTTCTAATACTGATTTATTGTCAATCCTAACAATTATTTTCGTACTACCCCACATAAAATCAGCCAGCCAGTACACCATAGAGTTAAGATTGCCTACTTCGTTATTGGGAGAATTACTGAATAACCTATTCTTGTACCTGACGTTCCATCTGTTCCTGACCTACACTGCAGAATAGCTGAATTTTCAGGCGTTCAATGCGATCAAGAAGATTCATTTTTGTCCATTTTGACGATTAGTCGAAAGACAGGCCACGTTCAAAGCCAAAGAGAATTCCACATAAGATCGACTTAGGATATTAATAGTCGATGGTTAGTTAGTCGACGACGGAACTATACAAATATTGAAAGCGTAATCTCATCGATTTGAGTCGTAGACATAGTGGTTGGATCACAGATAGTGAGCCCCAGAGCTCTCCCGACGAAGATATGGTCCCGTGCATGCGAAAATACACAGAGCCTTCCTGTTATTAATGCAGTCAGCATGTCGGTTCACACCCGGTGAAACCCTGTAGACACCTGAAGCGAAAGTAATCATGAAATTTTCGGAGTGCAGTCATCATAGGGAAGTCATTGTGCAAACTAATTTAAACTTAGGATAATGTTCTGTACAATATTGTTTTAGGCATATATATATATTGTTGCGAGCGTGGCCTTTGGTTCGTTATTTAAAACATAATATTAAATAATTAATATATAAGTTCTTTATTTCACTTAAATCATATAAAATTCACAAACATTCATTTAATCAACTCAACTCTAATTATCGCTAACACTGTACTTTCAATTATCGCAATCTAATTACACACTATCGCTTCTTTATTAACGTCTAAGACAAGACTCTTTTCTGGCGATGACAACTGTTATATTTATACCCTAGAAACTCTCCGGATAAATCTGGAGTGTTCTATTCCAAAAGCTTCTTGACTATTCTATTTGTTCTATTCCTGAACTTTCATAATCGATTCTCCGAACCTGAAGTCATTTACTCTCCGAACCTGAAGTTGTTTATTGCCAGTAGATGTCAGTAGTTGTCTCTTTCTATTGCACGTAACACTGCCCCCTTCTTAAACTTGTTCGTCCCGAACAACAGGTGGTCCACGGTCTTCATGCTCGTAGTATTGACACAAGCGGTCCAAATGAACAATTTTGTGCTTGCCTCTTGTGCCACGCTGAATCCTGTATACCACGTCATTAATTCTAGTTACTACTGAATACGGTCCTTCCCAGTGTAGTTGCAATTTTGGAGAACGTCCCTTACGTCGTTTCGGGTTGTACAGCCAAACAAGATCACCTTCGTTAAATCCTGCGGAATTAGCGCGTAAGTCATAGCGGGTCTTCATCCGATCAGTATTTGTTGCTAATTTCGTCCTCGTGGCCTCGTGTACATCGGCTAATTCTTGTTTGAGCTCCGATACGTAGTCTTCTGGTAACTTTTGTTCACCTCTGGGGGTACCGAATTTGAGGTCGCTAGGTAAACGCATCTCTCTTCCGAATATGACTTTAGCTGGGGTTTGTCCGGTAGTACTATGAACGGCTGATCTATAAGCCATTAGGAATACAGGAATATGTCGATCCCAATCGCGTTGATGATAGTCAACTACTTTCTTTAGATGCTCGATCAATGTTCTGTTGAAGCGCTCTACCATGCCATCAGATTGTGGGTGTAGAGGAGTTGTTCTAGTTTTTCTTATTCCCAACATTTTACACATCTCCTGGAAAGTCCGCGATTCGAAGTTCCGTCCTTGGTCCGAATGAAGTTCGTGAGGCACACCAAACCTACTGACCCAATTCGTTATTATTTGTTCCGCAACTGTGATTGCCTCTTGATTAGGGATTGCATAAGCTTCAGGCCATTTACTGAAATAGTCAATGGCAACTAATATATAACGGTTACCGCCATCCGTTTCTGGAAAAGGTCCAGCGATGTCTATAGCTATCCTTTCAAAGGGGGCTCCGACATTATACTTATGCATTTCTCCTCTGCTTCTGTGTTGCGGCCCTTTGCAAGCAGCACAGACAGTGCATCTGCGGCACCACTCCTCCACATCTTCTCGCATATGTAACCAATAAAACTTTTCTCGTATTTTGGAAATGGTTTTGTTCACTCCCAAATGTCCTCCAGAGGTTCCACCGTGCATTTCTTCTAGAACATCTTTAACGTTTGATGCCGGCACGACTATCTGCATTCGGAAAGATTCGCCATTTGGTGTTTCCCACTTGCGTTTTAATATACCACATTCAACATGAAGAGAGTTCCATTGAGCCCAGTAACTTTTCAGCTTCTCACTCCGTTCCGAAATATCCTTCCAGTCTGGTCTTTCCATGTCTTCTTTCCAAGCAAGAATAGGTGAAATGTCCGGATCTTCTCGTTGTGCTGTTCGTAGGTCCTCGTTGTCCCAACCTGTAGATGGCTCCACGGTTACCAACTGTATAGTTGCTGTTGTTTCTTTTTCTTCTATTCGGGTGCAATGTTTGCACTCAAGTTTACATGGAGTTCGTGAAAGGGCGTCTGTATTTCCATGGATACGACCTCTTCGGTGTTGTATTTCAAAATCATAAGCCTGGAGTCGCTCTATCCACCTCGCCACTTGTCCCTCAGGATTCTTAAACTGCAGAAGCCATTTAAGCGCTGCATGGTCGGTGCGAAGGATGAATTTCTGCCCGTAGAGATATTTATGAAAATGCTTTGTTGAACTTACAATGGCAAGTAGCTCCTTTCTTGTAGCACAATAATTTTTCTCTGACTTTGAAAGTGCTTTGCTATAGTAAGCTACTGGAACTTCTTGACCATTCTCCTCCTGAGAAAGCACTGCACCAATACCTTCATTGCTGGCATCCGTGTCTAATATAAATGTTTTCCCCAGCTTTGGATAGTGAAGTACTGGCGCTTCACAGAGCTGTTGCTTCAAATTTTCAAAACTTTCGTTGCATTTATCCGACCATATGAACGGCTTTCCCTTTTCGGTAAGTTGATGTAGGCTTCTTGCTATATCTGCAAAACCTTTCACGAATCGCCTGTAGTAGGTAGCTAAACCAAGAAAACTCCGTAATTGATGTTTGTCCTTTGGTGCTGGCCAATTTTTGACGGCTTCTATCTTCTCTGGATCGGTTCTTACTCCTTGTGATGAAACTATGTGCCCTAAATATTTAACTTCTTTTTTAAATAGAGCACATTTACTCGCACTGAGCTTTAATTTTGCATCTTTGAGTCTTTGAAGTACATCCCGTAAGTTGTTTTTATGTTCCATGAATGTCCTTCCGATTACTATTATGTCATCCAAATAGACAAGACATGTTTTCCAGGTTAAACCACGTAGAACACATTCCATTAGTCGTTCGAATGTGGCTGGAGCATTACATAACCCAAATGGCATTACTTTGAATTGCCATAAGCCACTGCCAACTGAGAAAGCAGTTTTCTCTCGGTCCTCGGGATGTATTTCCACTTGCCAGTAACCACTCTTCAAATCCAGCGTGGAAAACCATTGCGCTCCGGAAAGGGTATCCAATGGGTCATCAATCCTTGGTAATGGATAGCTATCTTTTCTCGTCACGTTATTTAGTTGGCGGTAGTCTACACAGAATCGGGTGCTGCCATCCTTCCTAACCAGAACAACCGGTGATGTCCAAGGGCTGTTAGATTCCTCTATGATGCCTTGTTTCTTCATGGAGTTCATCATGTCTGCAACTTCTGGTTGTTTGGCTAATGGCAATCTTCGTGGTGTCTGTCGAATGGGTCTGGAATCTCCTGTATCGATTCGATGCTGGACAAGATTTGTTTTACCATAGTCATCATCATTCATTGCAAATAATTCCGAAAATTCATCGATCACCTCTTTGGCATCGTTGTGTTGTTGTTCACTTAAGGCACTGGACGAAAGAAGTTTCTGAACCTGTTGGGTAGTAGCTGGTATAGTTTTTGTCTCCTTGACATTACTACCATTATCCAAAGTGACGATTTGGTAAACGGGTTCACAATTTCCAATTATAGCACCTTCTTTTAGTTGTACCTCGTTTTCGGATGTGTTAAGCACTCTGACTGGAATTAATGTTGCACCTTCTGCCTTCACTAAAGTCTTGCCAACGATGATGTTCGATGTAACTTTTGTGGGGTTAGGCTCCACCAGATAGAATCGGCAGGTCCCGATGTCATCAGTAAGCTTTGTCCATATTAGTGTCTCGGAGCATGGCGAAAGAGTAATATTTTCGCAAACCATCGTCCTTACTTTCGCAGGATGATCTGCTTCTTCTCCTAGTTTCATAGGAATTTCTAGGTTGCCATATTTAAGAATCCGCTCTCCGACATCCAGATTTATTTTGTATGTGGTCATGAAGTCTATTCCAAGAATGCAGTCATCCATTATGTCTGAAACCAGGAAAGTGTGAGGAAATAGTAGTTCGCCTAGTTGAACATCTAAAGTTATTTCTCCAAACACCTGTGCTACCGCTCCAGTTGCTGTTCTTAGTAGATATTTGGTGGTGTTGTGAAGCCATTTGTTCTTAACAAGATCTGCTCTAATAATTGATCTTGAAGCTCCAGTATCGATAGTAACTGCGCAGTCATTTTTTCCTACACTTCCATATATAACAAGACTGCTATTATTTCTCTGTAACTGACTTACTTGGATGATGACTTCGGGGCTGTCGATTCCACCAACCAACTTCTGCCCCATGAAGTTGGTTTTTACTAGTTTTCCGACTGCTCAAGGGGAGAGACGATGCAACTAGTCGCTGTTTGATATCTAGTCTCTCCACGAATTGCTTGTTCCCTGGCTCGACATCTTTGGCATTCTTCTTTCCCCTCTTCTGATGATTCCACTCGTCGACGTTTTCTGCAGTCTCTTTGAAGGTGCCCTGGTATATTACAATTCCAGCATCGAAGGAAACCACGTGAAGGCGGGCTCTGTGATGATTGCACTCTGTTGCAAGTACATTCTTCCACTGAAATTTCTCTCACACGTACTGCACTCCGAGAAGCTTGTCTGGCGGATTCATACGCTAATGCATAGGCTAGTGCTTCTGCTGCTGATTTCTTTCCTGCTAGCCTTAATGATTGTTGTAAATTTTGATCTGTAATAGCGTTCACAAATGCTTCCGTTGCCACTTCATTGAGAAAATCTGCATTCACGCTGGAGTATGAAAGATGCGCTAATCTTTCTACATCTGCCTGCAGTTGCTGTAGTGATTCTCCTTGTTTTTGAATCCTGTTGCGCAATTGTAGGCGATATACTTGCTGCATGTGTTCATCTCCGTAACGTAATTCTATCGCCTGTACTAATGAAGAGTAATTACGTTGATTTTCAATCGGTACAGTTTGTAAGATTTCTGACGCAGGACCTCGAAGTGCTAATACCAGAGCTATAGCTTTGTCTTCATCATTCCATCCATTTACCTCTGAAGCTGCCTCGAATTGTCTCTTGAAGATATGCCACGAATTTTGTCCATCAAATATTGGAGCTTTCATTCTACCTGCTCCGGATATTTCAGCTGCTACGTTTAGAGGCTGACGATGCTTTATTCTTTCCAGATCTGCTTTAACGTTTTCAAGTTGCTCGGTGACTTTTTGTTGAACTTCCGAAACCTTTTGTTGAAATTCCTGCTCAATTCCTTCAATTTTCAAATTTTGTTCTTCTAAAGAACTTTTTAGAAAATTTTTCTGATCCTCCAAACGAGTTTCTAGACAATTCTCCAGAGAACTCTTTTGTTCGTCCAAGCGCGTTTCCATAGATTTCTTCTGCTCATCTAACCGGGATTCCAGAGAATTCTTTTGTTTAACAAAAGCATTCTTTTGTTCGTCCATAGATTTCTTTTGTTCATCTAAACGTGATTCCAGAGAATTCTTTTGTTCCTCGAGAGAATTCTTTTGTTCGTCCATAGATTTCTTCTGTTCATCTAAACGTGATTCTAGAGAATTCTTTTGTTTCTCGAGAGAATTCTTTGTTCGTCCATAGATTTCTTCTATTCCTCGAGAGAATTCTTTTGCTCATCAAAACGGGCTTCCATTTTACTCATTAAAGTACTCAAAAGCTGTTCCATTTTCATCGCAGGCGCTTCTTCAACTTCGATTTCCTCCAAGTTCTCTTCGAAAACAAATGTTTCAGGATTCTTTCCTTCCTCTATCAAAGATTGTCTAAGTCGCTCGACTAGAACTTTCTTTATGCCTGTCGTTTGTAATGACCGGTTCCCTAACTCCACTTTCAAATCCTGCGTTCGAAGCTCGTCCACTTTGCGTCCCATTATTTTAGTAATTCTCTTATAGATGAATATAAATTATTTTCCAGAACTTTCACAATTTAACACAATTTCTCAAAATTAATCACTCTTTTAATTTTTAGTCAATTGCCACCACTTTATTTCGCGAATTTATCCCACTTCTGACACCAGTTGTTGCGAGCGTGGCCTTTGGTTCGTTATTTAAAACACAATATTAAATAATTAATATATAAGTTCTTTATTTCACTTAAATCATATAAAATTCACAAACATTCATTTAATCAACTCAACTCTAATTATCGCTAACACTGTACTTTCAATTATCGCAATCTAATTACAAACTATCGCTTCTTTATTAACGTCTAAGACAAGACTCTTTTCTGGCGATGACAACTGTTATATTTATACCGTAGAAACTCTCCGGATAAATCTGGAGTGTTCTATTCCAAAAGCTTCTTGACTATTCTATTTGTTCTATTCCTGAACTTTCATAATCGATTCTCCGAACCTGAAGTCATTTACTCTCCGAACCTGAAGTTGTTTATTGCCAGTAGATGTCACCAGTTGTCTCTTTCTATTGCACGTAACAATATATATGCATCGATTTAGCCAGTCAGTCCGACATGGATGTGGGTGACCTTTAAGGTTCAAAGAGTTAAACTTTTTTTCCTCAGGCACAGCGGATCATCTCGGAGGCGGCTCTGCGTGGGATCCCCAGCATTAAAATATGCGTAAGTGTTGCCTTTTTGTTTGCTGTTATATTGTTTGTTCAGATATATTCAAATGTGGTCCGAATTAAAGTAAATTGAAATCGAAATAGGAGGGTTGTGTATTAACACAAGAACTATTGTTAGGAATAAAGTAGTTCTTGAGTCACTGTTCGCTAAGAAGTGCTATGAGCACTATTCTGGAAGTAAGGCCTTAGGCCATACATTTTTTGATTAAGTGCTCCATTGGTGAACTCAGGGACCCAAGCCATGTTATGGACGGACATAGAGGTTAGGTGAATGATACTCTCAGTCATTTAAGCAAAATTTTATTGTTATGTCATCTTAATACTATTTAAAGTCTCCACATTGATAATTTTAAAACATGAAATTTCTATAGCAGGTACCTTAGCTGTAAGTTTATTATAGATTCGCTTGTTGCACGTCTCCATAGTATGGGAGTACTGGCACACTACTAACTCAAATGTACAGAAGTAAGACATTTGCAACACAATTAGAACTTCCGAATGTTTTCATTTGACTTATTATAGTCCGCTCTAGGCATGGAATTGTGAGATACACATGTTATGAGGTTAATAGGGTCTCGACTAGGCTACTATTAGTAATAAAAGAAGAAAAAAACAAAGAAAAATCTTTATTTATAACGTAATGAAGTGCTGAGAGTTTTTTTATTTTTCCTTCACTGTCCTGGCGCTCTATCGCATGGGGGTTGTTTAGTTCGCTCGTTTATTCTCTCTTTACAGGTCAATAAAGGACTCTGAAAAATCTTGCCCTCAGAATCAGATGGGTGGTTGGGGCACGCAAAGAAGGCATAACATCTGCGCCTTCGACGACGGATATAGGTAGGTGACGTAAGAGTCCCTTCAGGACCGAATGTGTGCCGGATTTTAGTGTTTATAGGCACGAATTTTTTTTTGATTATGGCAGACGGCAGCGGCAGGTTTTTCGTGGAGCCTCCCCACACTCTCCGCCAATAGCTGAGGTGAGCTAGCGTGCCGCCCTGCAGTCAACGCTGTCCGTCGAGTGATCTGTCAGCTCATGCTGGCAGTCTGGACTTCACGTCCAAGCAAATCACTCACTATAGTTCCATAACAAAAAATGGCGCCCAACGTGGTGCCACCTCAGTCAACTTCGGTGTTCAGATGTGTTTGACACTGGGGACTGAGGCTACTTGAGATATGGACATTTAGCTTGTAGCTAAATCGTCTGACTCGGTAGTCTCATATCTAGTGGAGAGCACATGTGGAACTGAGGTTTGATTGTTTTGGTAATAGAAATTTTTTGAAAATAAAGTAAAGTTTTTGGTATTTTGAATTTTTAGTAACGATCAAAGTACATAAAGTTTTGAGAGTTTTGAATTTTTTGAAAGTTTTGAAAGTTTGCAAAGTAAAGTAAAGATTTGTGAAGTTTAGATATTTTAATTTTTGAAAGCTGAATTGAGTTAAGTAAAGCAACATAACGTCTTAAAGTTTTTGAATTTTCTGAATTTTTTTTTCGGAATGATCTTTCCCGCTGGCCTTCAGCCATGGAAATGGCAGGTGGCCTCACGAAAGTTTTTTTATTCCGATTCTCATGGAGCCTGTCCATTTTGGTCGTACGACTGGACAGGGACATGAGCCTGTGAGACAACTTCTTGGCTTATAGCTAATTAGTTGACCTCGTTCATGGCTCTGCCCAGATGTGTGATTAGGTAGACGGAGCAGTCGGAGGAAGGGAAGGAAGGAGGAAATGTCTGTCTCGTGGAACTGACTCGGGATTGTTTTGGTCAGTTCGACGGGGGAATAGTGGCTGCGTCGGCATCTCTTTAGCCTGGTGGCCCCGCGGTATGGCTATTTCATACCAAGAGGAGGATGTCGATTCACCATTCCTTAGTTTGGTAACCGACTTGAAGCGACCAATACAATACTCGGTGAGGTCTCGTGGGATGGGACTGGAATGGTTGCTTGATACCCTCGGAGCCCGGAAGCTGGAATGTGCTAACTGTCTGACTGAGGGATATCATTCAACTTTTTCAGCCCCCAATTTCTCCAACTGACTTTCTCCAAAGATTCCCATAGAGAATCGTGAATATGTAGTTTTTTCATGCACACATTCACATCACTTGCCTGTATCGTGACCTGATTTGAGAGAGTGGACTGAAAGATTTTTGTGTTGAGAGTTCGCTCTTGGAGGGGGGGAGGAGGAAGCATCGTTCATTAGATCACCCTTTGTATTAATTCTTTTAGGAATTATTTTTCGGAAATGCCACGATACCTTTTGGTAGATTTTTATGTTTGGAGTTTTCGTTCATGCTATGAGATTTTTTTTTCGAATTTTTATTATCCTTTTTTGCTTATACAATTTTCCGTCATTTCGTAGACTTTGTGTGGAAGTAATATATACAAATTTTATTCTACATGCTAAGAGTTTTCCTGGTTGTGATACTGCATTCAGCTGTAATATTAGGTATATACACTCGCGATGTCCATATATACACTCGTGATGTCCATATATACACTTGTGCTGTCTATATATATATTTATTTATTTCAATGTTCGCACCTGTTGAATCTTTTATTGCTGGGACCTTTTTATTTACGCAACAATTAACTTCAAGGATGTGTCCTCGATGGGTCATCGGTCAAGTAAGAGCGACAGTCGTAGTCGAAGACGATCGATGAGAATCTCATTGGGTCGTGGGTCGAGACACACATTGGGCGCCCGCAGCGGCTAGCTCAGTCGACCATTTTTCAGCGTTGTCTGAACCATGGGTGGCTCAGACCACTCTGCCCTGTTATGGTCGTAGCGTATTGCATATAGCAATATGCTACATGAAATACTGAAACGTGTAAGCCGGCTGCTGTCAAGCATAAAGATTGAACGCACCCCGACCGAGAGAAGTGCGTTTCCTCAAGCTCGGTGTGACATGTTGACGTGAAAGAAAAAAAGAAGACACTTATCTGTCGTGTCAAAATCGTATACTCAGCCACATCGAGGAATTAATCAGAAAAACTTTCCGTAGCCATCGACGAGACAAAAAAATCCTGTAAGTAAATTTATAACATTTTTTAGTTCTAATGCTGATTTATTGTCAATCCTAACAATTATTTTCGTACTACCCCACATAGAATCAGCCAGCCAGTACACCATAGAGTTAAGATTGCCTACTTCGTTATTGGGAGAATTACTGAATGACCTATTCTTGTACCTGACGTTCCATCTGTTCCTGACCTACACTGCAGAATAGCTGAATTTTCAGGCGTTCAATGCGATCAAGAAGATTCATTTTTGTCCATTTTGACGATTAGTCGAAAAACGGGCCACGTTCAAAGCTAAAGAGAATTTCACATAAGATCGACTTAGGATATTAATAGTGGATGTTTAGTTAGTCGACGACGGAACTATACAAATATTGAAAGCGTAATCTCATCGATTTGAGTCGTAGACATATTGGTTGGATCACAGATAGTGAGCCCCAGTGCTCTCCCGACGAAGATACGGTCCCGTCCATGCGAAAATACACAGAGCCTTCCTGTTATTAATGCAGTCAGCATGTCAGTTCACACCCGGTGAAACCCTGTAGACAAACTTAGGATAATGTTCTGTACCATATTGTTTTAGGCATATATATATATATGCATCGATTTAGCCAGTCAGTCCGACATGGATGTGGGTGACCTTTAAGGTTCAAAGAGTTAAATTTTTTTCATCAGGCACAGCGGATCATCTCGGAGGCGCCTCTGCGTGGGATCCCCAGCAACAAGGGACTCTGAAAAATCTTGCCCTCAGAGTCAGATGGGTGGTTGGGGCACGCAAAGAAGGCATAACATCTGCGCCTTCGACGACGGATATAGGTAGGTGACGTAAGGGTCCCTTCAGGACCGAATGTGTGCCGGATTTTAGTGTTTATAGGCACGAAAGTTTTTTTGATTATGGCAGACGGCAGCGGCAGGTTTTTCGTGGAACCTCCCCACACTCTCCGCCAATAGCTGTGGCGAGCTACCGTGCCGCCCTGCAGTCAACGCTGTCCGTCGAGTGATCTGTCAGCTCATGCTGGCAGTCTGGACTTCACGTCCAAGCAAATCACTCACTATAGTTCCATAACAAATTTTGACACAATCTCGCAAGCAGTTGAATAATTTGTCATACTTTTAGGCGTGTATTCTCAGATTAGTTCATTGCAAGTTCATTTTAGCTTATTTTGAGGTTGATGAAAAGAATAAATCAAAATTAATAATGTGAATATAAAAGTACGAAAAATTTGTGGTGAAATGTCAAAATATGTGACTAAAATATACGCCTAAGCCATGATACAAATATTAACAAGTATGGCCGACATTTCTGTCAATTGCATGCTTACGTCTATTGCCATTCAGTGAAATTTGTCGTTGTGTCGTGTCCCAAAAACAATCGAATAAATAACAATAGAAAATATCAATTAACAACCGAAATGAATAAAACTCTCGAATTTCTTTAACACATTAATTCTTTATTACAACAAAACTGACCTATCTTCACTAAGTATTCTACAAGTATTCCGAACCGAACGGAACTTGACACCTTCTAAACAAAAGATACGACGTGACTGATAACTGACCCGGGGGTTACACCTGCAAGTACAGCTTGCATGCAACTTGCACTGCCATACTTCTTGCATGTGTAACCTCTACTGCCATGCTGGCAGTACAGCTTTCAGCGAACTTGCATGATGAAAAACCATGGCAGCTGGGAGACAGTAATTTGACATTTATACAGTTTTCAAAATGGCGGAAAAGAAATGCTTGAGAGAATTTGATAAATTTATTCTGGGAAAATGAGATTTTCTGGGATCATTTGCATTACGTCATTTACCAACACCTTCCTCTTAAATTTTCCTTGGGTTTTTATCATTCTGCTACTTCCTTTATTGCTATAATTTTCCAATATACGCAAGACTTTACGTCTCGATGCCATTTTTTAAATGAACTTGCATGCAAGCTGATAAGACACCAACCGAGCTGCCTTCTGCAGTCAAGTTTAAAATCGCGTTGGAAGGGAGGCTTGCATCCAAGCTGTACTTGCAGGTGTAACCCCCGGGTTAACTGCACTCGGCAGACCAGTCATTGTTCTTTTTGCCCCATATTCACCGGCTGCGCCAATTGTCGTGCCCCTAAGCAATCAAATAACGAAAACTATTTAACTAATTTCAACCCGAAACAATTAAACTTCTTTAAATCCAAACGCCTGAATTTCTTTAACACGTTATAAATCTTTATTTACCAAAACTTGACTTATCTTAACAATTATCAAGTACTACGAACGGAAACTTGCCACCACTATCAGTAGGTTTACATGAATACTTGAGTACTTAACTTGAAATCCACTTGAAGTTCAGGTAGGGCGGTTGATTGAACTAATTCCAATTACTTGACTTGAATTTTTCTTGAATTTAATTTTCCAATTATTTAAGTTGAAATTTACGCGTTGAATGAGCGTTTTCATGATATTTTGATTACTTCAAGCATACTTCAAGTATTCATGTAAACGTACTGTATGTATGTCAAGAAAATACAACGTGACTGCTCACTGGAAGGCACTCGCAGCCAAGTCATTGGTCCTTTAAGGCAGAAACACATCCAAGCTAGCCTCAGGCCTCTTCGCAGCTCGCCACAAGGCTTGCCTCAGAGAAATGAAAACAAAAGGATACCATCGGGCTCGGTGCTGTCATTGTAATTTTGTTAGTACATCTGTTGACAGAAGTAGACCTGAGAGAGAAAAATTTCCAACATTGAGCAAAGCGCGCTTTGCGGCTAGGTCTTAAGGCTAGCTGCTGGCTTGGTTTTGTGTTGCATCATTTAAAAACCCGTGTTTGAAATTTTGACAACACCTCGAGGAAGCCTCGAGGCCTGGATGTTCGACAAAACCTGGTCGTTTGCTATACCGGTTGCAGCACCTGAGTTGCTTAGTCGTAAACAATCGCCTTACATAATAATTATCATGCAAGGTTAATTATTATCGTAACGCCGATTGCTCCACTAAGCGCTCATCGCCACCAGCTGTTGGGCTAATCAGCAAAATAATCGACGGTTGCAGAACAATTCCATGCGAGTTAATTGTTTAGCAATCATTATTATGATTACTTTATCAGATGTGCCTTTGGCTGTTGGAAGAATCTTCCATATATTGCTGGTAGCTTAGCTAGGTTGGTAGTTTAGCTAGGTAGGTAGCTTAGCTGAGTAGGTAGCTTAACTGGGTAGGTAGCTTAGCTGGGTAGGTAGCTTAGCTGGGTAGGTAGCTTAGATGGGTAGGTGGCTTAAGTAGGTATGCAATTATAAGGTACTCTTAATTTTGCATAACGAAGTTCCTTCTTAGTATCCTCGTTTGGGAAAATTTTCTACCCGACCATTAAATTATCTCACACTTTGGAGCCCGTGGATCTAGTCTGACAGACTACATATTAAATCAGAGCAAAAAGTCGAATATACCAATGGCGACTGGCTAAGTTAATGAGATACACCTGTATTTGAATCCACTGGAGATCGAGTATTAAATCAATATTGTAGTGCTATGCTGTTTTTTCCTGTAATTGCTTTTAATTTTAAGTTCATGGCAATTCGAGTATAACTTTTGCTTAGATTTTGGCACTGATGGACATTCACGGAGGCCTCTGAGATGGACCACGACAACAAAACCACTGTAAGTTGTTGCCTTATTATAATATCAATTAATATTGCTTACTATATATATATATATATATAGATATAGTATTAAATTTCTTTGAAATCGTTATAATAATAATGTCCGTGGTGCGAAGGAGCTCGACAGATTTTACTAGAGAGGGATTTAGTCCCTAGAGGTAATTAGACTCGGAAACGTCGTTTTTTCTGTCATTTAGTCATACTGTGTATGGTAGTATATTGAAAGTGATTTGCTTGGACGTGAATTCCAGACTGCCAGCATGAGCTTACAGATCATTTGGTGGACAGCGTTGACTGCAGGGCGGCACGCTAGCTCGCCTCGGCTATTGGCGGAGAGTGTGGGGAGGTTCCACGAAGACCTGCCGCTGCCACCAGCCATATACAAAATATTTCGTGCCTACAAATCAAAGGGCCGTAGCACACATTCAGTTCTTAAGGGACTTTTACACCACTTACCTACATCCATTGGGAAGGCACAGATGTTTGGCCTTCTCTGCTTGCCCCATCCACCCAACTGACTCTGAGGGCAGATAATTTTCAGAGTCCCTGTGTTGACCTGAAAGGAGAAGAGTAGCGGACCTAGACGACCCCCACACTAAGAGGGTTCCGGGCGAAAGGAGGAAAAATTCGGAGTTTCAGCAAAACATCGTTTCTCTTCTTGTAATTAATTTTAATGTCAAATCGTCCTACAAATTGATCGGTCATAGCATTACAGGTTAACTGTTAGGAATAAACAAAAATATACCATGTGCTCAGAATTCATAGCTTTAGTTTTTATGCGTAGATTAATTCCTAACTCAAAAGTTCCAGCTGAGTTTACTTGCCTACAGGATAATCTGACTTCGAAGTAAGAGTCTGGTTCTAATGAAAATCACTACGATCAACACAAATTGATTATTCTAATACAGTGTTTCCCAACCTTTTTTTTCTTGCCAACCAAAAGATAGGTCCGAAAAAAATTTGACGAACCCCCTATGTAGTCGTTAATGACAGGTAAAAAAAAGCAATAAAATTTGATAGAATATATATTTTTCATATTGCAGAATAATTGATTATATTAATCGTGAAACATTGAAATGAAACATTAATAAGACTGAAATGATGGCTATAAAAGTTATAAACAAGATAAATTTAACAATCTGGTTCTTATGTTATACATATGGAAAAACTCTTAATGGGATATTTGTGGTTGTTTGATACAAGAAAGCAATTCAAAGTTAGGCTCAATATCTGACAATTTCAGTCTTAGATCAGGTTCTGCATTTAACCTGTTTCTGTATTTATCTTTCAGATAAGTATATGTTGAAATTCCTTTCTCGCACAGAAATGAGGAATAAATTATAATGTATGAAATTGTTGATATAATTTGATATTGATGAAGTAATTTTGAAAAACAAATAAGGAAAAAAGAAAATATTGAAGTTTTTTATAGATTTCTTAACAAACAGGCAGAGAACAGTCTCTTTTACAGTGGGTTTGTTCTTTAATTTATGTGTTTTTGTATTGTTTTTTTTTTGCTTTTGAATTTAATGGTGTTTTAAAAAATTCGCATTACAAATTACAATATTTTCGCGAACCCCCTCTGCAAACACTGCGAACCCTCGGTTGGGAATCACTGCTCTAATAGATAGAGTCCAGGTATGTATGTATATATATTTATATATGTCTAAAATAAGAACGAACTAAAATTAAATTTTCTCATATGTCTTAATTAACTCAATTTTATCATTAATTTACGTTACGTTCAATAATATTAATTATATTGATTTATAATTATTAACTCCAGGTATGTATGTATACGACTCTTTGTAGACTAAGTATGTATGTATATATATATTTGGGTGCGTATTGCGTATGTGAATTACTGCACACATACCTGTTCTATATTATACATAGATACATGTAGAAGAAAATTTTTCCCTCCTTAAAACTTTTAATTATTGTTCTATTGTTCTAAACTTTTAATTATTGTTCTACGTTTGTGCTTGGACGAATAGAAAGAATGGGGTACTCACCAAAATCTCCTTTTACTTCTTGTTGACAATCTCGAAGAGGCCTCCTAGAGCTGTTCCTCTGCAAAAATGTATAGTAGTTACGGTAAAAAGGAAGGAGGACCTGCGTCCCCATTCGTCCAAGTCTTGCCTTAAAGTTAACAAACTACTCTAAGCTCCTCTTGAACATACACTTCGTTGTGTCTGGAATGGGTGTCCTTATGTTGTGAAGAGAACTGTAACCCGCCACACACGGCGGGCATCAATTTGTATGGCTTTTATTGTTGTAATACGGGTCCTAGGGATGGATAAGTGAACCTGATATTCGCTCTCTTGTATCTTTTTGTCGCTCAAGCGTTTCAATAAATGTGGACAGAATCTTAAACACTCGGATGGTTGTCAGTTGCCCTTGAAAGTGGCTCGTGTTCGATTTTTTTTTTAACAGATACATCTGCAGATCCATTTGTGAAATTCTTTTATGAATATTTATTTTTGTTGTTATAGATGTATTATTTGCAACGTGTACTTCAGGCAAAATTAAAGTCTGGGCAGGCTTATTGAAATTTTCGTTTGATGATGACGGTATTGATGGATCAATCTGCCGCTAAGCAGTTTTCGTGGATTTAATATCCATAATTGTTCTGAAGCCATTGAATTCCATGAACAGCACGGAAACCAAAGTGTTACACCCATTTCTACTAAACGGGAGACAATATTGTGCCAATTTCTTGAATATACTGGAACCTTTTTGTCCATAAATCCCCTGTATTGTGTGAATATTTCGACAATTAGTAAGGTAAATTCTTTAAATATTCATATATTATCGAAACTTACGTGGGTATCTATATTGCCGACACCGATGCCACAAGGAGATTTCAGATTTTCTGTCGTCCGACTTGGCACTGCATGATTCACTTGACAAACAAGACAGATGTCTACGCTCTTCTTCGTCTTTTTCCTTTCGGGTGCGTTCAGCGCGTATGGCTCTTAGTCCATATAGAACACAGTCCACATACATCTCATGCTGCTACGGGTCGCCTAGACGTGTACCTAGCTCAGTGTAGCATATTGCTACATACAATACGCTACGACCATAACAACTGCGAGTCACACTTGGTGACCGGAGTGCTTCCTTATAGCGAGAACTGTTACATTAGTTACCTATGTGACTAAATAAGCGAATATCATTTGTAATAGGCATATGATTAATAATATATTATGTCGATCAGGGGGCCTATTCTTCTTTTGAGAATTCGTTATATAACGAACGGTTGATAACGAATCGAACACACCGTTCGTATTCTTGAACCTCATCGTTAGAAAGTCGAAGTGGTGAAAAAATTGAATATTGTCAACTGTTTCATGTTTTAAAATATAATTTGTAAAAAATTACTAGCTTCAGTGAATTGTCGTTATTGTTTGTGTCTGAAATTGTTGAACAATTTATGGAAAATAAATTACGTCGATCGTTAATCAATTTCTGCACCCTTAATTCATCGCTGGATAGGAAAAATTTTGCAGGAGGACCTCTACCAGTGCCATGCAAATTTTCCTTTCACCATACATTTTAAATCCTGCTAACTCTGGAAATTTATATTAGCTTTGTTTTGAATATAATATCATAAAAAAATTCATATGAATTTATGTACATTCCTTTCTCCAACTTTTCCAGTCCTTTGTCTCTCCGGGAATGGAATTTAATACTGATGCTAGCTTTTGCCACAATTCCGTGACATCTTTTGAACTGAAAGAGTTATCTTATTTACCAAATTTCAGTTTCGGGTTTTCCTCTAAAAACTCAATTATTTTAGTTTTTTGAGCATACCTATGACATTTTCGCAAATCTTTTATCTCCCATTATCATCCGTAAAATAGCAGCAGATTCACTCCTCGTTTGGCATAACGAATGGTTGAACCCACTCGTTAAATAATGAAGGATTTGCGTTCGATATACATATATAACGAATGCAGATTTCAGGAATACCACTTGTGTCGATTCCGAATGAAGGCAAGAATAGGCCTCCAGATCAATGATTTTATAACGTAATGATGCGTTGATAGTCTTCGTTTTTCCTATCACTCTCCTGGAGTCCTCTTGATGTGAAGGTTGAATAGGTCCGCTACTCAACTTTCTTCCAGGTCAATGTATCAATAGGGACACTGAAAATAGTTTGCTGCCTCAGTGTCATATGGGTAGATGGGGTAATGGCAGTGAAGGAGAACATCTGCGCCTTCACGTAGGTAATGGTAAGTGGTGTAAAGGTCCCTTATGGACCGAATGTGTTGGGACTGGGTTTTTTTTGGCACGATATCCTTTTGTATATGGCAGGTGACAGCGACAGGTTTTCGTGGAACAGCCCCCCCCCCCCCCGCCCCCACACTCTCCACCAATAGCCGAGGCGAACTAGCGTGCCGCCCTGCACTTCAACGCTGTCCACCGAGTGATCTGTCAGCTCGTGCTGTCAGTCTGGACTTCACGTTCAATCCAATCACTCAACAACGTTTACATGAATACTTGGTTACTTGACTTGAAAACCACTTGAAGTTCAGGTAGAGCGGTTGATTGAATTAATTCCAATTACTTGACCTGAATTTTTCGTGAATTTAATTTTCCAATTACTTCAGTTGAAATTTACGCATTGAATGAGCATTTGCATGATATTTTGATTACTTCAAGCATACTTCAAGTATACTTCAAGTATTCATGTAAACGTACATATGTAATAAATAGTTTCATAACAGGCTGTTGTACAACCATTGGACCAACAATTGTATGGTAGTCCACACACAATACAACTGTTATACCGATTACTTCCGCTTTTATAATTACAACAATAAACGATGATCACTGTATGAAAACTTCACGGATAATGAAATTGGATCAACGGTTGAACAACAATCACATACACCGGTCGCATATACAACAACGGTTTACCTGCATGCACACCTAACCATCCAACCGAGCTTGCGACCTTTGCATGCTTCGTACATTTGGCCCACACACCATACAACGGCTGTATGCCAACACAGGTTGGTACAACAGTTGGATCAACAGTTGGATGTAATTTTATATAATTTATAAGAGCAACTATCAAACTATAAACACTTATCCTGTTCAACTTGCCGGCAATTTAAGAGATGAAAAAGTACACCGATCCTGCAGCGCAGCCAGTTTCCTGGATATCCAAATGGGTTCATAATAGCGGCACGTACGGCTTTGGATAAAAACTGTGTGACGAAGGAATGGGTGTCATGTTCAATGATTCTACAAAATTAGTTATACTGCCAAATTGGATAAATGTTCACTAATAAAAATGGAAAGTAAACATACATGACAGCCTTTGAATACACGTCAGTATTGGAAAAGAAAAAGGAAATGCTATTGTATATCAAGCGTTTTAATACTTATAATGTTAAATATAATAATTGTAGCTTATTTATAGATGAGTTTTCAATTTCAGATGAATAAAACATATTCTCTCAATCCTTCTTCTCGAATTATCGTTTTACTGCATGAGATACTCAATACGTTTACATGAATACTTGAAGTATACTTCAAGTAGAGATCAAGTAATCAAAATATCATGTAATCGCGCATTGACTTCAAGTATACTTGACTCAAGTAAATCACAAAATTTTGTTCGATTTACTTAAAAAAATTCATGTAAACGCAACTTGAGCATAGAAATACTAAAATATTTACACACGCAATTAAAAGTATGATTGATCAGACGATCATAACATACAATGATCCCACAACATACCAATCATGAATTCTGCATACCATTGCTGCATTCCACAAAAAATAATCCGCATGAAAATGCAACTCGCGCAAATACTGCAACTAGCGCAATGTTATTCAACTGTACAGCAATAAATGCAAGTAAAGCAAAATCGTTCACCTTTGCTTGAAATAAAATGGAAAAATATAATATTTAGGCGTAAGCAATTAATATGTATAAATTGATCAATGTTTTGTAATAAAGGAGAGTTTTTTAATTATACGCAAAATGGTAGTTACTTTTTAGAACTTTGCTACGCCCCCACCATTTCTACCATTACACCGACGCCCCCACAAGGTAAGCGTTAATTAACCTTTCGGTTCCCTTACCGAACATTGGCCCTTCGAGCCTTTTTACAGCACATCCTATTAGAAGGAAGTCTACTAGCTGGTCTTAGCTTCAACTAAAGTTCACGGAAATTTCTATCAGAAGGAAGGAAGTCTACTAGCTGGTCTTAGCTTCAACTAAAGTTCACGGCAATTTCTATCAGAAGGAAGGAAGTCTACTAGCTGGTCTTAGCTTCAACTAAAGTTCACGGCGATTTCTATCAGAAGGAAGGAAGTCTACTAGCTGGTCTTATCTTTAGCCACAACTCACTGCGCTGGACAATTTCCATTAGAAGGAAGACACTAACAAGCCAGAAGGAAACTTAAAAGAAGATCCAACTTCAGCATGGATGAAGCGGCACTATTGCAAACGGAATGCCTAGACGACATTCTTAAAATTAAAATTAATTTAAAAAAAGACTCTGATGAGCGCAAAACAAAAATATACCTACAGGCAAGACTTGACCGACTTGAAGGTTTGTGGGCTGAATTTTTAAGAAGAGATACGGAAATAAGGGAATTAAAGCGTACAAATCCCAAGCATCAGTATTTCGAGAAGCAATTCTTCAAAGAATCAGAAAAACATTCCAACGCGATTTCTGAATTATTGCTGAATAAACTGGAAGAAGTATTGGAAGAGGAAAAATCCATGGTTGAACATGATACCAGCAAAATGGATGATCACATGGAACTTTTCCGTGTTCAGCAAGAAACAATCCAGTTGTTTAAAAGATTAGTGGAATCTATCAAAGGAGAAGCAGAGAACGTGCACCCCAATTTTTATTACCAACATAAGCTAAACACCATTAAAGTTTACTAGGATAATATAGCGATAAATCATACTAATACATATGATAGGTAGTCCAACTGAGATGAGATATACAAAGTGAAAACAATGTGTTTCAGGCCACTGAGGACATCTACCAAGATATTGTCATCTTTTTGCAAGAAAAAATAGGTACCTTCCAAAGAAGCGATGATGACATCAAGCTACGTAGATTAGCAATACCTATGTTCGATGGAGACTATCAAAGCTGGACATCATTTCATGATATATTCGTCAGGCTGATCCACAACACAGCAGGCTGGGAGACGCTGAGAAGATGAAGTACTTAAAAACTCATATGAAGAGAGAAGCCGCCAGTCTATTACAACACCTCACAATTTCAGATGCCAATTACAAGACTGCATGGCAGTTGCTCAATGATAGATACAATAATAAAAGGAAGCTCTTCTCAGTTCAAGTACAGGTGCTACTAGCCCAATCGAAGCTAGACCACGAGACGGCTGTTGGTATTCGCAAGATTCACGATACAACAAAAGAATGCTTACACGCAATATCCAATCTTGGTATAGATACTACCAAGTGGGCTCCACTGATAGCTCATCTAGTAATTCAGAAATTAGACCTCGAAAGTCACAAGTTGTATGAGCGAGGTCTAGAAAAGCCTCGAGAGCTTCCAACGTATGACGTTCTATTTCGCTTCTTGGAAAATAGATTTCAATCATTGGAATCACAAAAGGATTCTAAAAAGAAAGAACTCATGCCACAGAAAATTATGCGGCCCCCTAAAAACCAAGACTGGTCCCGCTTCAAGGCATATCACTCTACTACAAATGCGGCAAAATGCCAGTACTGTCATCAACCGAACAAAGTATACATGTGTCAAGCATTTAAAGCTTTATCAATTTATGAAAGAAAACGATATATTGAGAACAACAAATTGTGTGGTAACTGTTTAACCCACAAAAACGATGAGAGATCTCACAGCAAGTTCAAATGCAGTATGTGCAAACAACCACACCACACGCTCCTACATCAAGAATATAAAATGCAAACATTAAATCATATATCAACGACTGAAGCCGAGCAAGTACAAGCACTTCTATCGAAATATCATCCATCCACATTGCTAGCAACAGCTAGTATTAAAGCAAGAACCATAGATGGAACACTGTAAAATTTAAGAGCGTTGATCGATCCAGGATCACAAGCATCCTTTGCATCCGAATCAGCAGCACAAATACTTGGCCTACTAAGGGCCTACTAAGCACACGCGGAGATTTCTGGACTTGGAATGGCTGAATCCGGAATAGCTCGAAACAAAATAACAATTGAGTTATGCCCACATGTAATAACACGGACGAAATACATTATTAGCTGATCCTACGTACGACAAACCAGGACCTATCGACCTTATAATTGGAGCTGACTTTTACCGCTATATAATAATAGACGGCATCAAAAAACACAATGGTCTGATAGCACAGAGCCAGAGTTTGGATGGATCTTATCTGGCCAAACAGATAACGTTCCAAGCACTTCAATCACTTGTATGGTCTCTTATGCGGAGGTTGACAATACACTCAAAAGGTTTTGGGAGATAGAAAGTGTAGATAACTCTATAGAGGAGTTTTCCCAAGAAAATAGACTCTGCGTAGAACATTTTCAGAAAACACATCAACGCAATACAGATGGAGACTACTACAAAATGAGAAGAAATTTACCAAGAATAAAGAGCTGGAGAAAGATTACAAAATGGTTATGCACGACTACATAACTCTTAATCACATGATGCCCTGTACAAATAAATTTACAAATGGTTACTATCTACCTCATCAAGCAATCATCAAGGAAGACAGCACAACAACGAAACTGAGGGTAGTATTTGATGCCTCGACGAAAACCACTAGTGGTATCAGTCTTAATGATACCATGCATGTTGGACCAAAATTGCAAAGAGACCTCTCTGAAATACTACTAAGATGGCGTAAACATCGATATGTTTTTACTGCCGATATTGAAAAAATGTATCGGCAGATAAAGATACACAACGACGACATAGAATACCAAAAAATTCTTTGGAGAATCTCCGATAGTCAGCCTATCAAAGAATACTGCTTGACAACAGTCACATATGGAACAACACTTCAACAATTGGCACTAGATGAAAAAGAGGCATATAGTCGAGCTTCACAGATTTTATTAACTGATTTTTATGTAGACGACCTGATGACGGGAGCTAACACTCGCTACGATGCCAAAATGATTCAAAAAGAGCTCACCAGCCTCCTTTCAGCAGGAGGATTCAAACTGCGCAAGTGGACTACCAACCACCCAGATTTATTGGAAGCAATACCAGAGGATCTTAGAGAAAAGGGTACACAGGAAATCAGCGATGAAGACACCATCAAAACTCTTGGCATACGCTGATGTCCATCAAGTGACTGTTTTCAATTTAAAGTCAGGCTATCGTCAGCAGACCAGATAGCAACAAAACGATCAGTCCTATCAGACATCGCCAAGATCTTTGATCCACTAGGATGGCTATCACCTGTCATTATACAAGCCAAGATACTTATGCAGGAACTCTAGGTAACAAAACTGTCCTGGAACGCAGTACTTCCACCTGAATTAACGGCGAAATGGACAAGATTTAAAAATGAATTCACATCCGTCCAGACAATAAAAATATACCGTTGGATAAAATACACCCAATCGAGTAATGGAATGGAGATACATGAATTTTGCGACGCTTCCAAAAAAGCATACGTTGCAGTGATATATAGCAGAGTTGAGAATTCACTCGGAGAAATTTCAGTAACAATGCTCACTGCCAAAACTAAGGTCGCACCAATTCGAAAAGAATGCACCCTCCCTCGACTAGAGCTATGCGCAGCAGTTCTATCAACACGCCTTCTTAAAAAAGTAGCCAAGGCACATAGATATTTCGGAAACTGCGCTGTATGCATGGACCGATTCCTCAATCACCTTAGCATGGATAAAAGGTGATCCTAGCAGATGGAATACGTTTGTAGCTAATCGAGTGGGTGATATAAAAAGATTTATTAAACCAGAACAGTGGCAGCATATAAAAACTGACGAAAATCCATCTGACTGTGCATCAAGAGGAATACATCCAACACTGCTAAAAGCACATCCTCTATGGTGGAGCGGGCCTAAATGGCTATCATTATCAAAAAATAAATGGCCTACCTTGTTAGACAATAATTACAGAAATAGTACAGAAATCCGGGAACACCATCTAGTATTACATGTCAATACAAAGACAACTGACATACTGGAAAGATTTTCAAATCTATCCCGAATGATACGTGTTCTGACATCTGCAAACGATTTGCCACCTGCTGTAAGAAAAAGGAGCCGCTTACAAACGAATTCAGTAGCGAAGAACTTCATACCACATTAACCAACATAATTAAAACGGTCCAACAGGAATATTTTCATCACGAAATACACCAACTGGATACGCAGCAAAGTTTAAACAAATCCAGCAAATTACTCACACTCTCGCCGTTCCTGGATGAAAAGGGATTATTGAGAGTAGGGGAAGACTGGAAAACTCTCTACTGTACTAATTAATAAATAAATAACAATTAAAAAAAGAAACAAACAAACTAAAAATAAATTACGAAAAAAAGTAATTGTTTAATTAAACAAACGAAATTAAAAAGATAAAAATCAAAAGATTGATAATAATAATTGTTATGGAACTATGTTGAGAGTGAATGGCTTGGACGTGAAGTCCCAACTGCCAGCATGAGCTGACAGATCACTCGGTGGACAGCGTTAACTGCAGGGCGGCACGCTAGCTCGCCTCGGCTATTGGCGGAGAGTGTGGGGGGTTCCACGAAGACCTGCCGCTGCCACCAACAACAATCAAAAAAAAATTTCTTGCCTACTACCAACAAGCCGTAGCACACACTCCAGCCCTGAAGGGGCCTTGACACCACTTATCCTTACCTGTGTGAAGCACAGATGGACTACCTTCTACTGCTTGCCCCATCCACCCAACGACACTGAGGGCAGATTGTTTTCAGTGTCCCTTATTCTGACCTGAAAGAGAGGAGAGTAGCGCACCTAGGCGACCTCCAAATCAAGAGGGCTCCAGGAGAGTGAGGGGAGAAACAAAGAAACTCTACGGTACCATTACGTTATAAGAAGAATTTTTATTATCTAATTATTTTTGAGATCCTGAGATCTAAATGGGATATCCTAATAGTTTTCAACAAAAAAAAAAACGTTATACATATATTGATGGCAATGTGAACACATTCCAAATAAATCGCATGTGAAAGACTCTGAATGTGTAGTGAGAGCATAGTCCCCACTTACAAAGATTAAATATTAAAGTCCAAGTAAAATAACGTCATAATATTAAGTAGTAGCGTGATTAGTTACTTCAATGCAATGATTACATATTGTATTGTGGATTTATTTGAAGGGTGTGCACAAAAGCCAATCTACAAAAACTCATCACGGAAGAAAATTCTGAATTTAACCAATTTTGCACGTATTCTTCATATTCAGTGCATTAATTTTAAATTACAATGAATTTGTCATTAATAAAATTTTGGATTTTACTGTAAAAATGATTGGAAAACGAAAATAAACCCATTGAAGCACATTCTAGGTATAGCAGTACGAAATATAACCTCTTAGGCGTACGTGAATTGAAATTTATATTTATCTATATTATTTATCTATAGTATACATATAAATATATAGAAGAAAAGTCCAATATATACTTTACATACCTATATATATAGACAAATTTGTAAATTCATTCAAATGCAAGAATTAATAATAAATGGCAACAACTTACATAGACTCCGTTGCTGTAGTTCCATCGCAGAGGCGCCTCAGAGATGTTCAACGATGCCACTGTCAATATATTGTAAACAAATTTTTTATCCGTAGTCTATAATTATGTCACTTAACTGGGACACTGTCTCTGCACTTAAAAGCTAAGCTGCTATACAAAATTTGAATTTAGTGACAAATTCATTGAGCCTTCTTAACTTGCAAATCTTATCATACCATAGTGATGTTGGTTTGGTGTTTTCCCGGGGGCCTCGTCGGCGACTGGATGATGTGTTTTGACTACTGAATGGTACTCTGATATTACTGTGATGTGGCAAATGACGTTTTTGTTTGAAGACCACTTTTTTTTTTTTTTAAAGGACTTCCTCTTGTACTAATAGGATGGATAACCTTATCATGCATAATTCGCTGTTACTACTCTATACGATGTATACTGGAACATACGTTAATAGATTACAAGATTGTGAACAGCCCTCATCTGCGCCTTAGAACAGCGAGCGCCATTATCAGCGGGGAACATAAATTCCGGTTTAAATTTAAAAAGGCTCCTGTCACTCCAATAGATGATCTATACATTGCTTACATTTTGCTACGACCATAACATAATAAAAAAAAAAAAAAAATTTAAGCCCGCGTATCCTAAAAAGGGTACTTAGAGGAAGATAATAAAAGTCTAAGCGCCATAGCGGTCAACGTGGGACCCTTGCGAGGCTTCATCCAGAAAAGGAAGACAACGAGAAATAGTCGCCCCGGACGCGCGACATATTATTACCACCATTAAACCATCCACCAATTTATTCAACATCGTCAAAAGCGCGACAAGAAGGAAATCCAAACATTCACCACAAAACTAGCTCCATCCTCCAGCTAAAAATTCAACACGAACATATAGAAGGAATAAGGACAAGGTAGAACAAGTAAAAAAGCTAGAATTGGTCTAAGACCAATTCTTATGATACCCTAGATGAATGCCCGTATGAAATTTCGTTAACGATCTATGAATGTTTGATTTTTGAAGGGGTTTTCGCATATATTTCTAGAACGGTTTGTCGGACAGAAAAAATGATTATAACCAATTTTATAGGATTTTGTATTCTGAAGAAGTTTTTAGTACAATAAAAATGTTTTGGACTGATTGTTTTCACAGTATACGTAAAAAACCTAAATTTTTATATGGAAATACCAAGAAGGAGTTGCCCGATTTAGTCCATTTTTGAAATTTTATTTCTGTGTACAATGAAAACACCATGTACCAAATTTCAGCTCTCTATATCGATGCGTTCTCAGGCAGTGTCCAAATAGATAGTGGAAAACGAAAGTTTTGTATGGCAACCCCACGAAGGAGTTGCCCGATTTATCTCATTTTCGAACTTAATTTTACTTTTTTTTTTAAAGTCCGTGTACAAAATTTCAGCTCCTAAGTATACGCGTTCTCGAGTTATCGTGCGCACAGCCGGACGGACAGACAGACAGACGGACGGACATGCAAAAATCAAAATAACTTTTAATATTATGCGTGGGTGTCCGTCCAATCCATTTTGCTCTACCATCATTATTTCGAGGTGTTATAAATGGAATGACAAACTTAGTATACCCTATAGATTTCATCTAGGGTATAAAAATACAAGATTACACCTTTTCTTTTTACTTTTTCTTGTTTTCAAATATGTAATACATATACATACATACTTTTAAAATTATTCCGAAACATTACATTCAATAAATTGTTGGCAAGTATTCAGTGAAATATATGTCTATAGGTACATACATACATATTATTATAATATTTTTTTAATCGTTATAATTATCAAATATCTGCAAAAAGAAAAGTATCAAAATCAGTGCATAGTGAATAACAATATAAGAATAGCTCTTCCTGAAGCGACCTCTGCGGTAAGACCTAGTGAGCTTGTTGGCCAGAGGACTTCGGAAAAGATCAATAATCGATCACTTGCGAGAAGACCTTGTAGGCCTCTCGACCAGTGAAGATATTGATCGGAAGAAGCGATATAATTAATATTATTTTCCCCTAAGTGGTCACTTACTTTTCATATGCATGCAACTAGGTAATTAGCACATTTTGTATTAACCATTCACATCCGTGCTTTGAAAGTGATTTACAGGGATCATTGACAAATTCGTGTAATAAGGCTTTATTACTTTGTCCACATCCTTCCACAAGTATATAGCACAATATATTTATCATTAAATCTTATTATTTTTTCCTTCTCCTTTTATTCCTACATAAAAAAACAAAAAACAATAACACAAACATGACTGACAAAAACAAATCTTTCGATGAGCTTTGCTTGTCACAAGTCTCAAAAACGGCAGAAATCAGACAAATTCTGGGCGATTATCATAGAGCTAATAAAAGCAAAAGGACTTCAGATTTCACTTCCGAAAAACTTCAAAAATTGGAAGACCTGTGGGCTTCATTTGAAAAAACGGAAACTCAGTTTCAAGAACATGAAGATTTTGATGAAACTCATGATTATTTTAAGCAATCATGTTACGACAAAACAGAGGACTGGTACAATCTTACAAAGGCAACTCTGTCTGATAGGTTGAAGTTCATATAAATCCACACAGAGCGCAAAAATAACCCGTTTTACATTCCACTTCCAAAAACTTCGCAAAAAACAATTTGAGCTGATAACCAGGACAGCACAGACAAATATCAATCAAATACAGTACGGTTTCGATTGCAAGAATATAGACGAAAAGCATTATCCCATATTATTTAGTCTATAGATAATAATTCTCTTGCAACTGCAACCCAGGCATATCTAAACCAAAAATTAAATTCGTTGCACAAATATTGGGACGATTTTGAAGAAACACATAAAGAAATAATCTTGAATGTTGGCCCAAACGACAAAGACAGCGAATACTTCGCAAATGATGTTTACATACACATGGAAACATCATTCTCAGACACTGTAATTGCGCTGCAAGAACAATTAGACTCTCGATTCCAAAATGTAACGAATACTGCAAATAATTCCATAGAGCATCATCACGATGTCTCTTTCAGAGACCAATCAAATGTTTTCCCATCTCACTCGAGAACATTAATTCCCAATTTCAACGGAAATCCGAAAGATCTCCACAAATTTATTTCAAGTTGTAATAATGTAACGTGGGTGCCTGTTACATACTCAATTATTTCGAGTGGTATTGGTATGAAGAGAGCAATTTTCTTGATGTCGGAAGTCAAAGCTTCATTTGGGTCATTCTAAAATCCCTTAGGGAACAATAATGATATTATATATATTAAGAGATTTAATCCTACCTAAACGTCTAACTAAATAAGTAAATATACTATAGAAATAAATAGATAAATAAATAATCGACATAAATAGATGGATAAATAATCGCCATTTATTTATAAATAAATAAACGATATAAATAAATAATCTTCATTTAACTACACCTTAACTAAATAACAAGCGTTGCCAAGTCCCGGATATCGAACGACCTTTTTACTGACTATCAAATGGAAAACAGCATAGCAGCATGAGAATACAGGGAACATGATAATTCTTGGTCTAAAAAATGCGAAACGACAGAGAGTGAAACAGGCAGGTTTTGTTTTGAACGAACGAGTTCCGGGCTTCTGGCAAGAGCAGGGTGAGAAGTCAGACGCAAGAAGAAAAGAAAGTGTTGTTTAAATTTAAAATATAAAAGAGAAGTTCCGGAAGAAAAGGTCGGAAAAGGAATCGCAAAAACTAACAGCCATCGAGAGGTAACTGGAAGTACCAGCCAAAAAGGGAAAAAGAAAACAGCAGATCCGAGCAAATCTCCTGCGTATATTCTAAGGATTTTCTTGGATAAGACGGCAATGGTTGATCCACATGGATAGCAGCAAGTACAAAGAAGTATAATTTAAAAAAAATTAAAACCTTACCAAAATCTTAAATTTTATATTAATAATAATAAAAACCCGCGTTTCTTAGGATTAGAAGTTTTATATATACATATATTTAGCTATCAATGTAAGTAAAGGACGGCCGTAGGATCTCCTAGATTAAGGAAAAACTCATGTAAAGGGATTTTGAAATGAGCTAATGAATTATATTAGAACTGGAATCGACGTACTGTTTTTACTTGTGTCTTCTAGTTTTGTTCTCTAATTAAAACTTTCAGAATGAATAGTGTAAGCCAAGACCACCCCTAGGCGATTGGTTCTAAAATGATATATACGCGACGGGGACGACGGCGAACGAAAAACACTCCCTCCCTCCTTAGCTTAATAAGGAGTAAATTATCTGCAGATGCATATGATATTTTCAGGTACAATCAAGTTGAAGATTGGCCTACCTTAAAATCAATTTCAACTCAAACTTTTGAGGTAAAAATTCCCAGAACTCAATTAAATAATTCTAAACAGAGAATAGGGGAAAGCGTGAAAGATTTTCTTCGGAGACTTAACACAAATCACTTACCGTAGCGATCGGGCGAAGCCCTTGATCATGCATACATGGTTGCTTTTTTGCTGCTGTCGTCGTCGTCAATGTGTTATAATGTTTACCGCGGTTAATAAAAGAATGTCGTAGTTATTGATAATGATTTTTTAATTGATTATTTTACTATATAAGCGCTGCATTTTATGCATTTTAAATGTTTTCAAGTGATTCCGAAGTAAGCATCTGTACATACAGTTATTCTAATTCGAGTGAATTAAATAAGCATACGGTTGAATATGCCTCTACCAAGAGTAAAGAAGACAGTGGGAAAAACACTGTTAAAATTCAAAAAATCTTCAATGGAGGACATAATAATAAGCGACGACGATTATCCAAAGACATCGAAAATGGAGATAGCTTCGGAGAATCATCATTATCATCGTCATCAACATTTAAATTCCGAAGAGGAAGAAGAAATTCCTTTGAATCAGGAAACTGTTCCCAACAAAGAGGAGACTCAAACCCTGGAAGATGTGATAGAGCACCAGAATATAACTACACCAGCAGTAGTTCAGAAGAAGACCAGTTCGAAGAAGAAACGAAAGATTGTTTCGGAAGACGAAGAATTTGTTATGGTTGTAGCGTATTGCATACAGCAATATGCTACATGACATACTGAAGCGTGTATGCCGGCTGGCGGCTGATCGCACCCCGACCAAAAGAAATGCGTTTCCACAAGCTCGAGATGACATGTGGATGCGAAAAGGAAGAAGAAGAAGTTTCTCCGGATCCCATATTTTTGACGTCTCGACTTTGAGCAAGGTGTGTGAAGAAAAACGGCAATACTAGTAGTGTTCATCGGAAATTTCATTCGGAAAAAAATCCAAGCAATTATTTTGCATCGCGAATAAATAACGATTTGAATCCTTATCAGAGGAGCCTCTGATGATAATTAAAATAATAACGAAGTATTGGCTTAGCGATTTGGGAAAAACGCCGAAATTTAAGTTCGAGAAGGAACGTAGAAATGTGAGTAGAATTCAAACGTTTTATTTCCAATACTCTGATAATTTTACAATTATAAATTTCTCATGAACAAATTCCAGAAATAAATAGTTATAACCCAACCTTCGAAAAAGAGGAGTTTTGGGCAAAATTGAGCACGGCATAGCCGAAGTCCTAAATTAGAACAGGCACTGTATCAAGACAAATTCCTTGTCACTACCAGTGCTCCAGAGACACGGGTCTGGCAAGTTTACGTAATTGTTGAAACAGCCCCACGGAGCTGATATTGGAGCTACAGCAAGGGTTGTCAAGTATTTGACGCCGTGCTAAAGTCATTTCTTGCTGACCACTGCATTGCTGAGACAATGCGCCGCACCCCAGAAGCAATTAAAAGCAGTAGTCAGCTTTAGAATTAAACGCCAGGACGCCAGCACCATCTCTACAGTACCATGTGTCATAGCACGAAAATCAGTGGGATACAGCGGATACAGGTTTTCAACAATCCGATCGCACTAATTGGGTATAGGGTTGCCAGTTTTTAGACACACAAAGTCGGGACATTATTTCCTGAAAATATAATAAAAAATCGAAATGATTATTTTGCCCTATTTGGAAATGACTATTTGATTTTTTTGTTGAACTTTATTATGTATTAAACATTACACTAAATTAAATTACATATATAAAAAACATAAACACAAATAAAAAAAAAACAAGAAACAAAAAATTAACAATAAAAAAAACAAATTGCGATAAATCCTAAAAGAAAATAAAAATTATCTAAATATAAATTTTATATAAAATTCATTGATTTTTTTGTAATACCAATTATTACTTTTTTGTAATTTACCTTTTTGTAATTCAAAATTACATAGTGCATATGTATATGCATATGTATAGTATATATTATAGTCTCCTAATCATGCCGCTGGAAGAATTCTTTTTTCGGACTCCGTATATACAGGGTGTTTCAGATAAGGATGTCATTCTTCTAAGAGGAGATAGGGGAGCTCGAGAAATGAAAAAATTGTATGAACAATTTTAACTTTCCTAACGGTTTTCGAGGAATTTGGCTTAAAAGGATATTCCACCTTCAAAGTGCAGAGTTTTGCATTTTTGCTTATATCTTTGAAACTACGCAACGTTGGATAGAGATCTAACTCGCATTTTAAAGCAGATAAATATTTCTTGAATTGAGGTAGTTTTGAAGACTTTACATAAGATAGTTGTCGATATATCAAAGCTTAAATTCAGACTTTTTTCACGAAATATAATATTTGTTGTACTAAAAGTCCAATAACTAGGAAATTTTTCTTATAATTTTTTTTATTTTATAAAGCCTAATTTTGTCTTCTTTTAACCGCTTTTTGTTTCATCTTAGCTTTGTCTTATCTTTGTCTACTCAAAAGTTACCGAACTTAATATGCTGCCTTTGTTTCTAATGCTTAATCCAAAGTTTCAAAGCAAACGAAAAAAGTAAAAAAAAAACATTTAAGTTTTGCAAGATATACAATTTATTATTAATTTTATCATATTGCTGACATCGTAACTATATTTCTGCATACAAACTAAGAAAAACAACTAACCCAACTAAGTCTAATTTAGCAAGTTTTCAAAATGGCCCCCGTCTGACTGCAGACATAACAAAGACTTTTTTCTTATGGACTTCATTACGTCAGTCGTTTCCAACTGTTCTCTTGTAGCATTTCGTGCTTCCTCAATGCGATATACTAACTCCTCTTTGGTATTTACTTCCTATTGGTAGACAATTTCTTTCATTTCAGAGGTGTCAGATCTGGTGATCTGGGAGGCCAATTAATAGGACCCAATCTACCGATCCATCTATTGGAAAAGTTGTGGTTTGTTTAACCACAGTCTAACGACCTGTCCACAGTGACTTGGAGCACCATCATGTTGGTAGCACATATTTCTCCATATTGACAACGGAATATTTTCGAGTTCATCGGAAATTGTGGTTTCCGGAAAACTTAAATAATTTTCGCAATTCATCCTATCAGGGAGAATACAAGTCGCGATGAGTCTCTTCCCGATTATTCCTGCCCATACATTGACAGAAAATCTGTGCTGAGTTGAATAGGTTCTTACATTTCGAGAGTTCTCTTCAGCCCATGTATGGAGATTGTGGAAATTAAGACGGTTTTTGTAAACTGGCTCTCATCGGTCTAGATTATCCATTCAAGAAATATTTAATCATCAAAGTTCCGTTCAAGATGCCAGTTCAAAAACTCCCGCCGATTTTCAAGATCAGGCGGAAGCAGTTCTTGAACAGGAGTAAAATGATATGGTCGTCGATTTCCATCCCTTAATAACCGCCATACAGACGTTGTTGAAATACCGGTGCTAAGAGCAATCTGGCTGATACTTTTTTCAGGTTTTTATGTTACAAGTTCCATTACCCGGTCTTTCATATCTTGAACAAAGCTGGTTGTGGACCCATCTCTTCCATGTTCATAGAGAGTTCCTTCCCTTACTCTTCGATATGCTGTAGCGAAAACACTCCGATGAGGTAATCTTCTGAAGGGAAATCCTTCCTGATAAACACGCTGCGCAGCTACGGCATTTCCATAAGACAAACTATATTATACTGTTATATAAAATTCATGCATATTCCTCATTAGAAAATGAAGCCATGTGTGAATAAAAATACCTGTAGATATTAGAAACGTTAGTTAACTTTTCGTTTAAATAGAGCTAGGAGTTCGAGATCGAAGTCTTAAGGTAATAATAACAAAAACATACCTGTTTGTTCTAGTAAATAAAAAATTTCAGTTTGTTTGTAAACTCGCTATTTTAAAACACCAAAGCTTTTGCATTAGTTTATTTTACCGGTAATGTATACTGAAGAATGATAGATGAAATTTTAACTGGAGTGTTTAAATAAGATTTCATCAACAGGTCTGTACAAAATGTGGTACCTGAATCGGCAAATGTTTGTCATTTACACAAAAAAGGATACTTGTAATATAAACAATTGCCGATACAGGTACTCAGGTTCAACGAACTATCTGATTGTTAAGGGATGTGTAAATTCAGAATAATAATGTACCTTGAGGTTCCAGCAGTTTTCCTACCCAGCTTTAAATAATATGTACATGATATCTTTCAAACCATTTTCATCAACAGTCGTACAATTTTAGGTAAAGATGCAGAGTAAGAGTAGCGCAATACAACTCGCTACCTGATTGTTCAGTAGTTAGCTCTAAGATAGTAATTAAGGATTATTATGCAATGCATTGTAAAATTGTGACAGCCTACCTACTAAATAACATGTGCAACTATCCAATATTTCATTTTTGTGAATTGTCATAAAAATTTTAGATAAACATGAAAAGTAAGGGTCGCGCGTTAGGTTCAGTAACTTTTGAGTAGACAAAGATAAAGGGATGAAACAAAAAGCAGTTAAAAGAAGACAAAATCAGATTTTATTTAAGGTAATAAAATAAAAAAAAATATAAGAGAAATTTCCGAGTTATTGGACTGTTAGTACAAAAAATGAGATATTTCGTGCAAAAAATCTGAATTTAAGTTTTGATATCTCGACCTCAATTCAAGAATTATTTGTCTGCTTTAAAATGCGTATTAGATCTCTATCCAACGTTGCGTAGTTTCAAAGATATACGCAAAAATGCAAAACTCTGCACTTTGAAAGTGGAATATCCTTGCAAGCCGAATTCCTCGAAGACCGTTAGGAGAATTGAAAATTTTCCATATAATTTTTTCCGTTTCTCAAGCTCTCCTATCACCTCCTGCAAGGCTGACATCCTTATCTAAAACACCCTGTATACAAGTTTACGAAAATCTTTACAAGTCATTTAGAAATTTTGCTTCACCAATCACCATCAACTCAGCTTCGAAATTTACCAGCAGTAATCTATTCCTATCTCTCCTCCACATTTCCCATTAAATTAAATATCCTTTCTGTCATCGCATTGGAATGTGGTAGAGATAATATAGACTTGGCAATCTTCAAAAGCTCTTTAGAATTAGGAATAATCTTGAAAAAAATTGCCTATATCCAAGATCAGAAATAATAATATCAGAAATAAAATTGTTCAATGCAATCAACGCTTTCAAATCCTTAGCAATTATGCATTGGATGGCCAACTGAATGAAACAAAATAAATAATTAAGTATTGCACGTACAAGAGTAGGAATGCATCGATTTGATATTGTGATTTTTGTAATCCTGATCAAATCGGTTTATTTATCATAATATCGATTTAATATCGAGGTATTATGTAATATTAAGAGTTTTCTCACAAAAACTTGAAATAATTAGAAAAGCGGGACTTTCAAGTACAAGATCTGGACGGCGGGAAATTGGTTTAAAGTCGGGAAATTCCCGCCCAAATCGGGACACCTGGAAAGCCTAATTGGGTAACAGTAACTAGAACCGCGCATATTGTCTATTTACCCCAAGGAGAATTTTCTTGATTTCTATGTACTACTCAGATTAGTTGCTGTCATTTACTAGAATAGTAGCAAATTTTTTTTTAAATTATAGTAGCCGTGAGAAGGAAATTTTCTTGTAATAAGATTAGGGTTAATTCACATGTCACAATGGTTTCAGTGAAAAATGTAAAATATTATATCGATTATACCGGCAGTAGCTGCCGCAGTCTCGTCATAACCATGGGACCCAATTAGATAAGACCACTAAATAAGATCAAGTATTCGTAGAAAGTGGCATGTTTAACCTTACAAATAGTACAAGAAGGTCATTCGCACATTTTCCTTATACTGTTATAAAAGAAAAGAAAATTTGAATTATTACAAATGGCACACCTAAGTGAGGCAAAGAAAATGGTTACAATTTATTACGTCCTTAGGACGCATTGTGCTAATATAAATTTTTAACAGAGTCGTCTTGATTATTGATTAGTGAAACAAGATGAATATTTTAATTTCTAATTAAATATGTAAGATACATATATATATAAAAGAACTCTAATGAATTAATGCATTACATTGCTTTAAAGTTATTTTCAACAGCATTGAGTAAACGGGTCTTATCCTAAAATATTTCGGTGTTGCGATTTGTTTTTTGCTGCGTCTGCGTCTGCTCCTTCGAATTCGAATTCAAATGAGCACCACCTTCGTAGAAAAAAACGAGAAAACGTTTTCTCGTCAAATTTGGTTAAATCACATATCCTGAAAGATCAGCTAAGTAAAGTAAAAAAGAAAGAAAGAAAACGATAAGTAAAATACTAGAGAAAGAGGAAGAAGACGACTAAAATCAGTATTAGGACTCAATTAATATAGAACTACTACTGAACATATTTGTAACATATTTACGGAAGAGCAGAGGGCTATTATAAAATAGAATTTGTAGTATCTCAAGAAATATGGTGGAATGAAATTAAGACACCAATCAATTTACATAACTCCTGTAATTTTTTTATTTTTAGTTTTTTTTTCAAAATCGCTTTAGTTCAAATCAGAATAATTAGTGTGTTTATATCAAAGTGTTTACTACATACATAATAATGTACATGGGTTCGAATTGCATAAGTATAAAATTTAAACAAGAAATACAATTTGTGTATATTAAACAAAAATATTTCGTTCCTGGTTGGAACCGCACCATGAACCAACGTAGAAATGTATATCCACTGTGAGTAATATTTCCTTCTGAAACGTTGCTTATTCTGGGATAAAGGTGTTTCTGGTACTGTAGCATCTTATGCTTAATTCTTTTTGGTACACATCATGCCACCAAATCTAACCACAGCCAATACGTTTTGCTTGTTTGTCACAACGTCGGATGACTAATTTTAAAACCAGTCAGACCTTATTAATTTAAAATGATGACAGGTATCAAATTTGCGATAAGAATGAAAAAATAAAATAAGTAAATACATCACTATAAAATAAGGAATGACATACATAAATAAATTACGATAAAATAATGAATAAAATAAAAGTAAGGGCATGAAATTTTGATGCATAGCCTAATATAGTCCGTGAATGTCGGTTATTAGCCATTGAATAAAAGTAAAAAGAGCATACGTACCTCTCCGAATTATTGATTCTCTTTGACTTAATTATTCTACTTATGATTTTTATAATTCCCATTCCTTTCATGATGATTTTGTGATATTGCCTATGAGTTGTGGTAACACTACAGTTAGTAATGAAGTCCACGTTGAATATGGATGGAGTATTGATTCTGATTTTGGCTAAAACGATGTTCAAAGTGACATGAGTAACTATTTCGTAATTTCCGAGCTTTCTTTTCCCTCTTTATAATAGCTCCTCATAAAAATATTGATATTAAGTTGAATAGTGGTATCATCTAGTATAGCAAACTTATAAGTGTCGGTAGATTACCGCGCGTACTTTTTGTAAAGTCACTAGGTAAATAACCAATAAGCAAGTATTTATATAAAATGAATTTTTATAACGTTATCATGAAGCGGTAAATACTTTTATTTTTCCTGTCATTATCCCGAAGCCCTCTCACATAGGATACAGGTCGTCTAGGCCCGCCTGGTCTCTCTCTCTCTCTCTTTGCAGGTCAACTAGGGACTCTGAAGATAACTGCCCTCGGAGTCGCATGGGTGGTTGGGGCATGCAGGCAAAACATGCATGCAGGCAAAACATCTGCGCCTTCATTCATATGCAGGTAAGTGACGTAAGGGTCCCTTCAGGACCGAGAGTGTGCCGATTTTGTGTGTATAGGCACGACATTTTTTTGATTATGGCTGACGGCAGCGGCAGGTTTTTTTGTGGAACCTCCCCACACTCTCCGCCAATAGCTGAGGCGAACTAGCGTGCCGCCCTGCAGTCAACGCTGACCGTCAAGTGATCTGTCAGCTCATGCTGGCCGTCGGGACTTTACGTCCCAAAGCAAATCACTCATCATAGTTCCATAACAAAAATTGCGCCCAACGTGGGGCCACCTCAGTTAGACTTCGGTGGTCTAAATATAAATTGTACTGGGGACTGAGACTTTGGTGTCTGCTAATTGATTGACCTCAAGTCTCACATCCAGTGGAAGTTATATGTCGACCTGAGTCTAATTGGTTTTTGTAGTTGAAAGTTAAGTAACGTTCAAGTTTTAAAGTTCGTAAAGTAAAGTAAAGATTTTTGAAGGTTTTGAGATTTTGAATTTTTGAAGTTGATTGTAAAATAAAGTAACGTAACGTTTTAGATTTTTTAAAGTTTTTGAATTGAAGTTCGACTCTAGGTTTGACTTTGGTCAATCCTCGAGTCTGAACAATTGTCTAGTTTTTGGAAGTTTTGAATTTTTTTGAATTTTTTTTTAAATTGATCTTTCCCGCTGGCCTTCTGTCATGGAAATGGTAGGTGGCCTCACAAATTTTTTGTGTGAGCTCTCACGGAGACATGTCTCTGTTGGCCAACTGGCTGGACAGAGTTATGAATCTGTGAGACGACTTTTTGGCTTCCAGCTAACTAGTTGACCAGATTCATAACTCTGCCCAGTTGGAGGGTTAAATGGACATGACAATCAGGTGAGGAGGAAGGAAGGAGTTGTTGGAGGATGGAAGTGATGCTGGAGACCTTCAGTAATCAGGAGTTGGCACACTGCTAACTGCATGGCTGAAGAATCTCTAGTATCATTTTCAGTCTCTAGCTTCTCCAACCCGACTTTTCCCAGATTTCTGTGAGAACTCAGACATTTTTCAATGCACACATTCACGTCCCTTACTTGTATAGATTTTCTGACCTGAAAGGAGAGAGAGCGACCAGAGCACCTCTTATGTTGAGAGTTAGCTTCGGGAAGTGAAGGAGAAATCATACTTTGATCGTAAATTTTTGAAACGCTGAATTGAACGGTTAGGAAGTAAATTTTTATTCAAGGAGCGTGCTAACGTTTCCGAACTTTGGATTTTTTGTATTTATATTGTATCGAGTCGAGAGGACTTTGCTAACTTTCCGAATCTTTGATTTTTTTTGCACTTTATTGAAAACTTCTTCGAACGTTTGGGAAGAAATTTTTCTGAATTTTAGTATATCGTCCCAAATTCCAACTTAAATTAGTTTCGTCATCCTCACATAGTGAAGAGCCTGTTATCTCTTCCAAACTTTCAAATTTCTTGGAATTTTAAATTTCAATCTCGAATTACGTCTGAACTTATTATGGCTACAGTACGGACACCACCTCCTGCGACAAACAGTGTGACAATGTTGCCTGAGCCATGCAGAGATACGAGCTAGTCAGCCGAACGGAAGCCTGTCATGACCGTGTGTGGACATGTTTTCCATGAGGCATGTATACAGACTTGGATAGGCGAACATTTCAGTTGCCCTAACTGTCGACGCCGCCTCATACCACAGGACCTCACTGATTACACTGGTACCATTCCAAAAAGACCGAAGAAGTTGAAGCCCGCGAAGTCTACCGGGCATGATTCATTGCCGACCTTTGACTTACCTACCTTCAACTTACCACCACCGAATCGGCGATCACTCTCACCGGGAATGCCCGATTTCCACTCAAGAACTTTTATAAACCCCAACTCACAACAAGACAGTCCAGTGCGTACAGCTCAAGGACACACGTCAGCAGCTACGGATGCGTTGATGGCAGGCTTGCGCATACAAATGCAAGATCTAGTAGTTGAAGGTCTCGAACAAAATCTCAATGTCTTGCGGAGTGATTTAGTAGATAGCATCAAACAACAAGTAGCAGCAGCACTGCCGCCAATGGATTTCCTACGACCTCCTTGGTCCAGGGGTAATCCAAGACCATCGAACAATTTCCCCAATCTGAGGAGACAATCGTTTCAGAGACTACCATCAGCTTCTGGTCAGCCTTTTGGTCAGCCTTCTGGTCAGCCTTTTGGTCAGCCTTTTGGTCAGCCTACTGGTCTGTCCAGACCGAACTTTGTCCCACCTCAACCACCTCCACATATTCGTCACCCTGCAAATATAGGACAGCGACGATTAGGCAGTCCTATCAGAAGATGGAACCTGACATATAACGGCAATGACTCCGAGCTCTCTGTCGATGAATTCGTTTTTAGAGTCGAAGCGCTTACGCACTCCGCTCTAGAAGGAGATTTTGACCTTCTTGTCAGAAACATGCTCACGTTACTGACAGGACCAGCGAAGGACTGGTACTGGTCGATATTAAGGCATAACCCTTTTCCAACTTGGGAATTTATCAAAACGGGATTCTCCATCGAATGGGGAGTGCCTAAGGACGATCTAAAGATCCGCTTACAGCTGATGTCTAGAAAGCAAAAGCCTGGGGAACTGTTCGCCATGTACCACTATCATTTAGGGTTGCTGCGTGATCAGTTGCAGAACGCCATGCCAGACCAAGAGATCCTGGAGATTGTCAAGTCGAATTTATTGCCTGAGATTCAGGAGAAAATATGCTTACATCCCACCGATACGATAGGACAGCTAAGATCGCTTGTTACTCGTATCCAAGCCACACAGACACGAATTGCGACAGCTGGGAGTTGGAACCCTTACCGGAACCAACGAGTACACGAAATCGATGATTTCCAGACCTTGAACTCTGAATTGTCAATAACACCAGGCAGTGACAACAGTTTAGGTGACATGTCAACATTGCAGAAAAAAACCCTATAGTATGTTGGAACTGTGATCAGCAGGGTCACTTCTATCAAAACTGCCGGCAGGAGAGACAAGTTGTGTTCTGCTATGGATGCGGACGCAAGAACACTTTCAAGCCCGATTGTAGCTATTGTCGACAGAAAAACCGGAGACGGGTCGGGAATACCACCACCTCTTTCCGACCATCGTCAACGTCACGAGCGACAACTGCAACGAACACTCCAGTTCAAGCCTTGAACAAGGTTGAAGGTTGACTTTGACGAATACCTGAATTGTCCACTGATATCATTCAGTGATTCTGATGATATCAGTAAAACACCTGATAGTACGAACATTTCATTGAGGGAGACGGAGAATTTGATAGACTTCTCCGCATATCTTCAAGCTCCCATTTCCACTTCTGGGGAGCCCATGACATTCTTAGACACTTCTTTGGAAGAGTCTTTAATTTCCGATATCCCGTTAACACCGACAGCATTGTTAGCTGACAAAGTTACTGAGCAGGAGATTTGGCCTCCTGTCCTTTCTGTTTTAAAACGGCCACCAACCTCTGTTATGACGGACACAGGTTCAAGTGGCGAGTGGTGCCATGACGACTGTGCATGGTCATGTGGACTTGGATATCACTTTCCGTGGTAAGACCCAAAACGTGCGTTTTTACGTGGTTCCTGAGCTCACACAGGCACTATATCTGGGAATAGACCTCTGGCGTCTATTTGAGTTGGCTCCAGATGTCCTGGGTATAGTCGCAGAGATGAATTCAAGTGTAATAGCTACCTCTGATACCGACTGCCATATTCTTTCTAGTCTCGACCAACAACGCTTAGATGCCACTAAACAGCTTTTCCCCTCTTTCGCCTCTTTAGGCCTGGGAAAAATATCTCTTTTATCCGATTTCACCGGCAGTACAAAGTTTGATGAATGCCGAATTAGAGCGAATGCTATCGCTGGGTGTGATAGAGGAAAGCGAGAGTCCTTGTAGCTCTCCAGTTGTTCTAGTAAGGAAGCCTGGAAAGGTCCGGCTTTGTTTTGACGCCAGGAACGTCAACTCTGTTACGAAGAAGGATGCCTATCCGCTACCGCAGATAGACGCACTTCTGAGTCGACTTCCTCTGGCAAACTACATAACGAGCCTGGACCTGAAAGACACTGATTCCAGAGAGAAGACCGCTTTTACAGTACCTGGTCATCCTCTCTATCAGTACACGGTGATGCCATTCGGCCTATGCAACGCTCCACAAACGATGTGCCGCCTCACGGATAAAGTCATTCCTCTCGATCTTCGTGAGAACGTTCTCGTCTATCTAGACGATTTATTAATTCTGTCAGACTTTGACTCGCATCTCACGTTACTATCCCGTGTAGCGGATTGTTTGAGGAAAGTTGGCCTCACTATCAACGTCGAGAAGAGCAAGTTTTGCATCAAGGCGACCAAATACTTGGGTTTCATAGTCGGGAAAGGAGGAATTAGAACTGACCCAGGCAAGATCTCAGCTATAGTTGACTATCCGTCACCTAAAACTGTTCGGCAATCCCGACGCCTACTAGATATGGCGGGATGGTATAGACGGTTCTTCCCGAACTATGCTGACTTAACTGCCTCCATTACAGACACCTTGAAAAATCCCAGTCAGTTCAAATGGACACCTAAAGCCCAGACGTCTCTTGATCTACTAAAGCAAAAACTTACTTCTGCTCCGTTTTTAGTGAGTCCAGACTTCACCAGGCCATTCGTTATACAGTGCGATGCGAGCCAACCAGGTATTGGTGGGGTGCTGATTCAACTAGAGGACGATGGCCACGAGAAGCCAATAGCATACGTCTCGAAAAAGTTGAACTCAGCACAAAGAAATTATACCGTCACAGAGCAGGAATGCTTAGCTGCAATCTTAAGTGTACAGAAGTTCCGGCCCTTCATAGAAATTATACCGTTTAAGATAGTGACTGATCATGCGAGCTTGAAGGACCTCAGCGGTAGACTTGCTCGGTGGAGTTTGAAGCTTCAGGGTTTCGACTTCACTATTGAGCACCGAAAAGGAAGCCTGAACGTCGTCCCTGATGCGCTGTCACGCATCCATTGTGATAGCCTGTCCACTAACGAGGATCCTGGCCTGGAAGTTGACCTTAGTTCGCCATATTTCAACTCGTTGGAATATGAGGAACTGAGGCATAAGCTTAAAACGACTTCTGGTAAACTACCAGATCTTTGCGTCAGGGATGGCTTCGTTTACATTCGGACTGTTCCGAGAATAGGCGATCCGATTCAGGAAGAGGAAGCTTGGAAGCTTTGGATTCCGCGAGGGCTTGTCACCGACGTCGTTTCGAGAGCTCATGATCCGCCACTGGCTTCACACGGTGGTATAGGGAAAACACTAGAATGTCTAAGACACTTGTACTGGCCACGAATGACAGTTGATGTCAGAAAATACGTAGGCGCCTGTGACGTGTGTAAGGAAACGAAGGCTCCCAATACTATTCTGAGACCACCTATGAGTATCAAGTCTGTGACAGAACGACCACGGCAAAAGCTGTATATCGATTTTCTAGGTCCATATCCTCGATCAGTGAAAGGAAATGTCTGCGTTTTAATAGTTCTTGACCACTTTTCAAAATTTCCAATTCTCAAACCTTTGCGAAAAGCATCTACACTCAATGTGTGCCAATTCATCGAGACGGAAGTGTTCCACGTGTTCGGAGTCCCGGAAACGATCGCCTCTGACAATGGAGTCCAGTTTTGCTCGACTCAGTTTACCAGATAGCTGGACAAGTATGGGATGAAGCACTTGCGAATGGCAGTTTACCCGCCGCAAGCAAGCGCCTCAGAGTAAACAGGTCTCTATTGTCAGAGATTAGAGCGTATATTCGGAAGGAACACATAAAATGGGATAAGAAGCTGAGCCAGATAGCTAGTTCCCTCAGGAGCACTTTCCACCAAGCAATTGGTTTCTCTACTTATCGAACGCTTTTCGGTCAACAAATGATTGAACATGGCTGCTCCTATTCCATCTTGAGGAGCCTTGGAACTCTTAATGAGCCGTTGAGAGTAGATGCTGAGGACAAACTGAGATTGATCTTTTCGAGAGTGCAGGAAAATTTACACCATGCGTTCGAACAAGGTTCACGAGCCTATAATCTCAGGGCGAAGCCTGTTGATTTCAAAGTGGGTCAAGAGGTATTTAGACGGAATTTTGCCCAAAAAATGCAACGCAAGCGTGTCAGGCGACAGATCTACCTACATTCACTTGTATCTGGATGTAGATACATACCGCATCCGACATCCCTTGTTACAAAAATCATGTCCGGGATATGTGTGGGTGGCTGCACAGCGAGTATGCCACTAGCTATCAGCTGGCTTGGGGTGGTTCTTGCCACCCACATCCCGTCAATGCTTGTAAAGCTGTGCAAAATCGTCAACATAACTGATCAGACGGACGGACGGAGAGTAAAAAAAAAGAAATTGTAGTCGTGACTGCAGACGGACAGACGGACAGTAAAAAAAAGATCTATAACGCCTTCGGCCTCCTGGTAGAACCTAAAAGCCTGAAAAGGAGAAAAGTTATTTAATAAAAAAAAAGGTTATTCAAGAAAGCGAAAGACCTCAGCAACGCTGAACAAGACTTGCTTCACCCGGAGAGCCTGCAACGCTGGAAAGATGAATGATTTAGCGAGAGAGAGAGAAAACAGAGAGGAGTCTCAGATGTTGTTGAGACCCCGGCTTTGGGTAATGTTGGGACCAACCGCCCCCATCCACCCTGGCTAAGCCTCCAAAGCCGCATCAAAATGCTCAGTCCCCATTTGTCGTGCGCTATCAAGTCATGTCATCCTGTTGCTCCGTCATGCCATCCACCTATGCTCAATTAGTCCATCTTACCGTAGCCAGGCCAACGAGGAGAAAGCATCGAAGCCAAAAAAAAAAGAAATTCACTGGTAAAATAATAAAAAAAACAATCAGTGATGTAACAGTATCACCACTCGGAAAGGGACGAAAAGTAGCACCAATTGGGCAGGGGGGGGGGGGGGCCATTGACTAAATAACGAACGCTCAGGTGTTCAATTCATAAAACTTTTAATACAGGGTTCTCTTAGTGCAGAAGGCACTTTGCAACTTCTACAAAATCCGCAGAATTCACTAAACACAGAGAAAAACCCTTTGCTATGTCCGCGGGAGTCACTTACAATGAGATTATTCGTTACACTATTTTCCTTGTACTATCCTGCACCATGCTAGCTATACTTACTGCTAATTAAAGTACGACCAAAACAAAAATTACTAAAAAGAAAAATAAAGAAAAAAAAACAAAAAAAAAGAAAGAAAATAAGTATCTAGATCTTACATCTAAACAATGTTATCAGAAATGCAAATATCAATTTTCTTGTAGTACTAAACCTGGGACCTCGTTTCGGGCGTTGAAAGAGGCTGACGGAGTCCCTCGATGTCGGGAAGAGTGCACTCTAACGCTGTGTCGTTGACTGATGTTTAAGGTATGTTTGGTGGGTGCATTGACTTCTTTTTTTTATCCTTTTCACCTCTTTTGGGTGCCTTCGAATTTTATTTATTATTTTGTTTTCCATTCGAGTGCATTGACTTCTTTTTTTTTTCTTACTTAAATTCCCTTCTGTTTAACTTACAAATAGCTGTACACTTGTATATACTGGGTGGGAAAAATTATTACTTGACAAATTAAGCACAAATCTTCTGCCGTCGCAAGTAAGTATTAATACAATAAAAATCACTATCACACTAATTTCCGTTTGATCTAGGAAAACTGCGTGAAATCCGAAATTTACTGCCAGCGCAGGGAAATAATTAACGAAAAAACTAATGAAACTAAATTTCCCTTCTGTTTCAGGAAAAACTATTACTCGACAAATTAAGCACAAATCTTCTGCCGTCGCAGGTAAGTATTAATAGAATAAAAATCACTATCGCACTAATTTCCGTTTGTTCTAGGAAAACTGACAAATTAAGCACAAATCCTCTGCCGTCGCAGGTAAGTATTAATAGAATAAAAATCACTATCACACTAATTTCCGTTTGTTCTAGGAAAATTGTAAATTAAGCACAAATCTTCTGCCGTCGCAGGTATGTATTAATAGAATAAAAATCACTATCGCACTAATTTCCGTTTGTTCTAGGAAAACTGACAAATTAAGCACAAATCTTCTGCCGTCGCAGGTAAGTATTAATAGAATAAAAATCACTATCGCACTAATTTCCGTTTGTTCTAGGAAAACTGCGTGAAATCCGAAATTTACTGCCAGCGCAGGGAAATAATTAACGAAAAAACTAATGAAACTTAATTTCCCTTCTGTTTCAGGAAAAACTATTACTCGACAAATTAAGCACAAATCTTCTGCCGTCGCAGGTAAGTATTAATAGAATAAAAATCACTATCGCACTAATTTCCGTTTGTTCTAGGAAAACTGACAAATTAAGCACAAATCCTCTGCCGTCGCAGGTAAGTATTAATAGAATAAAAATCACTATCACACTAATTTCCGTTTGTTCTAGGAAAATTGTAAATTAAGCACAAATCTTCTGCCGTCGCAGGTATGTATTAATAGAATAAAAATCACTATCGCACTAATTTCCGTTTGTTCTAGGAAAACTGACAAATTAAGCACAAATCTTCTGCCGTCGCAGGTAAGTATTAATAAAATAAAATCACTAACACACTAAGTTCCGTTTGTTCTAGGAAAACTGCGTGAAAATCCCAAAATGTACTTCCAGCACAGGTAAATATCAGTAACATAAAAATCACGATCGGACTCAATTTTGTTTATTCCAGGGACTGCATGAAAGATCAAAATATTCTCCCCGCACAGGTAAGTAATTATCCGTCAAAACTAATCAAACTTAATTTCCCTTCTGTTTCAGGAAAACCAGAAAAAAAACTCTTATCACGCCGACGCTTAGTACCGAGCACCACACTTAATCATTGCCCAAGATCAACTCTCAACTAACTGCCTGCACTCTGCTGTAATGCCTGGCGTGATGGTATCGCGTGATGCTTTACAGCTAGGCGAATTACCTTTGCGGAATGTCTGTTTCGAACGAAAAATTGCAATTTGTGCTAGTTTTGCGTGAATTGGAATTTTTCGCTTGGGCACAAGATATAATTTTTCTTTCTTTTCAGGTTTTTATAAGTAAGATTCCAATTTGTGCGAGTTCTGCACGAATCGGGATTTTTTCGTTGAAGAGTAATTTTTTTACTTTTTTTTGTATTCTGCAGGGTTTCAGGAATTTTATGATATGGAGAAGTAGCATAGGGCTACTTCTCGAAAATGTTTATATTTTATCTTTTCCAGGAATTTATAATGTGGAGAAGTAGCATAGGGCTACTTCTAGGAGATATTTAAATTTTTCTTTTTTCAGGTATTGTAATATGGAGAAGTAGCATAGGGCTATTTCTCGAAAATGTACTTTTACACCCCTTTTCAGGCATCCTGGGAGAATTATGGGGGTTTCTCTACAAAAGGTAGAGAAGCCAAACAGAAAAAAAGGCAGCGTAAGGGGGTATACGCTACAGCGTGGAGACGACCCACCGAGAGTAGAGTCTCATGCTGGGCAAAACGAGGAGGGGGAGAGAAAGGAGAGAAAGAAGAAAAAAACAAGAGGGTTTGCTTGGGAGGTGAACTATGAATGCCATCTTTGCAGCCGCGCCCAACGTGGGGACGACCACAAGAGTCTCAAGCCGGGCATACGCCAGACCCTGGGTTGTTGAGACCTAAGATCCCATCTGCGGCCATGATCCCAATTCGTCTTGGACGAGGGAGGACTGATCTATCAATAGACGTTGTCTACCATCTCGCCTCGCCCAATGAACTGACCAGGAAGAGGAGCAGCGATTGATTTATTGGGTACGGGAATGTTCGGCTCGATATTACGACTTCGTCGGTGAAATGCCGCTACTTATCGTTCTGTGCTCTGCTGAATTCAGTCCCAACACCCCGGAAATTCCCCCAACTCACTGAGGATGACGGAAATCCCGCGAGATGCAGCAAGCGGGTTCAAGCTCTAAGGAAATTGAAGAAAGGACAGGAAAGAAAAATCCTTCAGATGAAGGCTAACCCAGAAGGGGTTAGTAACAAAGACTGAGACCATCTAAACTTGATAGTTTAGATATACTACACAATATAAAAAAAAATCGCTGAGACTCCATCCGCCCTCGCTGACGCTGTGACATTCTTGATTGAAGGAAGAAATTGAAGAAAGGACAGGAAAGTAATATCCTTCGGGTGAAGGCTAACCCAGAAGGGGTTAGTAACAAAGACTGAGACCATCTAAACTTGATAGTTTAGAGATACGCAAAAACTAAACTCCACTGAGACTTCAGCCACACCAACCACCACTGGGAAACCTTTTGGTTGGAAGCAGATTGAAGAAAGACAGGAAAGTAAAATCCTTCGGATGAAGGCTAACCCAGAAGAGGTTAGTAACAAAATGAAAGAGGTTTATCACCCACCACTAAGGAAGTAGTAAGAGGGTTTGCGATAACCTGTAGTTCACAAGTGAAGCTTGCCGGATGCCTTCTTTGGGCTACCAAGATCTAATCAACTTTAATCAAGACTTAATATCCTGAGCATGGAAAATTCCGATTGAGAGACCCTTAGCATTCTGCAAACGATACGAAACACGCCGGATTCGTTCTACAACAGTCGCTTTTATGAACTTAGGTGCCAATTTGGCCGCAAAGCGATCGATTACGCTACTTTGCACAAAATTTCGGACATACACAGTCTGTCCAGGGGCAAAGGCTCTTTCCCGCGTTCGCAGGTTGTAACCAGCAGCGTACTTACGATACGCCTCTGTGAGATGGAACTTTACTTCGTCGCGCAGAAGCTGAAGCCTTTGGTTGACAGGCACACACTCGACGGCCCCGTCGTAGTCGGCCCTTAATTCTCGAAGGAGTTGATATGAGCCCCCGCATGTTTCCGGATGTCGAACGAAGAGCAGGAAATATGGTGAGCACTTAGATGACTCCTACACGACGTTGCAGATGGCGAAGCCGATCTTGCTCAGATGTTCGTCCCAATTCCGATGCTCCGTCCCGACATAGGCGCGGATCGCTGCCAGGACCGACTGATTGACACGCTCTGAGGCGTTTGACTGAGGAGAGTAGGCTGGTGAGAAGATGTGTTTCACCCCGTAACGGTCTAACAGTTGAGCGAATATTTTTGCAATGAACTGGCTACCATTGTGTGAATGTACCATTTTCGGAACCCCAAATATTAAGAAGATCTCTTGCACCAGAAATTTGACGACCAGCGAGGCTGTGGCCTCGGGCATTGCTTTCAACAGCACGAACTTCGATAAGTGGTCCAGTACGATAAAGATATACCTATTACCACCTCGGCTGCGCGGATAAGGACCTAGAAAATCACAGAAGATACGTTGCCAAGGCAGATCGGTAGACCGTATCGTGCCCAGAGGAGGTCTTGAAGGCACATTGGTCGGCTTTACCAGCTTACAAGTTTCACAGGCGTTTATGAACTGACGTACCTCAGGTGCCATGCTCGGCCAATAGTACTGACGGCGTAGCTTTTCTAGAGTTTTTGCGAAACCGAAGTGTGCTGCCATAGGAGGACTATGCTCTCATTTGATTAAATCGCCCATCGCCCGTGAGATTATCAGGAACCCATAGCTTCCACTGAGCCTGCTCCCCTGAGACGTTGTTATTTGGAAGCGAAAATTAGATATATACTTTACCACCGCTAATTCGTAAGTTCCGGAAACCGCTGGGATTCGAAGTGATGCGCTGGATTCTCTGAACGTACGTTTTTTCTTGGAAAGCAGGTGAACTCAGATCGGGCGAGCTGATTTGAGCCGGATAAACTAGCTCGTCAGCGTGGTGTTCTACTGCCTCATCAGCAAATGACCTTGAAAGAGCATCGGCCACCACATTGTCTTTGTATTTTCTGTATTCGACGTGAAATTTGAAGGCCTGGAGTTTGAGGCTCCATCGAGCCAGCCTGCCACATAGATCCCTTTGGTCCATGAGCCATTTGAGGCTAGCGTGGTCAGTAATGACCGTAAACTCCAGTCCTTCCACATACGGCCTAAACCTTTTTATACTCAATACGGCGGCCAGACACTCTAACTCGGTTATGCTGTAGTTGCGCTGAGCAGCGTTCAGCTTCTGTGACATGTAAGCGATGGGATGCTCGTCCCCATTCACAGGACGCTGAAACAAGACGCTTCCGACTCCTGTAGTGCTAGCATCACACTGAATGAAGAAAGGCTTGGAGAAGTCCGGATTCGCGAGCACGGGTGCGGTCATCAGACACTGTCTTGGGCTTAGCACCTGTCAACGGGTTGGACCCTTGACTGTCTGTGCTAGTCACAGGAACTGTGAGCGTTACGCCTCCAGCGCCCTCAGCCACGGACTCTGTCGTAGGCTGGGAAGATTCGACACGGCTCAGGATGTTACATACAGAGCATCCATTGGCATCAGTTAAACATGTATGTATATACATACATACATGCATCTCTGAATCGATTTCGCTTTACGCAGAATTCTAAAATTCATGCATCAATAAAGAAATGCAAACATGTAGATACGTACATACCTACAGCATTCTCATTGCATGCAGAATTATAATTCCCAGCTGCAAGTATAAACATACATATATCTAAAAACTAGCAAACTTGCAAGTTCAGTAAAGTCATTCGCTACTAACCTACACCAATTTCTTAATCACATAAAGAAACAAGTGAAGGCAGTGACACAATCCCCTGCGTGCAAGAATTCACACGATGCAATTTGATAACCTTGTGCCAGCGGTAGAACTTAGGTGAACGAAACAATGGTTCACGATGATGTCATAATAGCAGCAAAGCGGCAAACGGTCTACGGAAGTATTTATGTATGTACATATGAAAGCGATGAATGCCGTGATGTAACAACAACAAACCGGCAAAAGCTTTGCGGAAATTAATTTGTAAATGCCATAAAGAAACAATTTACGGAAATAATAATTATGTACGAATAAATGCTGTGATGAAATTAGCATAGCGTAATAAGAAAATAGCAATAGTATTAAGTCGAGAATTGTATAAATATTCTGTGATTTTTATAAAGAAGTTAGTTAGTGAGTAGCAACAGAACACGAGTTGTTTCATTTACCTGGAGTAAAGCTAGTAAGCTGCTCCATTCATCTATACTAGGAGTAAAGCTAATAAGCTGCTCCATTGAACCGCACTGGGAGTAAAGCTAGTAAGCTGCTCCATGCGCATCGCTGCTCTACCTATCTCGGGACAAATAAGTAAAAGCCCAATCATCTTGAAGGCACGTAGTCTCAGTTTACCTACAGTAACCGTGCCGTGTTCCAGATCAAAGGGTGCTCAGATGGGAGTACTAGAAGTACATAAGAAACTCAACAAGGATATCCTCCAAGGTCTGGACATCAGATTGCGCATCAAACTGGACAGAGGGTGACGTATTGTACAACCGCCGGGCTCTATGGAGTACATGGAGCGCCTGACTGATATAGCGCGTACGATCTTTGTTGGTTCGGATGGGATCCGAGCTCAAATCACGATTCAGAGCGTCGACTGGACTGATAATATAGTCTAATTCGCGCGATTGATTTTTATGAGCGTGAGACTTAAAGGGTGCTCTGCCGGATTCCAACTTCTCGGCCTCGAACACTTCTATGAGCTTACGGCGAGCGTTAGCGTCAGCAGATCTAAGGTTGCGTACAGCGAATTCGACCTCAAGCTCATCCGGTGATAAGAAGGAGAATTCCATCTTGGTCTGAATCTCCCGACAAATAAAACCAAGAAGAAGAAGAAAAAAAACCGGCGAGGTAATGCTCTGGTGTTGATATCAAAAGAAAAATTCCCTCGAGAATTATACTGAATAATTAAAAAAAAAGGACGCGTCTATGGTAATGCCGAGGATAGTTCAACTGAAGATTATACCAAATACGATAGGGAAACAATGATGTGTCTATTCACGATAATTCAACCGAAAATTCCGCCAAGTATAATCAACAAACAGCCAAAGTACGTTTAACGAATATCAAAGATACTGCAGCCGGAAATTGTGCCAGATATGTACCAAAAGAACCTGTGTTTAAGCTAATGCTGAAAATAATTCAGCCGAAGATTGCACCAGGTATATATAACCAAAAAAAAATGCGTTTATACCAATGCCACCATTAATTCCAAGAAAAATTGTGCCAAATGTATATATAAATAAAAATGAAATAGTAAATAAATGCGTTTATACTAATGTCACCATTAATTCCAAGAAAAATTGTGCCAAATGTATGTATATATAAATAAAAATGAAACAGTAAATAAATGCGTTTATACTAGTGCTGAAGCTAATTCAGCTGAGAATTGTGCCAAGTAAACCTAACATAAAAAGAAAATGCGTCTATACTAATGTCAAAGTATATTTTATTGAGGCCAAGAATACATGGAAGTTTTAGTACATGACTTCCGTTATCTAATATCCCTAAGGTACGTTCGACTTGCTGATATGTCTGAAATTATCTACTGCTGGTATTATTATTAAATGACTACAGATCATTATTTGATATTTTGATTTCGTTCTATTTCTTATATGTCCTACGAGTATGCTTGCTCCCGGAATACTAACAACGTTACCTTCAGTGGCTACTATACCAATGTCGCGATAACTCAAACGGAAATTGTGCCAAACAAATAAAAAAGGCGTGCCTATACTAATGCCAACAATAGTTCAAACAAAAATTGTGCCAAATATGTAAATACAAGAAAATGCGTTTATGCCAATGTCACCAATAATTTCAAAGAAAATTGTGCCAAATGTCTATATATATAAGAAAATGCTTTTATACTATACGTTTATCATTTGTAAGGAGGGGTGTTGGCATGACGGTTCGGCGAGGACAGTACGCCCGTTCAACACACACAAAAACTTCTTCTTCTGCAGCCCAGCTGGATTTAAAAAAACTCTCTCTCTATTTCCCTCTCTTCGCAGAATACTGCTCATCGATGCACTTCGGTCAGTCCATATTGTGGGCTAACAATTTTAGAAGAAGCTGAAATTGTAGGACCGGAGCCTGAAGGGCTACCATCCCATGTTAGGGTGATCAGGACGAACACTCTTTTACCAAGGATAAAAAAAATCAGAAAGGGATGGACAACGTCCATCAACTTGGCAAGAGACTGAAGTCAACAGATCAAGGAAAGGTGAGAGGTCGGTGATCAAATGGCTGCTGGTACTCGAGTAAGAAGCCGTAGCGGTGATTTATATAAGAAGATAAATCTGAACGGGACAACCCAACTAAAATTAAATATCTGTACGGGACAACCCAAATAAAACTAAAAATCTATACGGGACAACCCAACTAAAACTAGAAAAGAGATAATACGGGCTTCTTCTCGGATCCAGCAGAAATTAACGGAACGCACTCAAACAGTATGCATCGCATACAACGTTCATAACCACAAACCGACTTAGCCTCCCATCACTAGATGTTAGGGAAGAAGGGTTTGAACAAAAAAAAAATCTGGTGCGAGGTTGCACACTAGAACCGGTAAGCTGACACCAATGCCCAGACAAGGACAGAATCAAAAGAAGAACATCGTTCAACAACTTGCCAGGTTTGGGTCAGCTGACCAGCTCGTCATGCAAGTAAAACTGTCAAGTGGTCGTCATCTCGGCGTCCACGAGCCGAAGCTTGGCTTCAAGGGTGGTACGCCTCGCGCACAAGACTCGCTTGTTGCCGAGGAGATGAGCACTTAAACAAAAGGAAGCTGTTAAATTTAGGGTAGAAATTAACTTGGACTTGACCGAAGGCAATTTACCATCGCCCATACAGCCAAATGCGTCAGCTTAGAATATACTGAGGTCTTACGTAACCAAAACAAAAAGGTCTAATAATGACAATAAAAATGGGAAATGATACTTGGAATAGTAATTGCTCTTTAGGCAAGAAAGGCTGGACTAAAGGCCAGGAAAAATCCCATTTGTTTTACAAATGGTGCCCAAACTTAGGTTTTTTTTTTGCATTTAGTCAAGCTTCTCTTGACTAGCTTGGCTAGCTCAGTCGGTAGAGCATGAAACTCTTAATCTCAGGGTCATGAGTTCGTGCCCCACGTTGGGCGCCATTTGTAACGCAAGCGTGTCAGGCGACAGATCTACCGACATTCACTTGTACCTGGATGTAGATACATACCGCATCCGACACCCCTTGTTACAAAAATCATGTCCGGGATATGTGTGGGTGGCTGCACTGCGAGTATGCCGCTAGCGATCAGCCGGTTTGGGGTGGTTCTTGCCACCCACATCCCATCAATGCTTGTAAAGCTGTGCAAAATCATCAACATAACTGATCAGACAGACGGACGGACAGTAAAAAAAAAGAAATTGTAGTCGTGACTGCAGACGGACAGACGGACAGTAAAAAAAAGATCTATAACGCCTTCGGCCTCCTGGTAGAACCTAAAAGCCTGAAAAGGAGAAAAGTTATTTAATAAAAAAAAAGTTATTCAAGAAAGCGAAAGACCTCAGCAACGCTGAACAAGACTTGCTTCACCCGGAGAGCCTGCAACGCTGGAAAGATGAATGATTTAGCGAGAGAGAGAGAAAACAGAGAGGAGTCTCAGATGTTGTTGAGACCCCGGCTTTGGGTAATGTTGGGACCAACCGCCCCCATCCACCCTGGCTAAGCCTCCAAAGCCGCATCAAAATGCTCAGCCCCCATTTGTCGTGCGCTATCAAGTCATGTCATCCTGTTGCTCCGTCATGCCATCCACCTATGCTCAATTAGTCCATCTTACCGTAGTCAGGCTAACGAGGAGAAAGCATCGAAGCCCAAAAAAAAAAAAAATCACTGGTAAAATAATATAAAAAAAACAATCAGTGATGTAATAGTATCACCACTCGGAAAGGGACGAAAAGTAGCACCAATTGGGCAGGGGGGCCATTGACTAAATAACGAACGCTCAGGTGTTCAATTCATAAAACTTTTAATACAGGGTTCTCTTAGTGCAGAAGGCACCTTGCAACTTCTACAAAGTCCGCAGAATCTACTAAACACATAGAAAAACTCTTGGCTCTGTTCCCGTGAGTCACTTACAATGAGATTATTCGTTACACTATTTTCCTTATACTATCCTGCACCATGCTAGCTATACTTACTGCTAATTAAAGTACGACCAAAACAAAAATGACTAAAAAGAAAAATAAAGAAAAAAAAAACTAAAAGAAAGAAAGAAAATAAGTATATAGATCTTACATCTAAACAATGTTATCAGAAATGCAAACATCAATTTTCTTGTACTACTAAACCTGGGACCTCGTTTCGGGCGTTGAAAGTGGCTGACGGAGTGCCTCCATGTCGGGAAGAGTGCACTCTAACGCTGTGTCGTTGAATGATGTTTAAGGTATGTTTGGTGGGTGCATTGACCTCTATTTTATTATTCTTTTCACCTCTTTTAGGTGCTTTGGAATTTTATTTATTATTTTTTTTGCATTCGGGTGCATTGACCTCTTTTCCTTTCTTACTTAAATTCCCTTCTGTTTAACTTACAAATAGCTGTACACTTGTATATATTGGGTTCGTTAAGGCAAGTTAGTTGGACTACCACGGTGACCGACGGGAACAGCTCGTGGTTCTTTTGATACCAGTAACGATTTCCGGCAGGTTTTGTAGGTATGTTATACATATAAAAACAATATATATATTTCCCCAGGGAAATGACCTTGTCACGGCAAGACGAAACTGTCAGTATTTTCACTCATGAAAACCAAAATATAAACGTGCACTTAAAGTTCATTATTGGCGCCTGTACGTAGTAGAATAAACTAAAACAAACAGACAAAATCAATAATAGCACTAATTACCGTTTATTCCAGGGAAACTGCGTGAAAATCCGATATGTTCCGCCAGCGCAGGTAAATAATTATCGTAGAAACTAATTAAAATTGACTCACATTCTGTTTCAGGAAAGCTACTATTTGACCAATTTAATCATAAATATTCGGCTGTCGCAGGTAAGTATTAATTGGATAGAAATCACTAATAGCACTCAATTTCGTTTATTTCAGGAAACTGCATGAAAATTCGAAACGTACTGCAAGCGCCGGTAAATATCAGTAACGTAAAAGTCACAATAGCACTAAATTTTGTTTATGCCAGGCAAATTGACAAACTAAGCACAAAGCTTCTGCCGTCGCAGGTAAGTATTAATCGAACAAAAATCACTAATAGCTCTCAATTTCGTTTATTCCAGGAAACTGTATGAAAATTCGAAACGTGCTGCCAGCGGAGGTAAATAATTATCGCAAAAACTAATTAGAATTGACTCAAATTCTGTTTCAGGAAAGGTATTATTCGACTAATTTTAATCATAAATATTCTGCTGTCGTAAGTAAGCATTAATAGAATAAAAAACACTAACACACTAATTTCCGTTTGTTCTAGGAAAACTGCGTGAAAATTCCAAAATGTACTTCTCGCACAGATAGGTACTTATACGTAAAAACTAACGAAACTTAATTTCCCTTCTGTTTCAGGAAAAACTATTACTCGAAAAATTAAGCACAAATTTTCTGCCGTCGCAGGTAAGTATTAATAGAATAAAAATCACCATCACACTGATTTCCGTTTGTTCTAGGAAAACTGCGTGAAAATCCGAAATGTACTGCCAGCGCAGGTAAATAATTAACGTAAAAACTAATGAAACTTAATTTCCCTTCTGTTTCAGGAAAAATTATTACTTGACAAATTAAGCACAAATCTTCTGCCGTCGCAGGTAAGTATTAATAGAATAAAAATCACTATCACACTAATTTCCGTTTGTTCTAGGAAAACTGCGTGAAAATCCGAAATGTACTGCCAGCGCAGGTAAATAATTAACGTAAAAACTAATGAAACTTAATTTCCCTTCTGTTTCAGGAAAAACTATTACTCGACAAATTAAGCACAAATCTTCTGCCATCGCAGGTAAGTATTAATAGAATAAAAATCACTATCACACTAATTTCCGTTTGTTCTAGGAAAACTGCGTGAAAATCCGATATGTACTGCCAGCGCAGGTAAATAATTAACGTAAAAACTAATGAAACTTAATTTCCCTTCTGTTTCAGGAAAAACTATTACTCGACAAATTAAGCACAAATCTTCTGCCATCGCAGGTAAGTATTAATAGAATAAAAATCACTATCACACTAATTTCCGTTTGTTCTAGGAAAACTGCGTGAAAATCCGATATGTACTGCCAGCGCAGGTAAATAATTAACGTAAAACTAATGAAACTTAATTTCCCTTCTCTTTCAGGAAAAGCTATTACTCGACAAATTAAGCACAAATCTTCTGCCGTTGGCGTCGCAGGTAAGTATTAGAAGAATAAAAATCACTATCACACTAATTTCCGTTTGTTCTAGGAAAATTGACAAATTAAGCACAAATCTTCTGCCGTCGCAGGTAAGTATTAATAGAATAAAAATCACTATCGCACTAATTTCCGTTTGTTCTAGAAAAACTGACAAATTAAGCACAAATTTTCTGCCGTCGCAGGTAAGTATTAATAAAATAAAAATCACTAACACACTAATTCCAAAATGTACTTCCAGCACAGATAAATATCTGCATGAAAGATCAAAATATTCTCCCCGCACAGGTAAGTAATTATCCGTCAAAACTAATCAAACTTAATTTCCCTTCTGTTTCAGGAAAACCAGAAAAAAAACTCTTATCACGCCGACGCTTAGTACCGAGCACCACACTTAATCATTGCCCAAGAGTGACCAACTCTCAACTAACTGCCTGCAGTCTGCCTACATCGCCGCCGTTCTCTATCCATCCCGACCGACCGACGAACGTCTTTTTTTGATTCTACCACGAATTCACGCCACAGCTGTGGCACATTCGAACCGAAATTATCTAGGAATTTCGGGCGGGCCTGCTGTAATGCCTGGCGTGATGGTATCGCGTACTGCTTTACAGATAGGTGAATTACCGTTGCGCAATGTCTGTTTCGAACGAAAAATTGCAATTTGTGCTAGTTTTGCGTGAATTGGAATTTTTCGCTTGGGCACAAGATATAATTTTTCTTTCTTTTCAGGTTTTTATAAGTAAGATTCCAATTTGTGCGAGTTCTGCACGAATCGGGATTTTTTTCGTTGAAGAGTAATGTTTTTATCTTTTTTTTGTACTCTGCAGGGTTTCAGAAATTTTATGATATGGAGAAGTACCATAGGGCTACTTCTCAAAAATATTTATATTTTATCTTTTCCAGGAATTTATAATGTGGAGAAGTAGCATAGGGCTACTTCTAGGAGATATTTAAATTTTTCTTTTTTCAGGAATTGTAATATGGAGAAGTAGCATAGGGCTACTTCTCGAAAGTGTGTTTATAGTTTATTTTTTTTCAGGAATTTATATATGGGGAAGTAGCATAGGGCTGCTTCTCGAAAATGTACTTTTTCACCCCTTTTCAGGCATCCTGGCAGAATTATGGGGGTTTCTCTACAAAAGGTAGAGAAGCTAAACAGAAAAAAAGTTAGCGTAAGGGGGGTATACGGTACAAGCAACTTCCAACAGCAGACTAGTGCTAAACTGGGACGAAAATTTGTCAAATGTGATATACCTGTTGGAATTCAATCTCATCAGCACACCTCTATGAGTAGATAACCCTGTATAGTCCCTTCCATCTCGGCCTCCTTAGGAGGATTTTTCCTTGTCTGTCCGTCTATAACATTTCGTTACTCGGCAATTGTCGGACATAGTAGTACTAAATCTATTCCTGGTAGCCCTAAGAAGGCATCCAGCCAGCTTCACTGGTAAACTATAGGATATCGCGAAGCCCTCCTATTGCCCCGTCAATGGTGGGTGATATACCTGTTGCAATCCATTCCTGTATAAGGCTGTCAGCATGTCACTACTTCGACGACGCCTTGGGGACACACCCTTGAACAATCGCCGGTCTGAGATCGGAGTGAAACGTTGCGCGGGAAAGCCTCTTGACCAGTTCTTTGGGTTACTGATCGCAGGGCTTCCTCAGAATCTCGGTGAAAGGGGCAGAGAGGCATCGACTGGCTGGATTTTTTAGGTTACCAGCTTGTCGAGGTACCTTTGGCTTCCCACACGGAGAAGGATGTCGAGGTCTGATCGAAGATCGGCTTCAGGGATGTGTTCTCGATGCGTCATCGGTCAAGTAGAGCAACGTGAATTTGGCACGAGTGATGAGGAATACGCATTATGTCGTGGGTCGAGACACACATTGAGCGCCCGCAGCGATGAGGCCTATGTTTAAGACCGGCTAGCTCAGTCGACCATATTTCAGCGTTGTCTGAACCAGGGATGGCGCAGACCACTCTGCCCTGTTATGGTCGTAGCGTATTGCATACAGCAATATGCTACATGACATACTGAAGCCGGCTGGCGGCTGAACGCACCCCGACCGAAAGAAATGCGTTTCCACAAGCTCGAGATGACATGCGGATGCGAAAAGGAAGAAGAAGAAGTTTCTCCGGATCATATTTTTTGACGTCTCGACTTTGAGCAAGGTGTGTGAAGAAAAACGACAATACTAGTAGTGTTCATCGGAAATTTCGTTTGGAAAAAAATCCAAGCAATTATTTTGCATCGCGAATAAATAACGATTTGAATCCTTATCAGAGGAGCCTCTGATGATAATTAAAATAATAACCAAGTATTGCCGTAGCGATTTGGGAAAAAAACCGAAATTTAAGTTCGAGAAGGAACGTAGAAATGTGAGTAGAATTCAAACGTTTTATTTCCAATACTCTCATAATTTTACAATTATAAATTTCTCATGAACAAATTCCAGAAATAAACCCAACCTTCGAAAAAGAGGAGTTTTGGGCAAAATTGAGCACGGCATAGCCGAAGTCCTAAATTAATACAGGCATCAAGGCATCAAGACAAATTCCTTGTCACTACCAGTGCTCCAGAGACTGTAGCGTATACCCCTATACGCTACTTTTGTTTGGCTTTGGATAAAACAGTCATTTTCTAGAAGTAGCCCTATGCTACTTCTCCACATTACAAATTCCTGAAAAAAGAAAGAAAAATTTTAAATATCTTCTAGAAGTAGCCCTATGCTACTTCTCCACATTATAAATTCCTGGAAAGTTAAAATTTAGATATTCCATATTACAAAATTCCTGAAAAAAGATAAAATCTATATAAACTATATAAACAACAACAACAGCAGAATATTTCCAGTCGAAAAATTCTAAAATGTGCAAATTGAGCACAAAATACAATTTTTCCTTTAAAACTTACTGCTAGTCAACCACATCAAAGCGACGAAAACGGCAATTCGCCTGGCTGTAACAGATCGCGTGATGCCATCATGCAATGTGTTGCAGCAGGCTTGAATAAAGAACGGTGGCTGAGTGAAGAACGATGGAATGTAGGGAGACTGCTGGTAGTCGGGGATTTGTTTTTTGGCTTTGAACGAGAACGGTCGCAGAAAAATTGAGTCGTGATTCCTCTTTATTTAAAATCAGTCTTTAGAGTTCTTTTTTGCTTTTATGAACTGAAAGAAAAATTTTAATTTATTCATTCTGGGAACTGAAAGAAAATGTTGGTATTAAGGTTGCGCATTCATGAATTTTATTGATTGGATTACCTACCTGTGCGCCAGTGATTTTCATTTAGATTTTTTTCATATAGATCTTTCTAATAGTGAACTGAAAGAAAATGTTGGTATTAATGTTGCGCATTCATAAATTTTATTAATTGGAATACTTACCTGTGCGCCAGTGATTTTTCATAAAGGTCTTTCTACTGGGGAACTGAAAGAAAATTTTAGTATTAATGTTGCGCATATATAAGTTTTAGTATTTGAATTATTTACCTGTGCGCCAGTGATTTTTTCATATAGATCTTTCTAACAGTGAACTGAAAGAAAATGTTGTTATTAAGGTTGCGCATTCAAGAAATTTTATTAATTGAATTATTTACCTGTGCGCCAGTGATTTTTTTTTTGTAGGTATTCCTATTAGTGAACTGAAAAGAAAATTGTGATTGAATCATTCTGTGCAGTCGTATTTTGTATTAATTAGAATATTTACCTGCGACAGTGATTTTCATAAAGATCTTTCTCATAGTGAACTGAAAGAAAAATTTTAGTATTAATGTTACACATTCATAAATTGTGTTAATTAGAATATTTACCTGTGCCACAGTGATTTTCCTAAAGATTTTTCTCATAGTGAAATGAAAGAAAAATTTTAGTATTAATGTTGCACATTCATAAATTGTGTTAATTAGAATATTTACCTATGCGACAGTGATTTTCCTAAAGATCTTTCTCATAGTGAACTGAAAGAAAAATTTTAGTATTAATGTTGAACGTTCATAAATGTTGTTAATTAGAATATTTACCTGTGCGACAGTGATTTTCCTAAAGATCTTTCTCATAGTGAACTGAAAGAAAAATTTTAGTATTAATGTTGCACATTCATAAATTGTGTTAATTAGAATATTTACCTGTGCGACAGTGATTTTCCTAAAGATCCTTCTACTGGTGAACCGAAAGGAAATTTTAGTATTAATGGTGTGCACATATAATTTGCATTATTTGAAATATTTACCTGTACGACGGTGAGTTTTATATACCATAGTAGTGGCGAACCTGAGAGAAAATTTGAGGAAAAGTTTCCTTGCACGTAACAAAGATCATTTTGAAAATTTTTCCTGCGTGACGGCAAGTTGGATTTATACCGGCGAGGAAGTATCCCTCTGGCAGAAACTACGGCAAAACATTTCGCTCTTACATATCCGAAGGAGCAGGGAAGCAGATAGTTGGAAAACCGTGTCCAACCCCTTTGGTAAAATAGGAAATCCCGAATATGAGTAAATCAGGTGTTATGTAAGTCCATAGCGGACCACAAGGTTAGTTCAAATTTTCTCTAAGCATTATTATTTGCTTTGTGTTGTTTTGTTCTTAATTTTACAGTGTTTAAGTCATTTAGTGTACATCTAAGGTTAGGCGTCGATCACAGGGTTCGATAAATCACATAATAGGAAAGCGCTTATTAGGGCTAGTTGTAAGGATTTTAATCTAGATTGAGATTAACCAGACACCTTGTTTCCTTTAGTTTTTTTATATATATACCGTGTGAATCTTTGTGTGATCGGGTTTCCTCCCTCATAAGCGATAAATATGCATAGACAACCGCAATAAATAAATTATTTTGATTTGGACTTGATGAAATTTTGAGTTCCTTGATACGACTTCCTTCTTCTTTTGGGTGATTTAGTTTGGTCACCTTTGGCCGCCCTTCTCCAAGTTGCTTTCTTCTTTTGTTTACAGGTTGGTAACAGATCCAGCGCGATGGAGTGAGTAGTTCCATAAAGGGGATGGTCGCGGACAGGAGGGAGGTCGTTTCCACACACACACGGCAATAGATGTAAAACACGTACAGATGGAGGTTGAGCATTTTGATACGGCTTTGGAGGCTTAGCCAGGGTGGATGGGGGCGATTGGGCCCAACATTACCCAAAGCCGGGGTATCAACAACATCAGAGACCCCTCTCAGCTCTCTCACTCTCTCTCAATCGCTTATTTGCCAGCGTTGTAAGCTCTCCGGGTGAATTAGCACTTGTTCGGCGTTGCTGAGGTCTTCTTTTCTCCTTCTTTTTGCAGCATATGAATAAAATAAATTTTCTTCTTTTTAGGCTTTCAGGTTCGACCATGAGAAGGAAGCCTGCATTAGATCTTTTTTTTTTGTCCGTCCGTCTGTCTGATCAGTTATGTTGACGATTTTGCACAGCTTAACAAGCATCAAGGGATGTGGGTGGCAAGAACCACCCCAAGCCGGCTGATAGTTAGCGGCATATTTGCTGTGCAGCCAACCACGCTAATCCCGCGATGATTTTGTAACAAAGAGGTGTCGGATGCAGTATGTATCTACATTCAGGTACAAGTGAATGTAGGTAGCTCTGTCGGCTGACAAGCTCTTCGTTACAAGACACGGGTCTGGCAAGTTTACGTAACTGTTGAAACAGCCCCACGGAGCTGATATTGGAGCTACAGCAAGGGTGGTCAAGTATTTGATGCCGTGCTAAAGTCATTTGTTGCTGACCACTGCATTGCTGAGACAATGCGCCGCACCCCAGAAGCAATTTAAAGCAGTAGTCAGCTTTAGAAAGCTTTAGAATGAAACGCCAGGACGCCAGCACCATCTCTGCAGTACCATGTGTCATAGCACGAAAATCAGTGGGATACAGCGGATACAGCTCTTCAACAATCCGATCGCACTAATTGGGTAACAGTAACTAACCGCGCATATTGTCTATTTACCCCAAGGAGAATTTTCTTGATTTCTATGTACTACTCAGGTTAGTTCCTGTCATTTACTAGAATAGTAGCAAATTTTTTTTAAATTATAGTAGCCGTGAGAAGGAAATTTTCTTGTAATAAGATTAGGGTTAATTCACATGTCACAATGGTTTCAGTGAAAAATGTAAAATATTATATCGATTATACCGGCAGTAGCTGCCGCAGTCTCCTCATAACCATGGGGCCCAATTAGATAAGACCACTAAATAAGATCAAGTATTCGTAGAAAGTGGCATGTTTAACCTTACAAATAGTACAAGAAGGTCATTCGCACATTTTCCTTATACTGTTATAAAAGAAAAGAAAATTTGAATTATTACAAATGGTTCACCTAAGTGAGGCAAAGAAAATGGTTACAATTTATTACGTCCTTAGGACGCGTTGTGCTAATATAAATTTTTAACAGAGTCGTCTTGATTATTGATTAGTGAAACAAGATGAATATTTTAATTTCTAATTAAATATGTAAGATACATATATATAAAAGAACTCTAATGAATTAATGCATTACATTGCTTTAAAGTTATTTTCAACAGCATTGAGTAAACGGGTCTTATCCTAAAATATTTCGGTGTTGCGATTTGTTTTTTGCTGCGTCTGCGTCTGCTCCTTCGAATTCGAATTCAAATGAGCACCACCTTCGTAGAAAAAAACGAGAAAACGTTTTCTCGTCAAATTTGGTTAAATCACATATCCTGAAAGATCAGCTAAGTAAAGTAAAAAAGAAAGAAAGAAAACGATAAGTAAAATACTAGAGAAAGAGGAAGAAGACGACTAAAATCAGTATTAGGACTCAATTAATAGAGAATATATGAAAATGTGTGAAGTCTGCGTAAGAATTTATCCCTACTGAACATATTTGTAAAATGAATTTTTATTACGTTATCATGAAGCGGTAAATACTTTTATTTTTCCTGTCATTATCCTGGAGCCCTCTCCCATAGGATACAGGTCGTCTAGGCTCGCCTGGCCTCTCTCTCTCTCTTTGCAGGTCAACTAGGGACTCTGAAGATAACTGCCTTCGGAGTCGCATGGGTGGTTTGGGCATGCAGGAAGGCAAAACATCTGCGCCTTCAATCATATGCAGGTAAGTGACGTAAGGGTCCCTTCAGGACCGAGAGTGTGCCGATTTTGTGTTGATAGGCACGAAATTTTTTTGATTATGGCTGACGGCAACGGCAGGTTTTTTTGTGGAACCTTCCCACACTCTCCGCCAATAGATGAGGTGAACTAGCGGGCCGCCCTGCGGTCAACGCTGACCGTCATGTGATCCGTCAGCTCATGCTGACAGTCGGGACTTTATGTCCCAAAGCAAATCACTCATCATAGTTCCATAACAAATTCACTTCCAACAAAAAGAAGAAATTATCAATTCATCAAATATTGGAGAATATTGAATATTGAGAAGGAACCCAACGACAAGAAGGAAGCAACAATTTTATCGATATTGATGGCACTTTGGTTCGAGGGAATTCTGATACATGCGATATAGTTTCTGAAGAGGCTTACAATTATTGCTCTGAAGGAGGAAACAAATATCATGCACGAGAATTATTACTATAATGAGCCAAGGAATTTCGAATATATTAAAAGAGATGAAACTCCGAGGGATAGAATTAGAGACATTTTCAATATTGGATTTCGTGAAATGCCTGCAAGAGGACGAATTATACATGACGTTTACGCGTCATTGGGTCAAGGAAGACGATGCCAATTGGATATTAAAGAATTATATAAAACTTATACCGGAACAGTCCTCATCATTTTCATCCATCCATGACTGTTCCTACTAGAATAGCTCCTGTAGATGTAAATTCATCGAATATATCAAAAGACCACATACCCAAATTGGAAGAAGATATTCTAGAACAGTTGTTTCAAGTTTCATCTACACCATCGACCACTGGACAAATACAGCAATCTATTGCTCGAAGGGAGAACGATACTGTTATTACTCTGAAGTCGCCAGGAGAATCTGGATACCGGGTAATGAAACTAGACATATACGACTACAACAAGATTTGCAATCTTCCCAAAGAACAATGGTGGAAACAAGCAATGTACAGGAGTACCTTTATAAAGAAATAAAGAAATATTAGTGGAAAAAGTTCTATCGCTAGCTGCAGTGGACTTAAAGAAAATACCGGATATTCAAAAGGAGGAAAGGGCGATGAAATCGTCCTTTTTCTACAGAGGAGACCGACATCACCAATAAATCAAATTTTCAATTCATCCGCATGGCTAAAATCAAAATATAAATTTTTTGATATAAACTCAGTACTTTGAAAAATCGTGTAAGAATTGTAAGCATGATGAAATGAGTGTTCAGGAAATTTATAATTTTTTTTAAATTTGTGAGCCGCAACATTTATTTTTTAATGCACCACAAGGTAATATTAGCAATTATTATTATAGTATTAAGGAATCAGTTAATATTTTAGAACAATTATTAATGTTTCAATTTGATCAAAATTGTATTGTTGTAAGGAAATTTTTGCAAAATCTATAATAATGTACTTGATAAGTTAATACCTAAAAAGAATTCAATTTTTGTTCTCTCACCTCCAAATGCAGGAATTTTTTTTTATGCTGTCATTCATTATTTTATTAATTAAATTAAAATTAAATGGGAAATTTCAGTAGGTATTGTAATTTTCCTATGATGGAATGTGTAGACCGCAGAATAATTTAATGGAATGAACCAATGATGGAACCATGTGCTATTGAAACATTAAAAATGATTTTATGTCGAGATACGGTTAACGCAAAGGTTAAATACCAGGGTGATGCTATAATAACAAGAACTCCAGTTATAATTTTGTCTAATAATGATATTTTTCCAAAGGATAAAGCATTTAGAACGCGTATGTTTAGCTATAATTGGAAGCCATGTCAGATGTTAAAAAATTTTAATAAGAAACCAAACCCATTAAGTGTATATTTTTTGTGTAAAAAATATGATTTATTAAATAAATAAATTTTACATAGAAATGCATTTTAATTATAATTTTAATTGAGTAGTACTTTGTTGCATTATATAAAATTCATTATCACTATCGCTATCATTATCATTATACGTTGCAGTGACATTTCCACTTTTAGTATCTGTGTTACCAAACAAGGTCTGGCCGTCTGTGTATGACTGCGTTGCATTTTCAATGAAGGTCACTTCTAATGGCCAGCTAATTGCGTTGTTTTTAGAGAATGCTGAATTAACATCAAACTGAACTTGACATCGACATTCTATTTTCTAATAACATGCACTATTAAGATAAGAAACTTGTGCAGTTGCTGGATTTAATTGTGGTGTAGCAACTAATCCGATATGTAATTGTGGTTGTGCTTCAAAACTTGTAGCTCCACGTGCTGGATGAAATGCACCGTACTTTTCTATTTTTCTAACATACTCCTCTATACATTGGTTAATTAAAATATAACCTTCCTTATCTTTGCCTAAACCAACATCACCAATTGCAGGTTTATTAGTTGCATTGGAAAAAAATTGTAGCATCATTGATCTTGGGCGAGTAAAAGTTGTTTCTACTGTATTTGTACTTCTATTCCAGGGTACAAAGTGATCTTTTGCAGGTTTTATAAGACCATTTTTAGGTTTGTATGTATTATAAAAATTACTTGAACAGTAATTATGCGATAAGGAATTTAAATTGTCAGGATGAAATAAAAACCAAGCTGGTATACTACTAACAAAACTTTATTGAGGGAAAAAGGTCTTCTTACGTCTACACTTTGACAAGGTCTCTCTACTACTCTTCTACCACACTACTCCTTTCGTTCAGTTACCTTCGTATCTTTTTGCTTCGCTATTTCTTGCCGGTGTTGTCGCTTACAGCTCGTCGATCCTGTTAGGGAATCGCCCTCGATTCCCTCATTCAGGTCACTGTCGGAATCAGTATTGTCGCCAGGAGGAAGTTCGCACCATCGTTTTATGTGGTCTGCTGCATGTACGTTTACGTATAATCGTTGAGTTCGTTGACAGTTTGGTATATCTTCTACCAAATAACGATCGTGTGGAAGCACTTTCGTAATAGTGTATGGTCCTTTATACTTTGGTTCGAGTATACGCGATTGTCCAGTACTTACTGGTTCATTTTCAATTAAAACTAAGTCGCCGTCGTTGTATTTTGCAGGTTTCCGATGGTTTTCGTCGAAGCGGAGTAGCAGCTTCCCTTCTCACGTTGCTGAGCAGTTCATCGTCTTTTCCTGTATGTTCGTCTTGTATGGTCAGACTTATTCGATTTCTCAATATGTCACGTGGATTATAGTCGAATACTAACTCGTGAGGACTCCTATTCGTCGTCTGATTTTTGGCTGTGTTGAACGTCCACTGGATTTCTCTGATCTTCTCGTCCCATTTCCTGTCTTCAGATGCCATCTTTGAAATCATTGGTATAAGCGTTTGATTTATTCGTTCAATTTGACCATTCGCTCGTGGTGTTCGGACAGCTGTTTTCACGTGTTGAATACTATGTTCGTCGCAAAATTTCTCAAATGCTTTTGCTGTAAAAGCAGATCCTCTATCGGTCACAATTTTTGCAGGCATTCCCACAAATCCGGTTATTTCGTTCAAAGCCTTTAGAACTACGTTGTTGTGACTCAGGTGCCCAATAACCCGAATCACAACCATAAGGTCAATACATCAATATATTGCCCTATGCAATATATTGATGTATCACCATTAATTGACCCTGAAAATGAAAAATTATTTCATTTTAAAATGTCATTTAAATTTCATATGCATTTAAAGTTGCATTTCCATACTGCAACAAAATGCAATTTAGCATAAATTGCATTTCGTTATCAGTAATGCACTCCACTCACACGGTATACCTACCTACATGCCGTGTAATGGATATCATTTTTCGTCGTGCAAATTGAATGCACATAAAAGAATTCGCATATTCTCACGTATCTTTTCATCGTCGTGAGAAAGCAAAAAGAAAGAAGCTTTTAAAAAAGTGATCATGGGTACCTGGGTGCAAGATCACCAAACCTCGAGGAGTTCGTTTTCTGAGTCCGTCGTAAAAACACCTAAATAATAATAATACGTTTTACCAGTACTGATTGTAATAAGTATATTCAAATCGAGATATTCTAAAAGGGATAATAAATGTTCGGAAAATTTATACATTACTTCTAGTTTTACCAGTACTCAGTTTTTACCAGTACGCAGTGTAATAAGTGTATACAAATCGATAATGAACCATAATAAATATTCAAAAAGATTATACATTGTTTCTAGTTTTACTTGTGGATAATTCAATACCTGTGCTAGAAAAAAGTGATTTATAATAGAATAAAGTGTTGCATTTTTCCACTGGTTTGAAACGCTTTGAACCTAATCCCTCACGGCGGCCGTTTCTCTACCTTAACACTGGGGAGCACGAACGGCAAGCTAGAACAACTGGTGGCAGCGGTGTACCTACCCAACAATCCAGTGCTTTTTTTTTTTATATATATAAATCAATTAAATTGAAATTAAATAAAAATAAGGAAAATATAAAGCAAAACAAAAACATTTTGGTAAAAGCGGTACTCCTACATATATAGCGGTGTACCCGACAGAAAAAAAATCTAAATAAGTGTGTGTCAATAAAATTATAGCATAATTAATATTGATATAATAAAAATTTGCGCTCTGTCAAATAAAAAAAAAAACCGGGTACCCTTATACAGGGTACTTAGAGGAAAGAATTTTATATAATAAAAGTTTAAGCGGCAGAGCGCTCATCGTGGGAGCCAAGGAGGCTTCATCCCTGCCTCAATAAGACGTACCCAGAAGGAAGGAAGTCATATAGACGTACCAACATCCCTCTAACTAGGACACTAACAAAAAAATTCAACAGGAAGAAACGGTGAAACGACGAGGGACATTAATTGCAACCAACTGCCCAAGCACTATCATCTTAAAACTCTTACATTCAAAAGACGGGAACGTTAGCCAAAAAGTGGATAAGGTCAAGGTAGTTTCAATATTATTCCTCGAAAAATAAAGTGGAAAATTTTTATATACATAGATTTAGATTTTTCCTATTTTATCAACTACAAAAGAAAAGTGTGTGTATATTTTCTATTACAAAAGAATTTTATTTGAATTAAATTGAGATTTTAGATCTTGCTATTGGACAACAAACAAAAAAAAACACAATTATTATAAAATTTTTATTGAATGGGTTTGATCAAATAATTTCTCATTGCATAATTAATAACGAAAAAAAAATTTTCTATTATTACATCCAAACAAAAACTTTTGCTTATTGCATGAAGGAGGACGGAAAAGATTAAAAGTAATAAAAGAAATAAAAATAAATAAATAAAAGAAAGGGGCAAGCCAACAAATTAAAAATACCTTTATTGCTGCAATTTTATATTTTTCTACGAAATACAGATACAATTACCAATCCCACTTAGACATTTTACTGAACACAACAAGTTAACAATTTTACTCAGTTTATGAATATTAAAATGTTTCCTATTTCTTAATCATATACATGTGCATATTAACTAAAAACAAAAACTTAAATCTCCATTTCTTCTGTCTAGTTATTGAGAAAGTCAACCGTTGGTTCGCATTTCTCTCTCTCCTTACAAATTTACCACTTCCTGTTCGAACCAAATTGATTCGAATATATTTTCATACAGAAAACTTCGGAAAGAAAGCATGCTGAAAACAAAGCATTAAATTTTTAGTAAAATTAAATCTAATTTTATTTCTCTTAAGCGAAAAACATGTACACAACCCAACATAGCCATGTATTTGTCATCTTCATAGCATATGACATAAATACAACATAAAAGTATAGCCTCATTGAGCAAATTAATTTAAAATTATTATCAAAAAACAATTCCTGAAAAGGGAACATATTATCAACAATACCATGCTGAAATTGAGTTCTGAAAAGAAAACAAATTCAATCTAAATACAATTTTTCCAAAAATAGGTACAACATCTATCAAAAGCATGTGTCGTCATGTAACATACAATGCATGGCACAAATACAATCAAATCAAGCAGATCAATTTGCAACTCTAGCATTATCATCATTAAAAGTACCATCGAACGGGAATTTCTTCTCTACGTGATACGAAATAAAATTTTTGCAAATATAATTTAATTTAACACAACAGCATGTGTTGCTCTAAAAATTCTTGTTGCTATGCATTTTTGTTCGTTGCTAGGCAAATTTTATCGCTAGTACCGTTAGATCACAGCTGCACTGCCAATTCTTGTAATCATGCGCCGCTGCTACTCTATCAGTGGTGTCGTGTGCAAGCAAGGGCTATATAAACGACAAGCTGACTGATCTCGATCTCTTTTTCTGCTTGGCATCGCTTGGGGTAAGTTGGCTTAGGGACTAACATTCATATCGGGTCTCGACTGACTTAAAGAATATTATCTCGGGTCTCGACTGAGATAATCTTTTACTAACAATCATTTCTGGTCTCGACGGAAATAAACGCATCTTATTTCGGGTCTCGACTGAAGATAAGATAACACTTTAAGCCGGGTCTCGACTGACTTAAAGAATATTATCTCGGGTCTCGACTGAGATAATCTTTTACTAACAATCATTTCTGGTCTCGACGGAAATAAACGTATCTTATTTAGGGTCTCGACTGAAGATAAGATAACACTTTAAGCCGGCTCTCGACTGACTTAAAGAATATTATCTCGGGTTTCGACTGAGATGATCTTTACTAACAATCATTTCTGGTCTCGACGGATATAAACGCATCTTATTTTGGGTCTCGACTGAAGATAAGATACCACTTTAAGCCGGGTCTCGACTGACTTAAAGAATATTATCTCGGGTCTCGACTGAGATAGTATCTTACTAACATTAACGCTTTATTTCTGGTCTCGACGGAAATAAAGAATTGCTCTAACCAAGAACAAAGGACTTAACATTAGCTTACTGCCAATTCCTCAAGTGTCAAGTTTTAGATCGGTGAGTACCAGTCACTTGTAACATTTTAATACTTATTCATATATCTATTTGACTATATTTTGACTTATATACACATATATATTATACATTTCATGTGCATATCTATTTTACACATATATTTTTATTACATTTGTTGACGATCTTATATAATAACTTGGTGCTAATAAGTGTTAGTGTAATACAAAAATCTCAGACCCAATCTTATATACAGAGTTTTGTCTCAACATATTTACTTCTGAAAATCGTACATTATAAATCGGTGTAAATAAGTGTTTTCTAGTGTATGTTGATCTCTGACCCAACAATTTATATAATTCTATCTTAATACAACTACTCGAGATATTTAAGTTAAGCACGTGTGCCAGTGTCTTGAAGTTAAATTATTCTAACTTTTGCTCTAGACTAATTATATATATTGAATATCTCTTTATATATTTATTATTAACAATCCTGTGAGGGTGTTTTTCCCATACTTTTGAATCGTTGACCTGAAACCTTTTTATACATAATCTGATCTAAATAGTGGGAGATTCTAAAAACTAAGTGCAGCAGTTTCTTGCGAGTGAAAGAAAGTGAACAGTGTTGATTTCTTGTTGGGAAATAGACCACTGATCTTGATCCAAATTTACCAGTGCATTCATTTCAGTCACTTAATCAAATTTGCGTGTACGTTCCACTAGCGGACAGTACACTTCCTCTATATCCCGAAAAGTTTTAACAACTCCAATCCAAACTAAACTAACTCAACTCCCTCTGCGAAGAAAAATATCTTCTTTGATCAACAGTGTTTTCTCTAACGTCACGAATAGAGTTTTATATTCTTCCTAGAAGCGACCTCTGCGGTAAGACTTCGTGAGTTTGCTGGTCAGAGGACTTCGGCAAAAATCGATGATCGTCCCCTACGATAGGACCTTGTGAGCCTACCGTTCAGGAGAAAGATATTGATTGGAGGAACAATCAATTAATTCGTGTCGAAATTTGTTTTTTTTACCTGAATTAATTCTTATTTAATTTGATCAAACGTACTTTGGATTAATTTGATTTAATTTGTTTTTGTTGTTGTTATTCTTTTACGTACTTACGCTTTCATATCTAAATACATACATATATATAAATATATATCAACCTGCTGCCTATTCTATAAACTTCTTCCTGATTTCGATCAATTACTCCCACTTTTACTTCACGAACCTATCATGACTGAAGAAAACAAATCTTTCGACGAGCTTTGCTTGTCACAAGTCACAAGGCCGACTATCATAGAGCGAATAAACCTAAACGGACTTCAGATTTTACTTCTGGAAAACTCCAACAGTTGGAAGAATTATGGGCTTCATTTGAAAAAATTGAAACCCTGATTCAAGATCATGAAAATTTTACTGAAACTCATGACTATTTTAAGCAGTCATACTATGACAAAATGGAGGACTGGTACAATCTTACAAAGGCAACTCTGTCTGATAGGTTGAAATCCATATCAGTCCACACAGAGCGCAAAAATAACCGGTTTTACGTCCCACCTCCAAAGACTTCGCAAAAAACGACTGCAACTGAAAACCAAGACAGCACAGACAAAGATCAATCAAATACAGTACGGCTTCGATTACAAGAAGATAGACGAAAAACGTTATCCCATATTATTCAATCTATAGATAATAATTCACTTGCAACTGCAACCCAGGCATATCTAAACCAAAAATTAAACTCGTTGCACAAATATTGGGACGATTTCGAAGAAACACATAACGAAATAATCTTAAATGTTGGCCCAAACGACAAAGATAGCGAATACTTCGTGAATGATGTTTACATATATATGGAAACATCATTCTCAGACACTGTAATTGCGCTGCAAGAACAGTTGGACTCGAGATTCCAAAACATAACAAATACTACAAATAATTCCACAGAGCATCACCAGAGACCAGTCAAATTGTTTCCTATCTGACGCGAGGTCATTAATTCTCAATTTCGATGGAAATCCGAAAGATCTCCACAAATTCATTTCAAGCTGTGATGATTCATACGCAACAGCAACGACGGCAAGCGAAAAGCACTCCCTCCTTAGTTTAATAAGGAGGAAATTATCCGCAGAGGCCTACGATATCTTCAGGTACAATCAAATTGAAGATTGGCCTACTTTAAAATCTATTTTAAAACAAACATTCGAAGAAAAAATTTCCAGATCCGCCCTACAATCGCAATTAAATAATTGCAAGCAGAAAATAGGGGAAAGCGTAATGGATTTTCTCCAAATACTTAACACAAGTCTATCCAGATTAAATGAGGCAACCCACTCTTACACAACAGATAAGGTACTCCTAAAATCTTTATTAAAAGATAATGAGAGCCAGGCCGTAAGAGCAATAGAGGACGGATTATCCAATAACAACTCCAAACTTTAGCCAAAGTGCATTCTGAAAAATCCTTTTCTGTATTAAAATCACACATCTTGGAGCATGCATCACGCTTAGAGCAGAAACAACTTGTTTCCCAAGCACAAAACAAGATACATCAAACTCCATTTGCGCAAGCAATAAATTCAAGTCTTCGCTGCTTCAAATGCAATAGACTTGGGCATGCTGCATCAAGCTGCCCAGTGATACAATGCTCCATCCAAAATTTCAACGCAGTTCCGACGCTAAACTCGCAATTGCATCGTCCTCCGAATTTTAAGAATGCCGCATCTACGTTACAGGTACCATCTTGTCGATATTACCATCGGATGGGCCATTCTATGCATTCTATGCAGGACAAGAGCTGCAAATAATTCCCGATTTAACGACAATCAAGGAAATCGGAATAATTTCCAAAAAGTAAACACAGCTTCGCAAACAAGCACGGCTGATAGACAGCCACAAAACAGGAACTGGCAGCAGCCAGTATTCCGAGAAAGTTGGACTTCACCGCCGAGATATAATAATGCGTATATCTCGGCTAGGTTGCCATCTCCAAAGAGATAGCAAAACTTCATCAGCATCCAGACAGGGAAACTGGATGCAGCGGGGGGTCAATTTCGGCAACCCCACGCAGATAGATACAACGGCACAGATTCATCGAAAGCCCGAGGCAATATCGACAGGAAACTAGACAAAAATAAATCAATACGTATCCCCCTCCAAATAAATAAAAATTCACTAACGCTTTCCTTGCCTGTCGACATCTGTTCTGCTCCAAAGCATACATTTTTAATTGATACGGGAGCAGAGATCAGCCTAATAAAACTCCATCGACTGAAACCAGACAGTATCTGCTACAGAGATGCTGTCTGCAATATTAATACATTATTTACCGAGTCCACTTGTACAGAAGGACTCATATTTGCAAAATTGAATTTGAAATCTACCAAATTTAACTCCATCCTAGAGCACCCATTTCAAATTGTGGGAAATAACTCCATCCTCTCATACGATGGCCTGCTTGGTCATGATTTTTTATCTCGATACAATGCGAGTATCGACTATAAAAATAAATTCATTTCTCTGGAAGTTAATGAATCTGATTCATCTTATCCATATGAACAATACTATTCAAATTACCCTTATGTTTATTTGAAAAGCGAAAACCCAGAAAAGAGGTCTCGAACTAAAAGTTTATTATATACGGAGATAACATTCTCCAATAAAAATATTAATACAATCCCATCTCCAGCAACTGCTTTACAAAGCAATAACAATCGATCCCTATCCAATACTCCATCAGAAGTGAAGAACAAAAATAATGAAGATATATCTCCATCAATAGCCGCACGAAAGGCTAAACTAAATAAAATTCAATCTCCTTCAACAATAGATTCACAAAAGGCGAAGAAGATCAAAGAATTTCAATAAATTTTTAACTCCTTCTAATTCTATCGAGTCGGAATCATCGAATAACTCCTTCCAAATTCCACAAAAGTTGGAATCATATCTCCTTCCAATTAAAAATCCGAAAGAATCGGATAAATTAAATAAAATTAAAATCCCGGCTCGATCAGAATATATTATTGAAATTCCAACTCCTTCTATTCAAAATCAATCGGTCTGTTTCAAGAAGGAAATAAGGCCAGGTTTATTTCTTGGAAATTCGATAGTCGAACCAGTCAACGGTATGGCAAATGTCCTAATCCTCAAAACAAATGAGGAGGACGCCGATCTTGCACCTTACGAGGTGAACCCAGTTTACCAAGACTTGCACGACTTTGTGGTAATCTCCACAGACTCTGACAGAGATCCAATAAAGGGCAGAATAAATAAACTGCAAAACCTTATCAAATTGGATCACTGTAATTCAGAGGAATCTGAGAGTATTCACAATATCTGTAGGGAATTCAACGATCTCTTCTTCATAGAAGGGGATTTCCTATCTTATACAGATGCGATTACCCACAAAATCGAGACCCTCTAAGACAAACCGCCAATTTATACCAAGCCTTATAGACTTCCTGAAGCAAGCCGAACAGAAATAAACCAGCAAATACAAGAAATGCTTGAGTCAGACATCATCAGAACTTCACATAGTCCCTGGACTTCTCCACTTCTCCTGGTTCCTAAAAAACCAGATGAGAATGGAAACAAAAAGTGGCGAGTAGTGGTAGACTTTCGTCGTATTAACGACATTATTATTGGCGATGCGTACCCACTGCCTATTATCACTGATATATTAGACCAGTTGAGGAAGGCGAAATATTTTACTACACTCGCCTTAGCCAGTGGATTCCACCAGATAAAAATGGACTCGAAGGACAGGGAGAAAACTGCCTTTAGCACACCCTATGGCCACTACGAATACAATCGTATGCCATTTGGTTTAAAAGGAGTCCCTGCTACTTTTCAACGAGCCATGACTAATGTCTTATCTGGCCTTCAAGGCATCTATTGCTTCGTATACATGGACGATATTGTAGTCCATGGATACAATCTCAAAGACCACAATTCCAGATTCACAGCAGTATTTAGCCGCCTTCGTGATTTCAACCTCAAACTTCAACCCGACAAGTGCCATTTCCTAAGAAAGGAAATTATGTATTTAGGGCACATAATTACAGAAAATGGAGTCAAACCAGACCCTGCAAAAATAAAATCAGTTCAGTCTTATCCCAGACCCAAGAAGGAAAAAGATATCAAAGCCTTCCTTGGTTTCGTCGTCTACTATCGCCGCTTCATCCCAAATTTTTCGAGAATAGCCAAACCACTCACAAATCTTTTAAAAAAAGATACGCCTTTCAAGTTCGACGCAATCTGCGACGAAGCATTTTGCGAATTACGAAATAAATTAATTTCAGCACCAATTCTATCTTATCCTGATTTCGGCAAAGATTTTTTTGTCACATCCGATGCCAGTGACTACGCTATCGGAGCAGTTCTTTCTCAAGTTGATGATCAAGGAGATCACCCAATCGCCTATGTGAGTCGAGTTCTCAATGGTGTAGAAACTCGTTACTCAACAATAGAAAAGGAGCTCTTAGCTATCGTTTTCGTACTCGAGCAATTCATACCATACGTTTATGGCAGACAGTTTACAATTATAACTGACCATAAACCATTAGTATGGCTCATGAATCTGAAAGATCACTCCTCAAGACTGATGAGATGGAGAATACGTCTTGAGGAATATGACTACAAAATAGTCCATAAATCAGGTAAACTCAACACAAATGCAGACGCTCTCAGTAGAGCTATCCCAGAATATTCCAAACATTTTGCAGAACCTTCAACCTGCGTGAATGTTGTAACTAGGAATCAAGGCAGAGCTCAGGCCAATTCGGATACTCCCAATGCAAGCATTAGTCCAAACAAAACTCCATCGTCATCAAACAATTCCTCAGTCATAATAACTGAGACTAATTTCCCTCTTTTACTGACTAAAAATGCGAATCCTAAATTCTTCATCTTGCCAATGCAAGATACAGAGCTTGAAAGAGTGTTGAATTCGAAACTAAAACCTTCAGATAAATCTCCACTTCTAGCAAATGAACTGAACTTCTTCACAAAAAAGTACTCCAAAATAATCATTTCAAAAACTAATTTACCTTGTCGATCCCAAAGAGATAGATCAGACCTCAAAAACATTTACGCAGAAGCAAATCAGTTAAAACAAATAAATATCTCCTTCCCAATATTAGATCCACAGAATCTAATAATTATTAAAAACGCTTTTACCCAAATCTTCGTTACTAAACAAATAAACATAAAGCTCCATCAAGATTCGATTAAATATTTATCCGCGCGCGTGTGTGTGTGCGCTCCTGCCAGCCTGCCTGTGTGTGTGTGTGTGCTTCTTTAATAAAAGTTTTTCTATTTCATTCTAAGTAAATGCTGTTACTACACATCAATTGAATATTCGTAATGAATAAAAAAACGCAATGCTGGTAACCCGAATGCTTGGAAGGTTAGTATATACATACCAACCACTGCCTCTTTTTAATACTAAAAAGAAGAAGAAGAGTTAATTAAATTGAGAATGTCAAATTATGTTGTGAATTGCAGTACAAAGTTCGGGAATTTTAAAGTCGATTATCTCAGAAACTATAACTTTCCGCGCAATTTTGATTTCATATTTGTGATTTTTGAGTAAAACGGGAGTAGTGTGCAAAGTTTGAAGAAATTCGGTGCCGTTTCATACACTGGTCTTAAGCCTAATTTCTAATCTACGGCTCAGGAATAGAGGTAAAGCAGCTAAATGCTACTGCAGGCATTTATTTTGAGGAAATTGGCAGAGCTAATTTCTACACCAACGAGTGCAAATTAGTGACATTCTACGACCTGGAAAATTTTAAAACAGAATTCAACAACATTCAGTTCATAGCCCAATAAATTACAGCGACCTGCCGGAAACTGCACAAACACTCAGCTATGAGCCACGCTTGTAACGGTACGTTGTTACAAATAAATCTTATTATAGCAAACATAGAGTATAGGAATATGTTGCTGGTGACTCAAAATAGGAAACAAAGAGCACTATTTAATGCAATAGGCTCAATCTCCAAAGCACTTTTCGGCTCATTAGACGAAGATGATGCCAAGATTTATGACGAACAAATCCGGAACCTCACCCTTAACCAAAACTCCCTCCTATCACTTATGAGAAGCCAAACTGCGATAGTCGAAGCAACCGCAAATGTTTTCAACAAAACTAAAACCGCAATTGAAAAGGATTTCTTGGATATGCATAATGTTAATTTCAATACAGATAGATACATCATTAATGGAAAACAGAACATTGGATAAGAAAATATCCATAGAACTTGAATCACTCATTTCACTGGTTTCGTTAATGGCATTCAGATACCAAAATACCCAGTCGGAATTAATAAATCTCTTAACAGATTCAAGGCATGGAAAATTTCATCCTACACTCATTTCCCCTAGACAAATTGAAGAACTCTTATTGAACATCAGACAGGAATTGCCAAATTCAATGATGCTTCCCATAAATTCTAGAGACGATATTTTATCACAAATTTACAAATTGAGTACAATGGCAGCGAATATTTTCAATAATAAAATAATTATCGAGCTACGAATTCCACTTCCATTCGAGGAACCATACCAATTATTCAAAGTAATGCCGTTACCGACACTCCTTAACGAATGGAAAACAGAACATTGGATAAGAAAATATCCATAGAACTTGAATCACTCATTTCACTGGTTTCGTTAATGGCATTCAGATACCAAAATACCCAGTCGGAATTAATAAATCTCTTAACAGATTCAAGGCATGGAAAATTTCATCCTACACTCATTTCCCCTAGACAAATTGAAGAACTCTTATTGAACATCAGACAGGAATTGCCAAATTCAATGATGCTTCCCATAAATTCTAGAGACAATATTTTATCACAAATTTACAAATTGAGTACAATGGCAGCGAATATTTTCAATAATAAAATAATTATCGAGCTACGAATTCCACTTCCATTCGAGGAACCATACCAATTATTCAAAGTAAAGCCGTTACCGACACTCCTTAACGAATCGTTCGTATATATCGAGCCATCGAAGGAATACATATTAATAGACTACAATCGCGAACATTTTGTTGAATTAATGCTTCAGGATATTCATAATTGCGCAACGTTGGACCACATGCATTTTTACTGCAAAATTTCATTCCCCATCCTAAACACAAATACAAGAACAAACCAATGTGAAGTGAATCTACTAAAGAAGGAACCTATTACACGAAAGTGTAAAAATCTGATCTTGCGACAGGCTTATTATTGGACGCAATTAACGCAGCAGAACGCTTGGCTTTTCTCCCTAAAAGTGCCCTCCATACAGATATTATTTGTGAAAATTCCATTAGTTCACGAACCCTGCAAGGAACAGGAATAATGTATATTTATCCCAGTTGCTACGTACGAAGCAAAGAATTCATCTTGCACGGACATAGCGTAAAAGTTTCCAAATTCAATTCCCATTTTATCCCAACGATAAACATTTCCAATATAATATGGAATATGACGTCTTCTCAAAAAAAAAACGCATATAGAAACAGATCCCTTAGAGATTATAACAAACACGGAGCTAAAGAGAGTGCTAGAATCCATCCATTCCCAAAAAGAGCAAGAATCAATCCCGCTCAACCCAATCAACAACAATCATCATATTCATCATTACGCACTGTCATATTTAACAGTGTCTTTAATCGTATCTATTACCTGCATATATCTATACATGAGATATAAATCAAAGGCCCGCAAAGCTAAAGAAATACCTTCTGAACACGAACTGGTAGGCATATCCGCGGCCCCACGGAAGTTAAAATTTCATATAACCCCTGCACCTAAAAGGAAAACCCCAGAAAACGTTGGACATATTTAACTTTAACAGTTACTAAACTGGGAGACAAGCCAAACAAAAAAAACCCCGAACGACGGAAACCCCGAACGACGGAAACACCTTCCTTCATTCCATTAGCTTCCCCTAATGAAAGAAAAAATATTCTTGTTTTAACTCTTTACTATAAATCCAAACTATTAAAGATGAAAAAAAAAGTGAAAAAAATTTCTTTTGATGTAAGGGCATATGTATGTATGTATATATATATATATATATAGACTCTAACTTTATTTAATTAAAAATAAAAAACAAAAAAAAGTCAATGTTGTGGCTAAATTATAATAGAATAATCAGTATAATATTTAAGAAACACATTTTTTCTGAAAACTATAAAGTAAAGGTATAGATCATATAAGAAAAAAAAAGATTATAATAATATCTATTTAGCATGTTTACTTTCCTTTTTCTTTATCATTATACATAGACTAAAACTCTATCCCAAATAAAAACTTAATTAGTTTTGTAGAAATTAAAATCTAGAAATAAGTATATAAGTAAGGTATATATCTCCTTCTATTTAAAAGAAAACAGGCAATTCAATTTTCATATATATATATATATACTTCAATGTATAAAATGTATTTTTCGCTATTTCTATAGCTTTATGTAATTATGTATACCTATATTCAAGTGATTTTATAATACATATAATGTATACGAATGTCTTATTTATTTCCAGGAAACAAAGTTTTCTTCTCCGAGAGAATAAAACTTTCTTTTCCCCAGGGGGGAGGGATGTTGTGACTCAGGTGCCCAATAACCCGAATCACAACCATAAGGTCAATACATCAATGCCCTATGCAATACATTGATGTATCACCATTAATTGACCCTGAAAATGAAAAATTATTTCATTTTAAAATGTCACTTAAAATTTCAAATGCATTTAAAGTTGCATTTCCATACTGCAACAAAATGCAATTTAGCATAAATTGCATTTCGTTATCAGTAATGCACTCCACTCACACGGTATACCTACCTACATGCCGTGTAATCGGATATCATTTTTCGTCGTGCAAATTGAATGCACATAAAAGAATTCGCATATTCTCACGTACGATCTTTTCATCGTCGTGAGAAAGCAAAAAGAAAGAAGCTTTTAAAAAAGTGATCATGGGTACCTGGGTGCAAGATCAGCAAACCTCGAGGAGTTCGTTTTCTGAATCCGTCGTAAAAACACCTAAATAATAATAATACGTTTTATCAGTACTGATTGTAATAAGTAGATATATACAAATCGAGATATTCTAAAAGGGATAATAAATGTTCGGAAAATTTATACATTACTTCTAGTTTTACCAGTACTCAGTTTTTACCAGTACGCAGTGTAATAAGTGTATACAAATCGATAATGAACCATAATAAATATTCAAAAAGATTATACATTGTTTCTAGTTTTACTTGTGGATAATTCAATACCTGTGCAAGAAAAAAGTGATTTATAATAGAATAAAGTGTTGCATTTTTCCACTGGTTTGAAACGGTTTGAACCTAATCCCTCACGGCGGCCGTTTCTCTACCTTAACACTGGGGAGCACGAACGGCAAGCTAGAACAGCGTTCGTTGAGGTATTTCGTACTGGCTTTATTACAACATACTTCGTGAAAGCGTCAATCATATTGAGTACATGAACATTTCCTTTGCTACTTCGTGTTAATTGACCGAGATGATCCATGTGTAGAACCTTAAAAGGTATCGGTTCCATGTCATGGTATTCAATTTCTCGTTCACCGCCTGGCCGTTTGTGATAAGCGCATTCAACACAAGAATTAAAATACTTCTTTACATAGTCACGCAATCTTGGAAACAAATAGAATCGTTTTTTCGGTCCACAGTCTTGTCAACCGCTAAATGTCCCGCATTATCGTGATTGTCTCGCACAATCCGCCACTTGATCAGGTTAGGTCAAATAATTTCTGATCCCCAAATTTTTTAAACAGTCGCCCCTTTTCCGTGACGTATTCCCTTCGTAATTGCTTGTCTCGGTTGTTTGGATCCGTCAATTTAGTCACGATCTCGCGTAGAGTAGAGTCTCGCATCTGCATTGTATGTAACCAATCAGCGTCGCTTAAATGAACCTTCAGTATTTCATTGGAGACTGGTTCTATTTCGATAGCAGCTTCGTTCGGCTGTCGGCTCAACGCGTCGACATGTCTCACACGTTTTCCGTTTCGATGCTCTAACTGTATGTCGAAGTCCTGGATTTTCAACCACCACCTAGCAGTTCGTGGTATTAGTTCCTTATTCGTCATGGTTGTCTTCATGCAGAGCAATCTGTTATAACTCTAAATGATTTTCCTAGTAGGTAATATTTGAACCTTTCTAGTGTTGCTACTATCGCTAAAGTTTCGAGTTCATAGCTATGGTAGCGGCTCTCATTTTCCGCTGTAGCTCAACTAAAATAGGCTATAGGTTTCAATATGCCTTCTTTATCTCGATGCAAAAGTATCCCCGCAAGCCCATAAGAACTAGCGTCGGTATGAACTTCGGTTTCTGCGTTCACGTCGTAGGTATTCAGTATAGGTTGATCTGTCAATTTCAACTTTAGATTATTAAATCACGTTTCGTGTTCAATTGTCAACTCGAATTTGGCTTCTTTTCGTAATAATCTATGTAAGGGATCAGCTATCAACGCAAATTCAGATACAAACTTCCTGAAATAACTGCACAATCCGAGGAACTGCCGTACTTCCTTAATATTTTTAGGTCGTATAAATATTTCAATCGCTTTCGTCTTTAGTATCCCAGGTCGTATCCCTAGAGGTGTAATCTCGTGCCCCAAATATTCAATTGTTGTTTTCATGAATTCACATTGGTGGCCAAAATTCGTTTAAGTTTGTCTATACCTTCTTTGACAGTAAAACTACCAATTAGTATATCGTCCATGTATACCAACATATCATCTTTTTCGACCATTGACTTAACTTTCGCCATCAAATGCTGGAATACTGCCGGAGCATTTTTAAGTCCAAAAGGCATTCACATGAACTCATAGAGTCCGTCAGAGGTTATAAAAGCGGTGAACTTCCTACTATCAGCCGCAATTGGAACTTGCTAATATCCGCTATTTAAATCAAGAATAGTGAAGTGCTTGTACTTACCGGCTTGCTGCAACTGCTCTTCGAAATTCGGCGTAGGACATATCTCTTTCCTTGTTTGCTTATTAAGAGCACGGTAGTCGATATAAAGTCTATCTTCGCCGCTCTTCTTTCAAACTAACAACACGGGACTCGCATAATCTGATTTCGATTCACACACTATATTATTATCGATAAGTTCCTTCACTGTCTTCGAAATCGTTTCTCGTTTTGGATATGGAACTTTATATGGTTTTAGTTGAACTGGTTTTTCACTGTCAACTTCGATTTTCATTTGCACGATTTTCGTATGTCCGATCTCACTCAAATTGCCACTTATTCACAACCTCAGTTACCTGTTGTTTTTCCTCGATTGTCACATCTCCGATTTTAATGTTGTCACTTGATATTTGTTTTCTCGTTTCCTTGTTTTCTGTTCTGTTTGTTCCGATTCATTTGTCTTCTCCAACGTAAGCTTCTGATACGTTTTCACCATTTTTAATTCACGAGTATTCAATATGTCGCGCCCTATTAGAACCGATGTCGACATAACGCTATCCGGTACTATATAAAAAACTCCCGTTAATGTAATATTATCAATAGCGAAGGTTGCACGCACAAATTTGTCCGACACGCATGTTCCATCCATAAATCCAGTGATTTTATTCAAACACTTCTGTGTTACAATTGGCAAATCGCTAGCGACGTTCTCTCTAATCATTGAACAATCTGCGCCATTGTCAATAAACGCCACAAAACTTTTATTTCCAAAGTTAAGAACTTTGTTGTATTCGTTCACAATTTCGCTCTCAAGATATCCAACCCGCGATGTTGACGGAATACACTTGTTCGGATCACCCTTTCTATGCACTTCATTACATTTTGAACATCTCTGACGTCTTTGCGGCGATGGGCAGTTTTTCGACACATGTCCAGTTTGGAAACAATTGAAACACTTAGGTCCACACTGCTCTTCGCATTTCACGGAAACATGTCCAAGTTTACCACACTTGAAACACGACACATTATTTCTCGCTAAGATCTTGCGGATTGGACTCGACTACAATGCAAGAAGATTTTCTCATTTTGAAGAATATTACAAGTGCTCTACCAACAAGAGTAGTTTCCAAAAGAGATTATCAACATCTAAATGGATTGCAATTGGCAGATCCGACATTTTGGAAACCTGGTGGCATAGATGCGCTACTAGGAGCAAGAATATACGCAAAAATCCTCCAAGCAGGTATCAGACGAGGCTCTGACACAGCACCAGTTGCTGTAAACACTATTTTCGGTTGGATCTTACTGGGATCCACGAATGAGGCAGTCAATGACATGACAGAAAGTCATACTTTCACCACAACTGAAGCTGACCTGAATACACAGCTCAAACGATTTTGGGAGCTAGAAGAGCTTCCAATACAATCCATGCTCAGCAAACGAGAGCAAGAAAGTGAAAGCACATATCAAACAACATTTCAACGACTAAAGGATGGAAAGTACCAAGTCAATCTTCCATTCGTTGACAATGAAGTCCCCATATTGGGACAATCAAGGCCACAAGCGCTTAAAAGATTTATGAATCTACAAAAACAGTTTTCAAGAGATTCTGAATTCGAATCAGAATACAAAAGCTGTCTTAATGACTATATAAAACGTGGACACATGGAGGAAGTTGAACCTCCAAGGGATGGTGAAAACCATTATTATATCCCACATCACGCAGTGTTTAAGGATAGCACTACAACCAAGTTGAGAGTGGTATTTGACGCCTCGGCAAGGACTACAAACGGAAAGTCAATTAATGATAATTTGTTGAAGGGACCAACATTACAACCAAAGCTATTTGCTACATTTCTCAACTGGAGAAAGTGCAAAATAGCAATGAATGCAGACATTGAGAAAATGTATAGGATGATTGACGTACATCCAGATCATCGTACATTTCAAAGAGTCATATGGCAGCAACCTATTACAAAACAAATACATGATTATCAACTTAAGACAGTAACATTTGGTACATCATCTGCTCCATATCTGGCTGTTCGCACACTGCAACAACTAGCAGTAGAGTTAAGAGAGTCAAGAGTTATGCTGACTTCTACGTCGATGACATACTAACAGGTGTTGATACCATCACCGAAGCAAAGGAGTTGCAAACCGAGCTACTGAATATGATGAAGGCTGGCGGCTTTAGTCTTAGGAAGTGGGCTAGTAATGAACCAAAGGTGCTGGAAGACTTGCCAATGGATTATCGTGAAGTCAAGGGTACTTTAACCTTTTCCGACAATGAGTCAATTAAAACTCTAGGAATACGATGGCATCCTGCACCTGATTATTTTTCGTTTATAATTGCACCAGAGAAGGATAAAATCCTCACTAAAAGAACTATATTGTCAAAGGTCGCATCACTGTATGATCCACTTGGATGGCTTGCACCAATAATAGTTGTAGCAAAAATATTGATGCAAATGTTGTGGATCACAGGTTGCTCTTGGGATGATCCAGTTGCGAATACCATTCATATCCAATGGGAAAACTTTCAAAGGGATTTGCAACAAGTGGAATTAATAAGAATTCCAAGATGGATTCATTATTCTAGCAACGCAAATATGCAATTACACGGCTTTTGTGATGCATCCGAGAGAGCATATGCAGCTGTGTTATACTTGCGAGTTGTGAATTCTGATGGCAGTATAATTGTAACTCTCCTAACAGCGAAGTCAAGGGTAGCACCCATCAAGCCAACAACGATACCACGACTAGAGCTTAACGGAGCAGTCATACTAGCAAGACTGATTAAAGTTACTGTCGATGATATGAAATTACAAAACATCCCTGTATTTGCATGGACAGATTCAACGATTGTCCTTCAATGGATCAAGAATCACCCATCTAGATGGAAATCGTATGTAGCTAATCGTGTTGTGGAAATACAAGAAATCATCAAATATAACCAATGGCAGCATGTGTCTACTCGGGATAATCCAGCAGACCTTGCGTCTAGAGGAAGTTCAGCTGAAATTCTGCACAAAAATAATTTGTGGTGGCATGGACCATCATGGCTAGGGAAACATCAAAATACTTAGCCCAAGTCAAAAATGGAAACAACAATCAAACAGAGTTGGAAGCCAAAAGAGCAGCACCCAACAGTTTTTTCACTAACTGTGAAAACGATATTTTATCACGATATTCATCCTTCACACGTTTAATTCGCATCGTAGCAACGCTATTACGCTTTAAACATAATTGTAGAAATCCGCAAACCAAACGAATAGAGTTCTTCACGAGTACAGAATGGAGTCAAGCTACCAATACCATTCTGAAGATTGGACAAGAATCAGTATTTAAAGACGAATACGATCATCTGTTGCACAATAAGCCGTTACCAAGAAGTAGTTGCGTATTGAAACTCAATCCATTTATGGACAGAGATGGATTAATACGAGTAGGTGGAAGATTAGAGAATGCTGACATCTCATATACAAGAAAGCATGCAATTATCTTACCACAACATCATCATATCACATCAATCATCATTGATAAGCTTCATAGGGAATCATTGAACGGCGGACCAGCATTAGTCTTGAGCATGAGTCGCAATGAATATTGGATTCTAAATGCAAGACGATGCATTACAAGCAGGATACACCAATGTATCACATGTGCTAAACATCGCAACTTAACTAGCACACAATTAATGGAAAACTTACCTTCCTCAAGAGTAAACATAACCAAACCGTTTACCAAGGTAGGTATTGATTATGCAGGTCCAATCATTGTCAAGACCTCAACACTTCGTAATGCCAAACGACAAAAGGGGTACTTTTGTATCTTTGTCTGTATGGCGACAAGGGCAATACACATCGAACTAGCGTCAGATCTAACAGCCGAAGCCTTTCTAGCAGCCTTAAGGAGGTTCGTAGCCAGAAGAGGTTTGTGTACCGACATATTCTCGGATTGTGGTACTAACTTCATCGGAGGCAAAACGATACTAGATAAGGACCTAAGGCAAGCCATCAAGGAAGCTGAACCAGAAGCTGCACAGTATTTCGCATAAACAATAAACTGGCATTTTAATCCACCAGCCACTCCACATTTCGGAGGAATCTGGGAGGCTGGCGTGAAATCAATAAAGCAACGCTTACGAAGAACACTAGGAAACGCAATAGGTACGTTTGAAGAATATGCCACAATACTGACACAAATTGAGGCATGTCGAAATTCGCGGCCATTATGTCAGGTCCACAATGATCCAGATGAATTATTCGTATTAACACCTGGACATTTTTTGATTGGTCAGCCTCTCAAGGCCATCCCAGAACCTGACTATTCCAAGCACAAGCCATCCTTATTGCAAAGATGGAAATATTATCAGCAAATGGTTAGACAGTTTTGGGACAGATGGTCTAAGGACTATCTTAACCAGTTGCAGCACAGACCAAAATGGTCCACAAAACAGACCAATATCAAAAATGGCGACATTGTAATTATAAAAAATGAACATACGTCACCAACCAATTGGCCATTAGGCATTATTGAACAAGTTTACCCTGGAACTGATGGATTAGTACGCGTGGTTCAGGTACGGGATAGCATATTACAGCGACCCATAACAAAAATATGTCGACTACCCATAGAAAAAATGACACAGCCAAGCAATAATAATCAAGCATGACAATCAGAAGTATACTTGTTTATTTATGTTATTTGTCATTTATGTCGTTTGGTGATTGTCCCCCTTTGCATACAAGATATTAATACAGTACCATTCCAGATGTTTAATCCGGAGAGTCACGATGACGATGTCCTGTACATCCTCGAGGACATTCGCTTTTCTCCTCCAAGGAGTCCTATGGACAATTTATATATTCAACCTGGCTGTGATGTGTTGACTGGACTTCCTAAAGCGACTCACCACAATGCACCATCCACATCTGCATCTGTGCAAGGCGCTCATTCTAAGGAACAGCAGCGATCCAGGCAGCAACATTCAGCGAAGTATGTCACAACTCCACATACAAACACAACCCCAGCCCAACCAGCTGTAGCCAATGGGATGAAATTGGACTCGCTCGAACAGCTGAAAGCCACAACAACCATAACTAAACTCAAGATGCGTGCCGAAAATACTCACCAACGGTTTATAACTCGAGAGGGAATAGACATTTACTGACAGCGACACATATTGGAGCGTATAGATTTTGAGGCCATCAGTAAGGCAAAACGCAAGACGAAGACAATCAATCTTCCCGATCGTTATCAAGTGTTTCTGCATGTGCGAGCTGATGGTGGAATTCTCTTCAATCGCTATCACAAAAGAGGAATAGAGAAGCTACGAAAACGGTTGAATGCAGGCACTCAACGGGGGGGGGGGGGGAGAATGTTCAGCGACGAAGAAAACTGAAAGGAAAAAAAGAAAAAGAATTAATAAAAATCAATCAAATTTACAATACTTAACTTAATCAGTAGCCAGGGAAGTTGACTGGCATACATTTTTTATATCCTCCCACGAAGGGCAGTATATATATGTATATACATATGTACCACATCTATGTACCTACAGCAATATCTGAAAATAAAAGAATAATGAATTAATTAATGAATTATATGGTACATCACTTAGAATAAGAAACACAAATGAATTCAAAAAAAAAAAAAACAAATTTCCCCATGCAAATTGAATGTGAACAAGTACATATAAAAACAACAACAACAATATGGGAAATTGGAATTTTGTTATAATTAGTTTAATTTCAATGTCTCTCAACTGAAATCTAAACCGATTATAAAAAAGATGTCACAGAGCACATTTACTGTAAAAAAATACTTTCCCGCGAACAATTTAAGGGAAAAACAAACAAATTTTCACCCTTTGACAGTTGTCCAAAGGGAAAATGGATTACTTAAATAATAAGTTTTAAAAACCTTTCGCAGTGTATTTACGACATAAATACAACATTTACACATCACTAAATTGATTTCTTACGAATAATCAACTTCCCGCGGTGGTTTTCCGCGAAGAAAATACAAAAGAAAATCTTACCTGAAAACAGGTTAAGATCGAAAATTTTCACACAAATGGATTTTTTTACAAATTAATCACACACAAACACTACACAATAAACAGAACACAATGTGCACAACTTACCTTTGGTGTAGAAGCACAATACAGCGGAAAAACGCACGGAAAAACTCGCGATTGCGAAACCGTCAAACGCCACTTATAAACATCGCGAAAGCTGTCAACTTTATATATTGCCAACATATGGCACATCAATTCGGACTATTTTTTAAGGAGGAATACGATGGCGGCGTTAAAAAGGTACAAAAATACCTTCGTTAAAAGATATTTGATATTTTAAGATTTCTCATATAAGCAATGAGAAGAAAAGAGATAGCAAGTGGAAGAGAGATAGATAAAATTTGCGTTCCACATTAAAATTCTCTCATTATGGATGGCAGCAAGTTCATTACGCCATGTTATGGCATAATTTCTATTTTTAATTTTCACGCAAAGAATTTAATAAATGATAGGAGTTTTTAAATGGAAAAATGTAGAAGTTAATATTCCGCATCAAATGGCATTAATTTCAACTGATGAGAAATTAAACATCTTGAGTAATCTTCATTATGGTTGCGGGTTCCACACACCAAAATGGCGATTCAGACCCTATATAAGGCCGAGCATTTATATGAATCGCTCTCTTATGTTATTCGAGTTCAAGAAGTAAAGATCGTAGCAAGTGATAATTCTAAAAAACTTGTGCAAATTGGCTTACAAACTACTGATGGTAAGAGTAAGCTCACATGCAATTTTGGTGGAGGAATTGTAAATAATTTAATTTATCTGTATTTAACATACAAGGTTGTGATAGTTTTTTTTTTTAATTGAATTTTTTTTTGTGAAATTTAGTGCGAAATTAAATAATTTGAATTTTTCATTAGAATTAACTACAATTTAGTGATAATAATTTAATAGTAAATTTAATCTATCTTGTACAGAACAAATTCAAGATAGTTGTTCCTACACTTCTCATTTTTTTAGTTAAGCTGGAATACACATGCGAATTGTTCTTTGTTTGCATAGCTCATAATTGTATCAATATTTCAGTGTTGAAGAAGTGTAGAATATCACTAGTAGTTTAGGTCAAAAAATTACAATTTAGTGATAATAATTTAATAGTTAATTTAATCTATCTTGTGCAGAACAAATTCAAGATAGTTGTTCCTACACTTCTCATTTTTGAGTTAAGCTGGAATACACATGCGAATTGTTCTTTGTTTGCATAACTGATAATTGTATCAATATTTCAGTGTTGAAGAAGTGTAGAAGATCACTAGTAGTTTAGTTCAAAAAATATGAAATTTCTAGAATAATAATATTTAAATACGTAATTATGTGCATTAGAGTGATTAAGTACCTTCGAATAGAATTGAGATTAAATCGAATGTGAATCTATTTACATTGTTCTGATTTTAACATACCGCTACACTAACATTACCACCAAGAACTGTAATTGGTATATAACGGCTTTGTCAAACTACTCCGTTACACCCGTGCAGCAAAGCATAGCATTACACTATCAAGGAAATTATATCAGCTTATTTTACAAGCATATAATGTAATATTTATGTCGTTACGCACAAGGTTTAATTCAATCAAGAATTTACGTCTACATTACAGTATTGTGATTCAATCTCGCATTACATTCAGTACGTAAACATATTAAGAGTCATCCAAGGTAGCCAATGATGTAGGAATATTTTCGACATAATCTGGATTGCCTAATTGAATATTTTCAGTACTATATCCATATGAGGTTAATATTCTACTTTTCTTGAATGTAACCGTTGTTGCTGATGATAGTTCACTAGGTCTAATCCAGGTTATATTTGGTAAAGTTGATGACGCTCCTCTAGTTCCACGTAATCCGCTTGCATCGGATCGCGCCCCCGTATTAGGCCCACGGCCCGACCCACTCTGTATATTTTCTGTCGTATCCATTGGTGCGGTACAACTGCGGATGCTTCTGCAGAAATTCTAGAGAGATAATCGTGAATTGGGTATGAAAATCGGTGAAAGGATGAGATCACATAATTATTTGCTCAAAATATAATTTATTGCAACAGAAGAGAAATCCAATAAAATATAAATTTAAAAAACCCAAGGATCTGTCCAGAACTATAAAATAGATTAGATTAACATTCTTATTACCATTCCCTATTTTAATCTTATCGTTAAGTTTTATACAGTATTATTTATCCTAAACTATTTTTAATATATTTTAGAATTAAAGCGTTTAAGCATGCTTTCATTTATATGCATATTAAAACATTTCTCTCTATTTTTTGGAAAAAAATCGTTGGACAATAAAATGCCTTTTAAGGTTTCCGCATTCAGCTTTGTTTTACTAATGTTTAGCTGTGAAACAGAGCACACTTTGCAAACTGCAATATTGTGCAATATTTCAATGCTCACAATTATAAAATCTACATAATTCAAACCCTGTAATTTTACCACTATTTTCGGCAATATTTCATCATCTAAATCTGAATCATCTGGCATGTGATGGTCGTAATACTGATACTAAATGAAAGCCCTAATATCTTAAAAAAAATCAAGACTTTTTGAAGATACGTAAATATTTTTATACCTGCATTTAATCTTACTTTTTTTCACTATAAATGCATGCATCACATAAGAGAAGAACTATAAAAGCGGAGATGATATTAGAAAAATAGTCGGTTAAGACTGTGAAATCAACTGAGCAAAAACAAAAAGTGACAATTCCCTTCTTTACATGAACCCTGGTTCAACTCGGGTTCAAATCCATGTATAAGCGGTTCGAGTTGAAATTGGATCTACTCGACTCCTTGACTCGACCACGCTTGGATGGCGTAGTCGAGTCAAAATGGTGTCCTATAAACGCGTATTGAGTAGTCGAGCTGGCAGCTTACAGTTGGGATTTATTTTGTTACTCTTTACTCGAAAGCTTTCTTAGTATTTATATATATTGTGAGTTTATTTTGTTTATTTAAACAAAATTTAAACTTATAACTCCATTACAAAAAACACCATAAATAAGATGTTATATTGAACTGTCACTTCAACTATATTTGGACCCGTTCTCAACTCAATCTCTCAACCCTGCGTGCTCAGGAACACGAGTCAAAACTCAACTCAATCTCGACTCAATCTTTCAACTCTGTATGTAAGCATGGTGTAGAAAAACTCTTTTGTACCTCTAGATGATGTAATGATCACAGGCTCTTTTACCTGGACCTTGTTGTGGGAGCTACTGGTTCGTTATACCAGAACTCCAGAAATAAATGTCTCGTCAAATGTAGATATAAAATTGCTTGTTCTAAACTGCCTTACCACTGCACATACGGGTATTTGAACGATCTACGCGGCCAAAAGTCAATTTACCAAAATGCGAAATGGTTAAAAAAAACAACTGCCTGAGCTAGTGCACTAGTCTGAGAACAATACCCAGCCCCTCCCGCCTTCCCTCTGTGCACGCGCCGCGTGTTTACGTTCAGTCGAAATTCGATCGTCCCACTCGGTGTATGTGTCTGTTCTCGGCATTCGTGTGAAAGCAAATTTTAATAGTGAATATTTATTATTCTACCTTCATCTCGGAAGTAAAAGTGATGGATACTGATACAGCAGGTAATAACTCACTAACTATATTAGGATTAACATTATTTTTATCATTTTAAAGTTTAGATTTGGTGTTTCGAAAGTCACACGTATTACGGAGAATTTTTAAGCTATTATTTTTGTTTATTTATGTATTTCTTATACTTCCAAGTTAGATTCTGCTGTAATTCCTAATAAAGTCGAAGGTTTGAAGCTTTCAGTAGTACATCATAAAAATATTAGCCGCGGAAAAGCACGGATAATTATTATTTCGATACTTCGAACTTTTTTGGACTAAAACGTCTAAAAATTATGATTGAAGTTAAAAGCATTTTCAAAGAATGTTTTTTTGTTTTAGGTTCAGAAGGTATCTCGGGAGTAAAAATTGTGGCACGAAATCTACAAGCCAATGCTACATATGTGGTGTATGTGGTGCAACTTCTAAGGAATTGAACCGTTTGGATTTTGAAAAAGAGATCAGTTTTGAGGCTACCGAGTTTGGGCTTTCAGTTTTACATGCCAGAATTCGTATTTTGGAAAGCATGCTCCACTTGGCTTATAAGTTACCAGTAAAAAAATACAAAGAGAGGAAAACCGAAACGGAAAAAAATATCGAAAAGGAAAGGAAACTAGAAATCCAGGCCAAATTTCGCAACGAAACTGGTTTGTTGTTGGATGTACCAAAGGCAAATTTTGGCAATACCAATGATGGCAACACTAGCAGGAGATTTTTTGAAGATCCGAAATTGGCTTCCGAAATAACGGGCATCTAATATATAGATTAAAAGTTATACTAGAAACTATTTCGAGCGGACATATAATTGATCCGGAAAAATACGACAAATACGCATTATATACTGCTCGCTTGTATGTCCATCTGTACCCTTGGCACCCAATGACTCCAACAATGCATAAAATTCTTATCCATGGTGCAGCTATTATAAAAAACGCATTGTTGCTTATTGGGCAGCTTTCAGAAGAGGTCGCGGAAGCGCGAAATAAATATTTCCGGTCATACCGCCAAGACTTCTCGCGAAAATTCTCCAGAGAAAATTGCAACAGAGATATTTTCAATCGGCTATTTTTAAATTCAGACCCTCTCTTAAGTAGTATGAGGAGCGTAAAAAGAAGACGATTAAATTGTTTTTTTGCCAGACTCACCATTACGTGCCTCACCTGGACGAGCTAGCAGATCTCAAGCTGCTAGCTCGTCCAGGTGAGGCACGTAATGGTGAGTTTGTCGCAGTGCTGGTGCCAATTGGTTTGGGGTTATAGTGTCTGAAAGATTGGTTGATGGTACAAATCCTAATCTTGTCATAGAAGATGCTAAATTGTGTCCCTGGATTGTAATAAGTTGCTGCTTTATGACGCATCCAGCTTGAATCTCCGTTCGACCAGATAGCTCCAGAGTATGCTGTGTGACGGTATTGTTGCAAACTACGTTGATTGTGGTTTTTTCAACTAAAGAGTAAATCCATTGATTCGGAGTGTGTAATTGTATCCAGTGTGGTCCCCTCTCGGTCTTTACGATTTGGCATACTGGTGATTCCTGGGATTGACTAATGAAATTGATTTCGCACGCACTGACTGTTGAACCCCTTCTGTACATAGGGTGATTCTGGTTGCAGAGTATTCCTTTACCCTTTAGAGAGATACAAGTTACCAGTTCTTGTTCAGTAAGAGGATAATACTGGTCACGATGTAAGTTCAGCATCAAGAACGGAAAAGATGGGCGTATAGCGATGAATGTTTCGTTGAATTTCACTGGTACCGGTATGATGTGGAACAGCTCAAAGTTCTCTGCCGCTAATAGAGGTACCTTGATCTTGAATATTATATGCTTTGCTTCGACTCTACCTTCAATAGTTAATAGGTTGTAGAAGCTCAGAATATCGGCTTCAAATGCTGGAAGCATTAAAGCCGGTGCAAGATGGCTCTTAATCGTTGTAATTTCTTGCTGTAATTGGGCCGGTGATATAAGCTGGGGGCTGATTCTTCCACTGTGAGCGTCTACCATTACATCCAATATCGCATTTTGGATCCGATGGAAATTTGAAGCGATTAACATTGTTTGAATGGCTATAGATGTAAATGACTGTGTTAGTCGCTCTTGATATATTTCTTGCTCGATACCGTTTATCATTTCCGTCACCTTATTTATGTGCCTTTCCAAGGTTTGGAATTGAAGGCTTGCAGTTTGTTGATCCTTCCGCATTATGTTGAAGTCTAAAAGGTGGACTTCATTCCGCTCAACCTTTTCTATAGTGACTGACATTTTCTTGGCATATTCCGAGTCCAGTACCCCAAATAAAGCGTTTGCTATGTTTCCAACGAAATCTATTGCGCCTCTTCTTACTCTATGTGTGTTTTGTTTTACTAGTAGGATGTTGTTAGCCACTAGTTCACCCTTGAGATGTTTGAATTGGTTGTGAATTTGTGAGCAAGCATTTTTTTCTTCGATTAAGCTACAGATATATTCCAGTTTGTTACTATAATTAGTGAATATTTCGAACTCCTTCCAGTATGGTTCCAAGTTGAAGTAAGCAACTAGGTTCCATTCATTGGAAATGATATTAGAGGGTCCCATTGTTTCAAAATATATACCTGGTTGTGATTAAAATGGAAATATCGTAACCGGAGCGCTACTTGCGAACAGCACAATCAGGCATGTCAATAACAACGTAACTAATGCAGTACCTAATGATCGACGTGCCTTTTTTCTTGGGATAGTTTCCTTCTCTATCTTTCTGCCTTGTTGCGAAGTGGTTGCGCAAGCAGTTACCGCAGAAAGTTTGTCCTTGCTGTTTCCATCACTGTGAATGGTTGCTGCTTTATCAATATCGAGTTCATGAGTCTCCACTGGTAGTGGTGCTAACTTATGTATAGCACGGCGTATTATTCCTGTCGATGCAGTGTACGCAATGATGGACTATAGATCTAGCAAGAGTTTTTCCTTTGAGTGGCCAAAATTTTTGTCTTGGAAGAGCTAGTAGCGTTTGAGCCCCAACGTGGAGATTTTCTTATGAATATCGTCCAAAATTAATTTAGTAATTGGGTGTGAGTGAGGCAACACAATTGGATGTTTCGAATCGTAGGGTAAGTTCGATGCTTGTAATCGTCCTCCAACTCGTATGATATCTTCTTTGTCTATGAATGGAGTTAAACTAACTATTGTGCTACTTCTTGGAGTTTCTCCATATAGTTCCAAATGTTTGATGTCATCCTTAAATTCTCTTTTCTGGACGTGCCGAATTATTGTTTTCATTGACGTTTCTAATTCTTCGACGTCAAGTGATCGACATGTTCTACTATGGTTGAGTTTTCTTGTGTTATTTATAAACCGCAACATGTAGGCTACGATTCGTTGCAGTTCATTAAATGAATTCTTGTGATTGATTTCATTCAGAAAGTGTGATCTCTCATTTGGCACTGTTATAGCTAGCGAACTTCTTTTTAATTCTGGTACGGGATCCCCCCCTTTAACATACGGAGCTGGCCAAATTGATTTAGCACCATGCAGAAACATCGGGCCATAAAACCATAAATTGTTAGCAGCCAGCCTTTCCGGAGGAATACCTCGGGATATAATGTCGGCAGGATTTTGTTTAGAGGGCACGTAATGCCATTGGTCAGACCTCGTTGCTAGTTGAATATAAGCAACTCTATTTGCCACGAACGTTTGTAGCGATGATGATGTTGAGTTTATCCAAGCCAGTGTCACTTCGGAATCGGTCCATAAATATATGACTTCTCCGTTGAGTTTGAGGTCCAATTTGATCCGTTGCGCTAATTCTGCTCCTAGTTTCGCAGCACAAAGCTCTAGCCGTGGCAAAGTTTGTTGCTTAAGCGGAGCGATTCCGGATTTAGCGCAAAATAGCCGAACTGTGATTATGTTGTTCTTATCTGTTGCACGGACTTAGGCCGCTGCTCCGAATGCCCTTTCCGAGGCATCAGTAAATATGTGGAGTTGCATAGAGCTTGGCGTTCGATGCGAAAATATATGCCTGGGAAAGTTGATATCGTTCAGTCTTCCTTAAATCTTGTCCAATACGTGGAATGCTCCTGTGGCAGAGCGGCATCCCATTGTAGTTTCAAATTCCACAACTTCTGTAAGAATAGTTTGGCGACGACCACGACTGGTCCCATGATTCCCAATGGGTCAAACAAATGAGCAACATCAGAAGCAATTGTCCGTTTTGTAACTCGCCGATCTTCGGACTGGCTTGCCTTAATACGGAATGAGTCGTTCTTAGGTGACCAAATCAGTCCCATAGTCTTAATGTGTTCTTCGGTGCCAGTGCTGAAGTCTAACTGCAATTCTCTTTCATCTTGAGGGTTATCGCGCAGCAGTTGTGAGTGGTTAGCACACCACTTTCTTAACCTGAATCCACCTTTGATCAGTATTGATTGTAGCTGCCTTTGCATCTCCATTGCTTCTACAATACTGTCTGATCCAGATAAGACATCGTCTACGTAGAAGTTTTGTTTAATAATTTGTGATCCTAAGGAATGTGTCTCCGCTTCTTCTTCAGCCAGTTTTCGAATGCATTTGACAGCAAGGCAGGGTGCACACGCTGTCCCATATGTTACTGTAGATAGCTGGAAGCATTTAAGTTGATCTGTTGGGCTGGTGCGCCACGAAACTAGTTGGAGTTGTTGATCATCTTCATCTACTTGAATCTGCCGATACATTTTTTCAATACCGGCAGTGAATGCGAACCTGGGGAGCCGGAATCTCAGAAGTACTGTGAAAACGTCGTCTTGAATAAGCGGCCCAACGTGCAGAATATCATTTAGTGAAATATCTGTCGTGGTCTTTGCGGAGGCATCAAAAACTACGCGCAGCTACGTAGTGCTACTATCTGGCTTAACTACTGCATGGTGTGGCATGAAATAATATGGCCTATGAATGCAGTTAACGTTTACTTCCTTCATGTGGCCCAATTGTTGGTATTCTTCCATGAACTTAATGTAATGCTCTTTCAGATCCTTGCTAGAGTTGAGCCTTCGCTCCAGTCCCATAAATCTCTTGTAGGCTATATCTTTAGATTCGCCAAGGGTGCGTGGATCTACTCGAAATGGAAGTTTTAGTATAAACCGTCCGTCAGCACCTCGTCTATGGGTTTGATTAAAGTGTGTCTTACATTGCTTTTCAACGGATGTTAGTCCAGTGTTTGGGCCATCAACTTCTTCGAGGCGCCAAAATTTTTCGATTTGGTCGCTTAAACATTGGTCATCAGTGCACATACCGCAGTTGGTGGAATCAGAGGCCATCGCCTGTAGTTTCCCCGCTACTGTCCACCCGAACACTGTATTTTGAAGCGTCGGCAGTTGTTTATTCAACTTAATTTGTCCTACAGCGAGTATTGAATAGTATATCTCCGCCCCAATTAGTAAATCAATACCTCCCCGTTTGTAGAAATTCGGGTCAACAAGAGCTACATTATGTGGTATGGACCATGATGATACATCTATTGTTTGTGTTTGCTGGGGCGATATAATCTGAGATAAGACATGCGCTTCAATTCTGGTGGTGAATCCATTCACTATTGATTGTAATGTCACTGACACCCGTTTCTGTGACTTATGCTTTCACTGCCCTATTCCTTCGATGCTCATTTGTACAGGTACACCTTCCAAAACAAGCCTTTCAGCAATTCTATTGGTGATGAAGTTCAATTGTGAACCCGAGTCCAGGATTGCTCGGCACTCAATGCCCAACCCCTTGTCGTTGCATACGTTAAGCATGACCGTGCTCAATAATACATATCCAAGAGCAGGCTGACTGCTAGTAAGAGTGGTTGACTTGGAGGCACCCGTGGCTTCGGCAGTATTCTTTATGGCCTTATTGTCTGTTGATGGTGTATTTACTATCTTGAGCATTGTTGGGGTGTCTGTATGTATTAACGTGTTATGTCTTCGAGAGCATTTTAAGCATCCCCTTGATTGGCAATCACGCAGACTGTGTGCCGATTTCAAGCAATTGGAGCATAATTTGGTTGATCGCACCGTGTTTAGTCGACTGGATGGAGACATCCTCAAGAATCGCTGACAGGAAAATAATTGATGTTGGCCCTTACATAAATTGCACGATGTGCCTAATGTAACCATTGATGTAGCCGCCTTAAAGAATGGTTTCTTATAATGATCTTCTGAGGGCTTCATCTTACTACCCAGTGCTTCAAGTGACTGGAAGCGCGTTTCCAGGAATTTTAAGAACTCCTTCATCGATGGTAATGATCTAGGTTCCGAAAGTTATTGTTCCCATAGGGTATGGGTGGTTCGATCTAACTTTTTAATAAGTATGTGTAGTACGACCGGATCCCAATGTGTCGTCTCTATTTCGAGATTTTTGAGGCCAAACAAGCATTCTTTCGTTGTATCGTGCAAGGCCCTAATTGTTGATACGTTCTTCACATTCATTGAAGGTTGAGAGAGAAGTTTGTTGAGTAGGGTTGTGACGAGTACCCTTTTATTTTCGTAACGTTCAGTTATGACTCCCCATGCTGCTTCATAGTTAGCGTCTGATACGGTGAAGTGGCGTACAAGCCTTTCTGCATGTTTAAATTAGAAAACGTTTAATCAACAAATCTTATTCAAAAGGAAAATGATTTGGATTGGACATGAATTAAATGAGAAGACGTGCGGATTTTCATATATAATAATTTTTTTTATTCGTTTAACTTCAATTTAACACAAGCTCCACTTCAATACGTTTCTTACTTTAAAGCCTTTTAGTAAAATTAAATGAAATAAATATATATTATTATGAACTATTTGCACTTAAATTATTTCACCACTTTGAACTAGCAGGCATGTTCATTCGACATGTAAATTATCGAATGATTTCTCCTGCAACATTTAACTTTCTAAAAAAATAATAATAAAAGAAATAATAAAAATTATAAAACAATACCAATTACTCGATGAAAATGATAACTACGTTGAAATAAGAAAATGAAGCTAATGAAAACGATACTTGAAAATAATGAAAAAACAAGCAAAAAATTAATGAACTAATAATTTAAAATTAAACTATAGAAAAACCAAAACTCAAGATGCTGCCAAAAACCAATGAACTCGCTGACTTATTAATGATGAAAAAGAGGAAGATTCGTTTTGCGTTCGCATTTTTATGCCCTCGTCCAGCCAACGTTTGCAAGAACTGCCAACCCACATCAATCTCCACATGATACATGTACATGTAAAAGGAAAGCGTATAAATAAATCTTGAAAATAAAATTGAATGGTTAACTTATAATTCTTGAAATAATTTGTGTACATAACTGGACGCTAATACCCTCTTTTTGTACATTTTATTTCTGATTTATTGTCGTTTTTAGTATGAAACAATAAATAAAAAATTTTAATCTCTTCCTACTGTGGTGAGTATAAAAATATCAATTCTGCAGGAAAACACGCACGGCAGTGCTCTTTATTGCAGTACTAGAATTTTTCGTCGTGAATTTTCGTGCGAATTGATACTTTCATCTCTTTCACCTTTTCCGTTGTCTTTTTCTTACCAATTATATAAATAGAAAATGTTAAAATTATTAAATAATTTAAAAACCAATAAATTTTGAGTTAAATTACTAGCAAAATTGACTTCTCCGTGAAATTTTACATTTTCCGAACGCTCTTTTCTTGAACTGTCATTAAAGTTCAGGACGTCGGCTTGTTTCAAAGTTTCGTGTTTGTCAATTTTGTTTTATTTAATTTAACGTAAATCTCGTGTGAAATTGGATATATTGTCGTTTATAAAATGGTAAGTAAATGTTTCTGTTTCATTATTTAATTATTTTAATTGTGATTTAAAGTGGAAAATATTGAAAAGACTTCACGTTGGTAGTGAGGTTAGCTTTGTTTATTTTTCAAAATTCATATATTAAGTTTTTTTTTTTCTCTTTTTATTAATTAATTCATGATTAAATTATGTTTCCTTTTAGATCTTTCTAGTGAAGGGTTCAATTGGCTAAGCTTTGCCAATACACAATTTTGAGTTTACTTCAGGATGGTCAAGGATAATTCGTTGGTTTTAGAGAAGTATATGTTATTCAAAGTTCGTACATACTTTTGATATTTTTTTTCTTTTCTTTTAGGTTTATTCACAGAATTAGGAAGGAAAATGTGGACCTAGTGCTATGGAATGCTTGGAAGAGGAATGTGAATAGCTGCCTTTAATCCTCCAGGGAAGATTATTTTTTAACAAAGTGATTAATTTTTCTTTGCTACCGCTGTCAGGTGAGTTGTTGATGAACATTCTCCCCCCGTTGAACGATTCCGTTTAAGTACTCTGGCCTTTAGTTTCTTTAGTCCCCGACGATGATGATGATGGAAGACTACGTCACCAGCCCTATTGACATTTACCTTGACTTGGAATTTATCAGGAAGGTCTTCCGTTTACTTCTTCCAATTCTTTCAAAGTCAATTCTACGCAGGACATCTCTTTGAATGAAGAGATCTTCTCCTTCCTTGGTGACGAATCGTTGGACATCGTTTTCTATCCGCATATTTATCTCGTCTATCGTTGTGGACGCTTTTAGCAAGGTTAATGAGCTGACGAGAGAGCCATTGACGCAAACAGGTTGCTGTATTTCAGGGACTGGAGTTTCAGATGTTTCTTCAGATGGACCGCTGCTCACCTCTTGGATACACTCCGTTTGAAACACGTCTGGCAGCGGTTGCCCTGTTAATATATCGAAACCGGGTTCTAATAAGCTGGCCAACATTGGACTATCAGGGGGAGAGAACTGGATATCCTCGAAAATCGATAAATAGTCTTCCAAATCCGACTGCATGATTATCTGAAATAAATATTGTAATGACTAAATGGTTACTTGGTTTAGTTTGACACATATCGACACACAACAAAACAACACATAGACAGATTTGACTACACAACATCAAACCAACTTCGTGTTATTAGTTATGTTTCTGTCGTTTCAATTGGTAGCTGGCAGATTTTAACCACAGGTCTTTGATATGTGCTGTGTCTGGTGCGGACCGTTACTACTCTCACCACTCCATCCTTGCCTGTATGAACTTTCTCGATGATTCCTAAAGGCCAAGACATCGGTGGAGTGTTTTCGTCCTTAATTAAAACAACCTCTCCAAGCTTTAGGTTATGTTGCTGTCGTTGCCACCATTTTTGTCGTTAAGTATTCCTTGATCCATTTATTCCAAAAATGCTGGTTGATCTGTTGTATGTGCTGCCAACGTTGTAGTGATGTAATTTTTGACGTGGTTAAATCCGGTTCAGGAATAGCATTAAGAGTTTGACCAATTAAGAAATGCCCTGGCGTCAAGACTGCTAAGTCGTCGACCTCATTTCGTAATGCACAAAGGGGTCGCGAATTAAGACATGCTTCAATTTGTGCCAGGAGAGTCATCATTTCTTCAAAGGTGCAAACTGTGGTGCCTATAACTCGTCGAAGGTGGTACTTGATGGACTTTATTCCTGCCTCCCATAGCCCTCCATGATGCGGTGCTGCGGGTGGATTGAAATGCCAATTTATATTCAAATTGGCCAAATATTCTGTAACACCTGGTGAGGCTGCTTTAATGGCTTGTTGTATGTCGTGATCTAAGACTGATTTTCCTCCCTTGAAGTTTGTACCACAATCAGAATAGATGTCCGAACAAAGTCCACGTCGAGCTACAAATCTCTTGAGAGCAGCCAGAAATGCTACTGTCGTCAGATCGGATGTTGCTTCTATATGTATGGCCTTTGTAGCCATACACACAAATATACAAAAATATCCACGTGTGTAAATGCCCTTGTGATGTTAACTCGAGGAGCTGGCAAATTACTCATTATTTGCTGAGCAGTAGCTGCACGATGTTTAGCACAAGTTACACACTTATGTATTTGGGTAGAGATTATTCGCTTTGCATCCAGAATCCAAAACTGATTACGAACCGTGTTAAGCACCAGAGTAGTTCCGCCATGAAGAGTTTCTTTATGCACCTTGTCAATGAGTAATTTACTGAACTGGTGATCACGTGGAAGGATTATCGGATGCTTTCTATCGTATGGAATCTTTGCCTTCTCCAATCTGCCTCCAACGCGGATAATTCCGTCATGATCCAGAAACGGGCTTAACGATAATAACCGACTTTTTCTTGAAAGTGGTTTTTTTGTTCTCAGTTGCTCATACTCGGCTGTTAATGTTGACCTTTGTACAGATTTTACTAAGACCATTTTTGCCTTGTTTAATTCCATGACGGATAAGACCTTGGTTTGTTTTTGTGTTGGACTACGACAATTGTGCATAAAACGTAGTATGGTAGCAGTGACCCTTATAAGTTTTGTATACGATGAATAGTAGGTCACAAATTCAATTAAAGTTTGAGCGATTAGATTGATAACATTTGGTTTTTTTGCTTCCAATTCTGTTTGCTCTGAAATAGAAAACCTTTGTGGCCATGTTCGAGGGTCCTTAATAAGCCACTCAGGACCATGCCACCATAACTTACACTCCAATAGCTGTTTAGCAGTGACTCCTCGTGACGCTAAATCAGCCAGGTTGTCCTTAGTTGGAACATGGTTCCAGTGTTCAGCTGGCAAGATGCTTTGAATTTCTGCAACCCTGTTTGCCACGTATGTTTTCCATCGCGCTGGATGTTCGCGTATCCATTGCAGAACGATGGTTGAATCCGTCCAAGCAAATATTGGAGCATTTTGTAGCTGCATGGTTTGAGTTGTAGTTTTCAACAATTTTGCCAGTAGGATAGCTCATATATATATATCATATAGAATACTGACGCAATCTTCTGAATTGAAAGACTCTTGTAATGATATGTTTGTAGGAACTAGCGATTTTGAAAAAAAAAATTCTTATACAGCTGCATCTATTGCTAAGCAAAATTCATTAGGAAAGAGAATTGATCATATTTTAATAAGACCAAGAGATGATTACGAGGTATCAATCTCTGAATATGGACTTCCATTGAAAGAACATGTACCAGGACATTTATTTAGTTATTCAGATCAGGAAGCAGTTTATGTTAAAGTAAAACTAAGGAAAAAAAAACAAAAAAAAATTCCAGCAGATAGCATCTGTGATGCAAACGATTCATTTAATGAGAACCAACTACAAACAAAATTGGCATTAGAGGAATGTGTTGTTATTAATTAATTAATACTGAAATTTTGTTTGTCCGGTATCAGTCTAATTTCTGTTTTTTTATGGCCACATTATGGAATGCAATGGAACGTCATGATATACTGTCTGTAAAACAATCAATGGAACTAGCTCTAGTTTTTTTAAGAAATGAACTTAATTAAGCGATAAATTGTGAAAAGGATATATTTTTTTCTATTTACTCATATTTAAGAGTAATTGGTGATTTTAGATATTCGTATTCAGTAGTTTGTAGTTTTAAGCACTATTTTGAACTCTATCTAATGAAAAAAAATTAAGTTCGTTCAAGTGTAGTTACGAGTGCCGCTGGGCAATATTATTTCAACTTAACAGAAATTCTTTTTGTGATAAAGCATACAGACAGCAAGTCGAAGCATTAACCTCTAATTTAATTCATTTAACTAGATGGCGGATGCTGAAGCGCTTCATCATGCCGTGGAATTTTCACCGTGAGTATCATTGATATATTACACATTTTCTTTTGGTATACGCATACTTCGGCTTCGGTAGCGACTTGCACTGTAGAGCCTTCTTTATCGATAACGGTTTTCATATATTTATACACATACGTTTTCAACTTGGAACTATACTTGTACATATATTTATAATTTAATACTATACCTGCATATTTTATTTATAATTTCAGGGTATACTTACCTATATACCTTTTCAACTTGGAACTATACTTGTACATATATTTATAATTTAATACTATACCTGCATATTTTATTTATAATTTCATGGTATACTTACCTATATACCTTTTCAACTTGGAACTATACTTGTACATATATTTATAATTTAATACTATACCTGCATATTTTATTTATAATTTCACGGTATACTTACCTATATACATTTTCAACTTAAAACTATGCTTGTACATATATTTATAATTTAATACGATACCTGCCTATTTGATCGATATTCGTTTTCACATATTTATATACATATGTTTTGAATTGGTGAGATTTTTGTTTCTCTGAAATTATAACGTAAATATGAAATTCTGAAAGTTTTAATTCTTCCTTCACCATCCTGAAGCCCTCTCACATAGGATGAAGGTCGTCTAGGCTCACCTAGTCTCTCTCTCTTTTTACAGGTCAACTAGGGACTCTGAAGAATTATGCCCCTCAGAGTCAGATGGGAGGATGGGGCAGGCAAGGAAGGCAGAACATCTGCGCCTTCCTTTGTATACGGGTAAGTGACGTAAGGGTCCCTTCAGGAAAAAAATTCGTGCCTACCTAACACAAAAAGCCGGGACACTGTGAACTCGCTGCCCTCAGTGTCAAATGGGTGGTTGGGGCGTGCAGTAAGGCTGAAACATCTCCGCCGTAAGGGTCCCTTCAGCACCGAATGTGTGCCGGCCTTTTGTGTTAGGTAGGCACGATTTTTTTTTTGATTATGGCTGACGGCAGCGGCAGGTCTTTTGTGGAACCCCCCACACTCTCCGCCAATAGTTGAGGCGAACTAGTATGCCGCCCTGCAGTCAACGCTGTCCGTCGAGTGATCTGTCAGCTCATGCTGGCAGTCGGGACTTTACGTCCCAAGCAGCAAATCCATCATCATAGTTCCATAACAAAAATGGCGCCCAACGTGGGGCCACCTCAGTCAACTTCGGTGTTCAAATATGTTTGACACTGGGGACTGAGGCTACTTAAGATATGGACATTTGGCTAGTAGCTAAATCGTCTGACTCGGTAGTCTCATATCTAGTGGAGAATACATGTGGACCTGAGGTTTGACGGTTTTGTTAATAGATTTTTTTTTGTAAAGTAAAGTTAGAGTTTTTGAAAGTTTTTGATATCTTGTTTCTCGATTTTGAATTAAAGTAACGTAATGTTGAAAGTTTTTGGAATTTGTTGGAAGTTAAAGTTCGGCTTTAGGTTTGACCCTGGTCAAACCTCAAGCCTGTACTATTAGTTGATTTTTTTGAAATTGTTTTAATTTTTTTAAATTTTTGAAATTGATCTTTCCCGCTGGCCTTCTGTCATGGAAATGGTAGGTGGCCTCACAAAATTTTTTGTCTGTGCTCTCACGGAGACATGTCTCTGTTGGCCAATTGGGTGAACAGAGTCGTGAATCTGTGAGACGACTTTTTGGCTTTCAGCTAACTAGTTGACCAGATTCATGGCTCTGCCCAGTTGGAAGGTCAGCTGGATACGACAATCAGGTGAAGAGGAAGGAAAGAGTTGTTGGAGGATGGAAGTGATGCTGGAGACCTTCAATAATTAGGAGTTGGCATACTGCTAACTGCCTGGCTGAAGAATCTCTAGTATCATTTTCAGTCTCTAGCTTCTCCAACCCGACTCTTCCCAGATTTCCGTGAGGACTCAAACAATTTTTTTCAATGCACACATTCACGTCACTTGCTTGTATAGATGTTCTGACCTGAAAAGATAGAGAGCGGCCTTTAGAGTTTTATGGTGAGAGGTAGCTCTGGGAGGTGAGGGAGAAAATTTATTATTTGGAAATTTTCTTTTGAAACGTATTAAGCGAACTTTGGAACGAAAATTGTTGCTCCATCAATATTTCTCGTAGCTTGAGTAGTAACATTCTCCTAATGTCTTCGAATAGTTGATATTTTTGTTTGAAATTTTTGATAATCTCTCCGAACTGTTGATAAGACAAATATTCGATAATAAAAAAATTTTTTTGCTGAAATTTTAGTCTTAATCTTCGAACGGTTGGGAAGAAATTTTTTTGGAATTGTAGTATATCGTTCCAACCTTCAAATTTTTAAACCAGTATTTCGTTCTTCATTTTTGAAGAGCCTGTTAGTTTCCGAATTTCGAATTCTTTGAAATTTTTCTGTTATCTATCCCAAACCCTTGGTTTGAAGATTTTTTTTATTTTGAAATACGACCGATTCTACAATGGCTACAGCGCGAACACCACCGCGAGTAACTGGCGTACCGATACCGTTGCCAGACCAGTGCTCCATCTGTCAGGAGGGCGACTGGTCAGGGAAGAGGAAGCCAGTGAAGACGGTCTGTGGACATGTGTTTCACAAGGCATGTCTGAAAACGTGGATTGGGCAGCAATCAAACTGCCCTAACTGCAGGTTTCATCTCACGCAGTATGACTTTACTGAGTATACAGGTGCGGTCCCGAAAATGACAAAGCCCGTAAAGACTGTCAGTCACGATCCATTACCTTCCATGCCAACAATTGACTTACTACCTTTGACAGTTCCACCCCCTAGTCGACGATCACTCTCTCCTGGAATGCCAGATCTACATTCAAGGACTTTTACCAATCCTAACTCGCGACGAAATAGCCCACTGCCTTCTGGAAGTGGACATACCTCAGCAGCTACGGATGCTTTGATGGCAGGCTTACGCAAGCAAATGCAAGACCTAGAACGCGAAGGCCTCGAACAGAGCCTCGATGTTTTGCGGACTGAGTTAATAACTAGTATCCGACAACAGATCTCAGGAGCAATGCCGCCCATGGGTTTTTCACGACCACCTCCGTCCATGGGTGACCCAAGACCACCTCAAGAATTTCACGACTAGCGTAGGCAGTCGGCAAATAGACCGCATTCAGCTTTTGGTCAGCCTAGTAATCAGCCTAGTTCAGATTTTGTTCCACCCCCACCACCACCACCTATTCGTAACCCTGCAGGCGTAGGACAGCGACGTTCTGGCAGTCCTATCCGCAGGTGGAATATATCGTATAGCGGTGACAGCTCACGGCTTACTGTCGACGAATTTGTTTTTCGAGTGGAAGCTTTGACGTATTCGGCCTTAGAAGGAGATTTCGATCTTCTAGTAAGGCACATGACAACCTTACTTTCTGGACCAGCTATGGACTCGTATTGGTCTCTCTTGAGGCAAAATTCCACGCCATCATGGGAGTATGTGAAGACAACTCTATTAGCTGAATGGGGAGTACCGCAAGATGACCTTAAGGTCAAAGTTCAGCTGATGTTGCGCAAACAGAAAGCAGGGGTGTCATTTGCTACGTACCATCAACACCTGGTACAGTTACGCGATCAACTGCAAAGTCCCTTGGCGGACGGAGAATTTTTAGACATCGTAAAGTCTAACCTGCTTCCAGACATTCAGCAAAAGATCTGCCTACATCCCACTAATAATATACATCAACTACGGAGTCTCGTGACTCAAATACAGGCGACGCAGCAGCGAATCGCGACAGCGAGCAGCTGGTATGCTTATCCCGGCCAAAGAGTCAGCGAGGTGGATGAATTTCGTCAGACTGAGACTGAATTCTACACATCGTCTGAACGCAGTGAGGAAGTCCTGCTATCTGCTATTACAACCCCTCAGAATGTAACCTGCTGGAACTGTGACCAGTCCGGTCACTTCTACCAAGACTGCCGGCAGGAGAGACAAGTTGTGTTCTGCTATGGATGCGGACGCAATAAGATTTTCAAGTTCGATTGCAGCCACTGTCGACAGAAAATCTTGAGACGGGTCGGGAATACCACCACCTCTTTCCGACCAGCGTCAACGTCGCAAGCAAGAACTGCAACGAACCCTCCAGTTCAAGCCTTGAACAAGGAGGAAGGTCCGGTCCATTAGCAGACCGTGACGAATCCCTGAATTGTCCACTGATATCATTCAGTGATTCTGATGATGTCAGTGAAACACCTGATAGTACGAACATTTCACAGATGGAGACAGAGAGCCTGATAGACTTCTCTGCGGATCCTCAAGCTCCCATTTCCACTTCTGGGGAGCCTATGACATTATTAGACACTTCTTTGGAAGAGTCTTTAATTTTCGATGTCCCGATAAGACCGACAGCACTTTTAGCTGACAAAGTTATTGAGCAGGAGGTTTGGCCTCATGGCATTTCTATATTAAAACGGCCACCAAGCTCTGTTATGACGAGTGGGCGTGAGCCTGTTTTACATCCGCTGACGCCGTATCATACGCGTCTGCAGAAATACAACGCAGTAAGAGACCGAATCTTCTCCTCAGTGGCAGAGTTAGCTGAAATCGTGTTTCCTGACTTGGATATTAGACCGAAAAAGAAACGATCAACCATTCGTTGGCGGGAATACTGTCGACGGATGAGATTTCCGTGTCAATGCCAGACGACATTCGACCGTACGCCGAAGTAAAGCTGCTCGGGCGATCTGATACTGGATTACTTGATAGTGGTGCCACTGTCAGTATTCTAGGTCAGGGAGCTCTAGAGAAGCTTGCAGAAGCAGATGTCGAATGGAAGAAGTGTCGGACACAGGTCCAAGTAGCAAATGGTGCCATGACGACTGTGCATGGTCAAATGAACTCAGATGTCACTTTCCGTGATAAGACCCAAAACATGCGTTTTTACGTGGTTCCTGGACTCACACAGGCATTATATCTGGGAATAGACTTCTGGCGTCTATTTGGGTTGGCTCCAGATGTGAAAAACATCGTTGGTCACTCACAAGATTGAAACGAATGACGCGACCTCGACAAAACAGAGGTTTTATCCGATTTCACCGGCAGTACAAAGTTTGATGAATGCCGAATTAGAGCGAATGCTATCGCTGGGTGTGATAGAGGAAAGCGAGAGTCCTTGTAGCTCTCCAGTTGTTCTAGTAAGGAAGCCTGGAAAGGTCCGGCTTTGTTTTGACGCCAGGAACGTCAACTCTGTTACGAAGAAGGATGCCTATCCGCTACCGCAGATAGACGCACTTCTGAGTCGACTTCCTCCGGCAAACTACATAACGAGCCTGGACCTGAAAGACACATTCTGGCAGATCCCACTAGATACTGATTCCAGAGAGAAGACCGCTTTTACAGTGCCTGGTCATCCTCTCTATCAGTACACGGTGATGCCATTCGGCCTATGCAACGCTCCACAAACGATATGCCGCCTCATGGATAAAGTCATTCCTTTCGATCTTCGTGAGACCGTTCTCGTCTATCTAGACGATTTATTAATTCTGTTATCAGACTTTGACTCGCACCTCACGTTACTATCCCGTGTAGCGGATTGTTTGAGGAAAGCTGGCCTCACTATCAACGTCGAGAAGAGCAAGTTTTGTATCAAAGAGACCAAATACTTGGGTTTTATTATCGGAAAGGGAGGTATGAGAACTGACCCTGACAAAATTTCAGCTATAGTTGACTATCCGTCACCTAAAACTGTTCGGCAGGCCCGACGCCTACTAGGTATGGCGGGATGGTATAGACGGTTCATCCCGAACTATGCTGACTTAACTGCCTTCATTACAGACACCTTGAAAAACCCTAGTCAGTTCAAATGGACACCTGAAGCCCAGACGTCTCTTGATCTTTTAAAGCAAAAACTTACTTCTGCTCCGTTGTTAGTGAGTCCAGACTTCACCAAACCATTCGTGCGATGCGAGCTGTTATGTTTTATTTACGAAAAGGGGTTACTTACAGCTTTCACTCCCCGGCACTGTCACCGATATTCCTTGGCTTATTTACCCGGAGGAAAACTCTCTTCCCTTTTTTTTTTAACAACTTTTCTTAAACAACTTTTCTTAAAGAACGTTTCTTAGAACTTTCATTAGAAACAACTTCTCTTTAAACAACTTTTCTTAAAGAACTCTTCTTAAAACGTTTATTAGAAACAACTTTTCTTAAAGAACTCTTCTTAAAACTTTTATTAGAAACAACTTTTCTTTAAACAAATTTTCTTAAAGAACTCTTCTTAAAACTTTTATTAGAAACAACTTTTCTTTAAACAACTTTTCTTAAAGAACTCTTCTTAAAACTTTTTTTTAAACAACTTTTCCTTTTTTCATTTTTCAAAACGAGACCGCGCCGCTTTTACGTTCAAAAATCAACTCAACACTTGATCACATTCATCGTGATCAAGAGCCGTTGTTCAGGATCGAAAATGCTAAATTGCATTTTCTTATCCTGAGAAATTTTTACTTTTTCAATTCTGGACTTGTTCAAACATGTCCAGAATTATTCGCATTGAACGATGGCTTCAAAAATGTAATCTTACACTTTTTAAAACATCAGCCACCGTTTGAAATCGCGACGCGCATATACATACAATGCATTTATGCTGCGCGCGTTTCTTATCGCGAAAGCTTTTTTCATAATATGTATGTACGTATGTACATACATATTGTATTTTTCGCGACAAATCGTACTGAAGGTACGATTTGCTTTTTGATTTCTTTTTTAATTAAATTGTTGAAATGACAAATTTTGCTGAAGGTCGTGGAAATTTTTAAGTAAAACGACTTGGGTTGTAAACTGAAACTTTTTTTTTCCCAAGTCGTTTTATGAGAAAAATTTATGGTATGTGAGGAAAATTGCTGATCCAATTTTCTTCACCCATTTAAGAGATAAGCTAACCATGTTTTAAGCATGATTAGCTTATGTTAAAATTTATTGAATATTATTTTTATGTTTTGCCCTTTTTCCTTTTTCCTTTTGCCTTTTTTCAGTTCACCAGATTGCTGGACAAGTATGGGGTGAAGCACTTGCGAACGGCAGTTTACTCGCCGCAAGCAAACGCCTCAGAGCGAGTGAACAGGTCTCTATTGTCAGGGATTAGAGCGTATATTCGGAAGGAACATACGAAATGGGATGAGAAACTGAGCCAAATAGCTAGTTCCCTCAGGAGCTCTTTCCATCAAGCTACTGGTTTCTCTCCTTATCGAACACGTTTCGGTCAACAAATGATGGCAGCTACTATTCCACCTTGAGGAGCCTTGGAACTCTTAATGAGCCGTTGAGAGTAGATGCTGAGGACAAACTGAGATTGATCCGTCCGAGAGTGCAGGAAAATTTACACCATGCGTTCGAACAGGGTTCACGAGCCTATAATCTCAGGGCGAAACTTCTTGATTTCAAAGTGGGTCAAGAGGTATTTTGACGGAATTTTGCCCAAATGTCGGGTTCGAGCCAAGAAAGGAAACTCCCTATACGAGCTTGAAGATCTGCAGGGGAAACTGTTAGGAGTCTATCACGCCAAAGACATCAGGCAGTGATCATCAGTCTAGAAACGTCGTCTATCTATTGTCACGTTAGATCCTGGTAGCCCTATGAAAGCATCCAGCCAGCTTTACTGGTAAACTATAGGATATCGCGAAGCCCTCCTACTGCCCCGTCAATGGTGGGTGATATACCTGTTGGAATTCAATTACATCAGCACACCGCTACCTCTTTTGAGTAGATAAGCTTTTATAGTCCCTTCCGGATCGGCCTCATTAAGAGGATTTTTTTTTGTCCATCCGTCTATAACTTCTCGTTAATCGACAACCGTCGCACATAGCAGTACTAAACCTAGATCCTGGTAGCCCTAAGAAGGCATCCAGCCAGGTTCACTGGTAAACTATAGGATATCGCGAAGCCCTCCTATTGCCCCGTCAGTGGTGGGTGATATACCTGTTGGAATCCATTCCTGTATAAGGCTGTCAGCATGTCACTACTTCGACGACGCCTTGGAGACACACCCTTGAACAATCGCCAGTCGGAGATCAGGGTGAGATGTTGCGCCGGGAATGCTTGGCGATCAGTTCTTTGGATTGCTGATCGCAAGGCTTCCTCAGCATCTCGGTGAGGAAAGGCATAGAGACATCGACCGGCTGGATTTTTTAGGTTACCAGCTTGTCGATGTGGCTTTGGCTTTCCACGCAGAGAGGGATGTCGAGGTCTGATCAAAGACTGACGAGACTGCAGGGATGTGTCCTCGATGCGTCCTCGGTCAAGTAGAGCAACGTGAATTTGGCACGAGTGATGAGGAATACGCCTTGGGTCGTGGGTCGAGACACACATTGAGCGCCCGCAGCGATGAGGCCTATGTTTAAGACCGGCTAGCTCAGTCGACCATTTTTCAGCGTTGTCTGAACTACGGGTGGCGCAGACCACTCTGCCCTGTTATGGTCGTAGCGTATTGCATATAGCAAAATGCTACAAGAATTACTGAAGCGTGTAGGCCGGCTGCGTCAAGCATAAAAAAATGAACGCACCCCGACCGAGAGAAATGCGGTTCCTCGGTCTCGGTGTGACACGTCGATGTGACAGAAAAGAAGAAGAAGAGTTTTACTCGTCGTCAAAGCAAAAAGTCATCGGTGAACAACCAGAAAAAATTTGTGAAAAGTGTGGACATCCGACGTGGAAAAATTAAGAAGGAGCAACCCCAAGAAATATAACAGATAACTGAATTATACTTTTACCTGGTCGATACACGAAGGAGAAGAGATATTGGCACTCTCCTTGTAAGACTGAATATAAATATTCCTGCCAAAATTTAAAAGGAAAAAAAAATTTCAACTCTAAGGAGGCCAAAGAGATTGGTCCAGCACATGTGATTTTTACTTGGCGAGGTCAAAGAGATAAGGATCGCTGATTCATGTATATATATATAGCTACATAAAAATAAGGATAAATTGATCTTTTGTTGACCCGACCATCTCACCATCGAAATATTGGGAAAATTCTCGCCGACATCTTGCCCGAAAGTGTGATTGGTTTGGAGGCAAAGGAGTTGGATTGTGTAAAGTCTTAGTCAATAATCAATTGATTAATATTTATATTGCTCACCTTCATGCTGAGTATGATAATGAAAATGATGATTATAAAGCACATCGCATTATTCAGGCCTTTGATACTGTTCAATTTATAGAAAAAAATACCACAGATAATGCAGTCTTACAGATTTTAGCTGGTGATTTAATTACAGAACCCAATGATATATCATATAGAATACTGACGCAATCTTCTGAATTGAAAGACTCTTGTAATGATATGTTTGTAGGAGTTAGCGATTTTGAAAAAAATTCTTATACAGCTGCATCTATTGCTAAGCAAAATTCATTAGGAAAGAGAATTGATCATATTTTAAAAAGACCAAGAGATGATTACGAGGTATGAATCTCTGAATATGGACTTCCATTGAAAGAACGTGTACCAGGACATTTATTTAGTTATTCAGATCAGGAAGCAGTTTATGTTAAAGTAAAACTAAGGAAAAAAAAACAAAAAAAAATACCAGCAGATAGCATCTGTGATGCAAACGATTCATTTAATGAGAACCAACTACAAACAAAATTGGGATTAGAGGAATGTGTTGTTATTTGTAATGCAAGTCTACAAGAATTGAAGACAGATTGTATGATATACTTTGGCATGGCTATGTTTCTTCCATCTCTTCTATTAGCTGTAATAGATATTCTTCCACCTTATAGCCTACACACGTTATAATTAATACTGAAATTTTGTTTGTCCGGTACCAGTCCAATATCTGTTTTTTTATGGCCACATTATGGAATGCAATGGAACGTCATGGTATACTGTCTGGAAAACTATCAATGGAAATAGCTCTAGTTTTTTTAAGAAATGAACTTAATTAAGCGATAAATTGTGAAAAGGATAGATTTTTTTCTATTTACTCATATTTAAGAGTAATTGGTGATTTTAGATATTCGTATTCAGTAGTTTGTAGTTTTAAGCACTATTTTGAACTCTATCTAATGAAAAAAAATTAATTTCGTTCAAGTGTAGTTACGAGTGCCGCTGGGCAATATTATTTCAACTCAACAGAAATTCTTTTTCTGATAAAGTATACAGACAGCAAGTCGAAGCATTAACCTCTAATTTAATTCATTTAACTAGATGGCGGAGCGCTTCATCATCCCGTGGAATTTTCACCGTGAGTATCATTGATATATTACACATTTTCTTTTGGTATACGCATACTTTGGCTTCGGTAGCGACTTGCACTGTAGAGCCTTCTTTTTCGATAATGGTTTTCATATATTTATACACATACGTTTTCAACTTGGAACTATACTTGTACATATATTTATAATTTAATACTATACCTGCATATTTTATTTATAATTTCATTTTATACATACCTATATACCTTTTCAACTTGGAACTATACTTGTACATATATTTATAATTTAATACGATATCTGCATATTTTATTTATAATTTCACGGTATACTTACCTATATACCTTTTCAACTTGGAACTATACTTGTACATATATTTATAATTTAATACGATACCTGCCTATTTGATCGATATTCGTTTTCACATATTTATATACATATGTTTTGAATTGATGAGATTTTTTTTCTCTGAAATTATAACGTAAATATGAAATTCTGAAAGTTTTAATTCTTCCTTCAATTCAAATATAATAGACTGGGGCATGCTGCATCAAGTTGTCCAGTCATACAACGCTCCACGCAAAATTTCAAGGCAGTTCCAAAACTAAACTCGCAATTACAACGCCGTCCGAATTTCAATAAGGTCACATCTCCGTCGAAGGTCCCATCTTGTCGATATTGTCATCGGATGGGACATTCTATCGAAGAATGCCCGACGAGAGCGGCGAACAACAGTCGTTCTGGCTACAATCAGCTAAATCAAAATAATTTCAAGAAGGTGTACAATACTCCACCAACAAACACGGCTGACAGACAGCCTCAAACAGGAACTGGCAGCAGCCAGTATTCCCAGAAAGTCGAACTCCACCGCCGAGATATAATAATGCAAATATCTCCGCTAGATCACCATCACCAAAGAGAGAAAATTATAGAACTTCATCGGCATCCAGGCAGGGAAACTGGATGCAGCGGGGGGTCAATTTATGCAACCCCGCGCATATACAAACGATAGCGCAAGTTCATCGAAAGCCCGAGGCAGTATCGACACAGGCATAAATAAATTAATTCGAATCCCCGTCCAAATAAATAAAAATTCTTTAACTCTTTCTTTGCCTGTCAACATCTGCTCTGCTCCGAAACTTACCTTTTTGATTGATACTGGAGCAGAGATTAGCTTAATAAAACTCCATCCATTAAAGCCAGACAGTATCTGCTACAGAGATTGCTGTCTGCAATATAAATACTTTGTTTACAGAGTCCTCTTCTACGGAAGGGCTCATCTTTGCTAAATTGAATTTAGAATCTTCGAGTAATAATAACTTCATCCTAGAACACCCATTTCAAATAGTGGGAACTAACTCCATCCTCTCAGACGATGGCCTGCTTGGTCATGACTTTTTATCTCGATACAATGCTAGTATCAATTACAAAAATAAATGCATTTCTCTAGAAATTAATGATTCAACTGAATTTTATCCATATGAGGATTATTATTTAAACTATCCATATGTTTATTTGAAAAGCGAGGACCCAGAAAAGAGGTCTCATACGAAAAGTTTACTGTATACGGAGATAACATTCTGCAACAGAAAAAATAATAAGAATCTATCTTCATCTAATGCCTTACAAGAAGTAAAAGCTAAAGGTATATTAAAGCAAAATCTATCACCATCAGTAGTTCCAACCCAATCGGAACTAAATAGCAATAACAATCTATCTCCGTCCAATGCTCACAAGAAGTGATGCCAAAAGGCAAGGTAAAACAAAATCTATCTCCATCAACAGTTCCAAAAGAATGGAACTAAAAAGTTATGAAATCAATCATCATCAATGTATTTACAAAATAAAAGACTAGAACATAAGAATGCAGCTCCATCAATAGCCGCACAGGAGGCTAAATCATGAATAAATTCACAAAAAGTGAATTCCACGAATAAATCGAAGAAGTCAAGGAATCTCAATAAATGTTTAACTTCTTCAAATTCTATCGAGCCGGAATCATCGAATAACTCCTGCAAAATTCCACAAAAGATGGAATCAAATCTCCTTCCTATTAAAAGTCCGAATCAATCGGATATATAAATCAATCAAAATTCCGGCTCGATCGGAATATATTATTGAAATTTCAACTCCTTCTATTCCACATCAATCGGTTTGCTTCAAGAAGGAAATAAGGCCAGGTTTATTTCTCGGAAACTCGATCGCCGAAGCCATTAAGGGCAGAATAATGAAACTACAAAACCTTATCAAATTGGATTGGATCATTGCAATTCAGAGGAACCTGAGAGTATTCGCAACATCTGTAGGGAATTCAATGATCTCTTCTATCTAGAAAGGGATCTCCTTTCATATACAGATGCGATTACCCACTAAATCAAGACACTCCAAGACAAACCGCCTATCTATATCAAGCCTTATAGACTTCCTGAAGCAAGCCGAACTGAGATAAACCGGCAGATACAAGAAATGCTTGAGTCAGACATCATCAGACCTTCACATAGTCCTTGGAATTCTCCACTTCTCCTGGTTCCTAAAAAACCAGATGAGAATGGAAATAAAAAGTGGCGAGTTGTGGTAGATTTCCGTCGTATTAACGACATTACTATTGTTAGTTTTACAACATTTGTTAAATTAAATAATCTTATTTGAAATTTTTTTTTTTATATTCTTGTGTAACGTAATCTTAATTATCAACAAGTGTAAACACAGCTTAATATTATATAGTAGTTTAAGAACGCACCCCACTTCAGATGTCATTATACAAAATATTTTTACTCAGTTAGTCTAATAAAACGAAACACATTGTTTTTCTGTCTTTCTACTTTATATAGTGATGATAGCACGCTTTCAAATCCAAGATCATCGGAGTATTTCAACAGGTTATGGGCCTAGATTTGCTATCACATGAAAAAAAATTAAGAAAGATATTTATAGTGAACGTATTATTTTACGATATTTTTTTCGTAAAATAAATAACCTTTAATTTTGACCGCTACACCACAAGAAAATGCCGGAAGCAGCTAAGCTACAAATTACAAAATTGAATGATGATAACTACCAGGTATGGAAATATAAAATTGAACTTATATTAATAAAAGAAGATTTATGGTCAGTTATCGAAGAAACAGCACCTATAGATACAACACAATTAGCCATATGGAACAAAAAAGATGGTAAAGCACGTGCACATATTGGTTTGTAAATTGAGGTCAACCAAATTATTCATGTTAAAAGTAAAGACACATCCAAAGCAATGTGGGAATCACTGAAGGAGTATCATCAAAAATCAACTTTATCCAATAAAGTTCGACTTTTAAGACGGTTATGTCGAATGATATTACCTGAGGGAGGAAATATGAAAATTCATTTAAATGCGATGGATAAATGCATGGATGAATTGAACATATTAGGTGATCCATTAGCGGACGCTTTAGCAGTAGCATTGTATTTGTCTAGCTTGTCTGAAAGTTATAGTGTTTTGATTACTGCACTGGAATCACGTGCTGAAGCGGATTTGACTAAAACTATGGTCAAAAATAAAAATAAAATAATAGAAGAGTTTAAAAGAAGACAAGATACAGAAAATATAATTGAAAGTGGTGAAAAAGTTTATAAAGTTAATAAAGTAAATAACGCTTATGACAGTTCTAAAGTTTATTGTTTTTCCTGTAAGAAAAAGGGGCATATAAAAACTGATTGTCGTAAATTTGCAGCGTGGAAAAAGAAGAAAGCAAATGAGAATCATGTATGTACATAAAATTAACGTAGTGCAGAAAAACGATGAATATAAAAGTGATTGTGAAGATGTTATAATTTGTTTGATGGCTAATCAACAAAATAAAGTAAATTTTTCTGAATGGTGTATTGATTCAGGTGCGTCTTCACACATGTGCAATAATGAACCACTTTTTACAAAACTAAATAAATCAGATATAAATTCAGTAAAACTAGCTGATGGTAGTAATCTACCAATAAATGGCACTGGCATAGTCGAATTTAAAACTGAATGTGGTAAAATTAAACTGAATGAAGTCCAATTCGTACCGAAACTTAAATGTAATTTACTATCAGTCGTATATTAGCTAAAAACGGATGCAGTATTATATTTAAAAATGAAAAATGTGAAATAAATAAAGATGGAAAAACCTTAATGGTGGTGAATTCACGAAACGACATTTACAAAGCAAACCACAGTAGTTAAGCTATGCCGGTACCAGACCACTTTTTCCATACAAAAAGTGCAAGGTAGATTCCAACTATTTTGGTAGCTATGGACTGGGGTTCTGGGCCACTGAGAGGGATTCCGTCTAGTGGTATACGTCACAGGGCCTGCCTGGGGGAGTTTCTTTCCTACTGTCTGGCTGACCAGGGGATGACGTCATCTGGTTGGCTGAGCCCCCGTCAGCTGATCAAGCTCTGTCTTAGCTGATTTTTAATAAAATAATGCTGGCTTTTGCTGGAATCGAACCGAAAACGATTGGTTTTGTAAAATTGTTGTGTGAATGTTCTTTAAACTTGCTATATACGCTTAGAGTTGTGGGGACAGAGACATCGGGACACTTTTGCGAGGCTGGACACATACACACCCATACAACAAAATGTTTTCTACCAGGCGATATTCCGTATTGCACTATGTTATTAAATTAGCAACAACAGCAACTAACGTAGGTAGATATGTTGGCTTAGATAAGAAATTGCCTAATTTTTAATCTTCAGGTGCAATGCTTCTAATTTGATTCATTGCATAAACAATTCGAATAATGTAAACAAAATCGCAGTCGAATAATGTAAACAAAATTCGCACAGACCCAAGTAAAGTAAACAAATTGAACGATTTATGGAAGATTCCCAATTTCTTTAGCTGGAAAAAACAACTATGTTGTCTTAGATGAGTGGTGGAAGTTATAATTGAAAATTTCTTTTGCTGATAAAAAACCAGCAACAACTATGACGTAAGTTGTGGTCTGTATGTATCTTTTATAAACAGGAGTAATCATGATATTCGATATCTAAAAAGAGATCACGGCTGCTTGGGATGGTAAGAATGGAAATTAAAGTCATATCAGAAAATTTTGGGTGTAGGGGTGTGCGTGTACTGAAAAGTCTTATCAGAAATCCTCTACGGGCTATGCTTTTTTTGATATTAGCGATCATACCTTTTCTGATGTAATTCATATTACTAATAATTCAAGCCTAGGCTACTTTTGTAGGCATGCTTTAGTGAATACCGTACTTTGAAACCATCTCGCTCTCTCAAAACATCTTTCTCTCTAGAACACATGTTTGAGGTGGACTTGATCATATACATGCCAGCTTGGAGCTTGGTTGTCTGCTTTATATACTATGAGTATAGTTTGTTGGTTGCCTGGAATTATCAGGCTTGTTGTTCAACGGGACTATTAGCGGCGGGGTGAGGTCGCTTTACTGATCTAACTGCTATTCATACCGAAATGTGGTGTTTTGATAATCCTAAGCGTACTTTCTTATCTTCCGAACCAAAATAAATTGTTTATACCTTTCTTAACAAAATTATTTAAAAAAATTTATCTTAACCAAATGACTACGATTCCTCAATCAAGAACTCTTTGTTGAGTAGTCATTGTATATAGCGCTGTACCTTGGCCTGATGATATCGAATGTAGCTGCCTACAGATTCGGGCTCCGGCTGCAAATAGACACACATTCAGCTGGGAGTTAGTGGGCGTAATATGGTAAGGTTACATTTTAATCAAAACTATTTTATTGTTTTGTTAAGTAAGGTATAGTGTAGCCTTTGTGAAGGTAAGGAACTAAGATGTAAATTACTAGAAGACTATTCCTGTATGGATAGTAAGTTAGGCTCTATACCATATATAAATTCAATGTTTGGCAGTTTTCTATAAGTATCAATATAGAATATTTTAGAAAGCGGACTCTCAATGCACACAAACAGACTTCTGTTTCATGGCTTGGGACGTATGTTCGGGGTTTTGGTATGAGGGATTGAATCGATGTATGTTGTACAATGGATTGAAGGTATATGTTTATATTTGATTGGAGCAAAGTATTCTCACGCCTTCATGATCCAAAGCTTAAATATAACTGAAATTCTTAAAAAATGTTGAATCGATGACTAATGCTGCCGTAATATTGAGAAGAATTTAAGGGTTTAAGAAAAGAAGGTGGTAGTATGATATGTTGATTTGAGGAATATCTTAGATGAGTAGTGGTAGTTGTATGGGTGCAGTAAAAGCCTTATTAACAATTTTTTTATGATCAGGTGTAATGGCATGGTCACTGTTGCCACTTGAAATCTTTCTAGAGTAGCTTTTTAGCGTAGTCCGAAAGTGGTATGCGTAGCCACACCTTATAGAAAATGTAAAATCTTACCAATTTAAAGCTTTGCAGGAAGTTATTGCTATGATATTAACATAGTATGATATATGGAAGTCGTATGAGTGAATTAAAAACCTAATTTTTGGTGATCTAGTATAATGGAATGACCAGTGTTGCAATATGAAATCTTTCTAGAGTAACTTTTTCGCAAAGTGATCCTTTTCTGGTTAGGCGATGAGAGTTCGACATCAAAAATCTCATGTTGTTTCTTATGGAAGTCAAAATTTACTTTTGCAATTATCTCGCTTTAACTCGTCATCTGTCTCTCTCTAATACATATTCTTGAAATTTGTAACGGAGTTTCGGTGGGATGGCTGCGGATAGCTCGTCGGACCAGGGTTTCTAAAAAAATGAAACTCCTTCAGTTACAATATAAATAAAATATTTCTTTATTGGAAAAAAATAGCCTACCAGTTACACAGCTAACTTAATCTAGTTCTATTTATCACCTATACTAGAGACTATGTAGTGGTAAGGAGAACTTCACACGGCTTACCACTACTAGAATAATTCTGAACTTAATACTAAAGAGACTAGTTCTTACAAATTCAATATATATATATATATCCTAGATCTATGGTATTCTATACTGAAACTGGGTAGTGGTAAGGGGAACTTCACACGACTTACCACTATGATAATTCTGAATTTAACAAGATGATAACCTGAGAGGGAGACGGTGACGTATCAAGAGAATATTTGATGAAAAAAAGATAGTACGGGGAAAAATCACACGACGTACCAGGGAAGTGTTAAGGCGGGATGGTTCACGCTAACCTTAACAGCACGGATGAGGACGGATGGTACGGGGAAAAATCACACGACGTACCAGGGAAGTGTTAAGGCGGGATGGTTCACGCTAACCTTAACAGCACGGATGAGGACGGATGGTACGGGGAAAAATCACACGACGTACCAAGGATGTGTTAAGGCGGGATGGTTCACGCTAACCTTAACACAACGAATTGGGATGAAGACGGATGGTACGGGGAAAGTCACACGACGTACCAAGGAAATGTTAAGGCGGGATGGTCGCGCTCCACTGGTCACCCAGTAAAATGTCTGATCACCTAACTCGTCGAGCTTGCTGGAGCTTGGTATTATCAGTTGTTTGTTTTATATGCTATGAGTATATATATATATATATGAGTATATATATATATATATTTGATGATAGAAGATAGGGCTATGATATTAAGTAATGGAAGTTGTATGTGAGCAGTAAAAGAATAATTTTTGGTTGTCAGGTGTAATGACATGACTTAGCAGGTAATTTGATATTAACTTTTGCCAAGATCGTGGCGGTAGAGATTGGGTTAAGTTTAGTGGTCCTCGAAGTTTATTTTATGGGTGGTGGGTGTGCATTATATAGTAGAAAGCTTTAGTGAATACCATTCTTTTCAACCATGTGACTCTATCAAAACATCTGTGTCGCTGTAACATTAATCTGTGTTCAAACTTGAGGTGCTTATAATAGCTTGAATTATCTTATTGATATTGGTCAACGAGGAATTCCACAGGTTTTGTTTACAATTCGTTATATTTTTTTTAGGGCTGGGATTAACAAATATTTTGAGAATAAATTAAGTTTGGTGATGCTTGAAGTTTATTTTATGTGCGGCGGGTGCGCATAATCTAGTAGGAAGTTTTAGTGAATACCATACATTTCAACCATCTCGCTCTAACACACAACATCTGCCTCGCTCTAACATACATGCTTGAGGTATATATGATCGCTTATATGCCAGCTTGGAGCTGTGTGTTATCAGTTGTTTGATTTATATGCTATGGCTGCCTGAAATTATCATGCTTGATTATCTTCTGGGTAATCACTTGTATCAAATTTGTTTATATTTTCGGCCACAAACTCATACTGATCCATCCGCTGCATCATCTCTTGCCCAAGCCCAGCTTACAAGGTGCTCATAACATTTTGACTCGACTTTCTTAATATTTTTATATAATTTTTAAAAGTTATAGCATTCTTGAATTTGTTTCTTATGCTCATCGAGAAAAATGTTATTATATTCTCTTATAAGCTCCTCAATATTCATCTCAACAGTCTCACATTTAAGAAGACACTAACCACTAACCAAATTCTCATGCAATTCGTTTTGGGTAAAGCTATAGCCATATCCATACAGTATAAGGTCATCCTATTCTAGGTTCCTGGACATATGGATATCTAGAGTAATGAAGCAGCTGATGAGCTATGTGAAAAAGGTTCTCAAATGGATAACTCTGCACTACTATCATTTATTTGAGGATCCCATTCGAAATTTTAAAAGAGTGATTACCAGGGAAACCTGTGAAAAATCAAGTCTCCTGTGGTTCAATAGAGACACCCAGATTTTTTATAAAATTTCTTCTGCCTGTTAGATTTTGTATGGAACATACTCTTACCAGATTCTTATACAATTTTCTTCTGCTTATTAGATTTTTTTTATAGAACATACTGTTACCAAATTCTTATAAACTTTCATTTTGTTGCCATCTAGAACATCGCATTCTTTCATCAAAGCTTTAAATTTAACCCCCTCTCAACCTGATAAGAAAGTACTCCAATATCGCAGCAGTTTCACGTGATCTATTTTCAGATATATATTCACCCAGCCCAGCTAAACACATGATGACCCCTGACAACCAGAGCATATAAAGCAAACAACTGATAACAACAAGCTCCAAGCTGGCAAGTAAACGATTGCGTATTGTCGCTAAAGCTCTCATCCACCAAGTATACAGACCAGCCCAACACAAGCATGATAATTTCAGGCAGCCATAGCATATAAATCAAACAACTGATAACACATAGCTCCAAGCTGGCATATAAGCGATCATATATACCTCAAGCATGTATGTTAGAGCGAGGCAGATGTTGTGTGTTAGAGCGAGATGGTTGAAAGGTATGGTATTCACTAAAACTTCCTACTAGATTATGCGCACCCGCCGCACATAAAATAAACTTCAAGCATCACCAAACTTAATTTATTCTCAAAATATTTGTTAATCCCAGACCTGAAAAAAATATAACGAATTGTAAACAAAACCTGTGGAATTCCTCATTGACCAATATCAATAAGATAATTCAAGCTATTATAACCACCTCAAGTATGAACACAGATTAATGTTACAGCGACACAGATGTTTTGATAGAGTCACATGGTTGAAAAGAATGGTATTCACTAAAGCTTTCTACTATATAATGCACACCCACCACCCATAAAATAAACTTCGAGGACCACTAAACTTAACCCAATCTCTACCGCCACGATCTTGGCAAAAGTTAATATCAAATTACCTGCTAAGTCATGTCATTACACCTGACAACCAAAAATTATTCTTTTACTGCTCCCATACAACTTCCATTACTTAATATCATAGCCCTATCTTCTATCATCAAATATATATATATATACTCATATATATATATACTCATAGCATATAAAACAAACAACTGATAATACCAAGCTCCAGCAAGCTCGACGAGTTAGGTGATCAGACATTTTACTGGGTGACTAGTGGAGCGCGACCATCCCGCCTTAACATTTCCTTGGTACGTCGTGTGACTTTCCCCGTACCATCCGTCCTCATCCCAATTCGTTGTGTTAAGGTTAGCGTGAACCATCCCGCCTTAACACATCCTTGGTACGTCGTGTGATTTTTCCCCGTACCATCCGTCCTCATCCGTGCTGTTAAGGTTAGCGTGAACCATCCCGCCTTAACACTTCCCTGGTACGTCGTGTGATTTTTCCCCGTACCATCCGTCCTCATCCGTGGTGTTCAGGTTAGCGTGAACCATCCCGCCTTAACATCTCCTTGGTACGTGGTGTGATTATTCCCCGTACTATCTTTTTTCATCAAATATTCTCTTGATACGTCACCGTCTCCCTCTCAGGTTATCATCTTGTTAAATTCAGAATTATCATAGTGGTAAGTCGTGTGAAGTTCCCCTTACCACTACCCAGTTTCAGTATAGAATACCATAGATCTAGGATATATATATATATATTGAATTTGTAAGAACTAGTCTCTTTAGTATTAAGTTCAGAATTATTCTAGTAGTGGTAAGCCGTGTGAAGTTCTCCTTACCACTACATAGTCTCTAGTATAGGTGATAAATAGAACTAGATTAAATTAGCTGTGTAGCTGGTAGGCTATTTTTTTCCAATAAAGAAATATTTTATTTATATTGTAACTGAAGGAGTTTCATTTTTTTTAGAAACCCTGAAACTCTAGAAAGATTTCATATTGCAACACTGGTCATTCCATTATACTAGATCACCAAAAATTAGGTTTTTACTTCACTCATACGACTTCCATATATCATACTATGTTAATATCATAGCAATAACTTCCTGCAAAGCTTTAAATTGGTAAGATTTTACATTTTCTATAAGGTGTGGCTACGCATACCACTTTGGACTACGCTAAAAAGCTACTCTAGAAAGATTTCAAGTGGCAACAGTGACCATGCCATTACACCTGATCATAAAAAATTTGTTAATAAGGCTTTTACTGCACCCATACAACTACCACTACTCATCTAAGATATTCCTCAAATCAACATATCATACTACCACCTTCTTTTCTTAAACCCTTAAATCCTTCTCAATATTACGGCAGCATTAGTCATCGATTCAACATTTTTTAAGAATTTCAGTTATATTTAAGCTTTGGATCATGAAGGCGTGAGAATACTTTGCTCCAATCAAATATAAACATATACCTTCAATCCATTGTACAACATACATCGATTCAATCCCTCATACCAAAACCCCGAACATACGTCCCAAGCCATGAAACAGAAGTCTGTTTGTGTGCATTGAGAGTCCGCTTTCTAAAATATTCTATATTGATACTTATAGAAAACTGCCAAACATTGAATTTATATATGGTATAGAGCCTAACTTACTATCCATACAGGAAAATAGTCTTCTAGTAATTTACATCTTAGTTCCTTACCTTCACAAAGGCTACACTATACCTTACTTAACAAAACAATAAAATAGTTTTGAGTAAAATGTAACCTTACCATATTACGCCCACTAACTCCCAGCTGAATGTGTGTCTATTTGCAGCCGGAGCCCGAATCTGTAGGCAGCTACATTCGATATCATCAGGCCAAGGTACAGCGCTATATACAATGACTACTCAACAAAGAGTTCTTGATTGAGGAATCGTAGTCATTTGGTTAAGATAAATTTTTTTAAATAATTTTGTTAAGAAAGGTATAAACAATTTATTTTGGTTCGGAAGATAAGAAAGTACGCTTAGGATTATCAAAACACCACATTTCGGTATGAATAGCAGTTAGATCAGTAAAGCGACCTCACCCCGCCGCTAATAGTCGCGTTGAACAACAAGCCTGATAGTTCCAGGCAACCATACTATACTCATAGTATATAAAGCAGACAACCAAGCTCCAAGCTGGCATGTATATGATCAAGTCCACCTCAAACATGTGTGCTAGAGAGAAAGATGTTTTGAGAGAGCGAGATGGTTTCAAAGTACAGTATTCACTAAAGCATGCCTACAAAAGTAGCCTAGGCTTGAATTATTAGTAATATGAATTACATCAGAAAAGGTATGATCGCTAATATCAAAAAAAGCATAGCCCGTAGAGGATTTCTGATAAGACTTTTCAGTACACGCACACCCCTACACCCAAAATTTTCTGATATGACTTTAATTTCCATTCTTACCATCCCAAGCAGCCGTGATATCTTTTTAGATATCGAATATCATGTTTACTCCTGTTTATAAAAGATACATACCTACCACAACTTACGTCATAGTTGTTGCTGGTTTTTTATCAGCAAAAGAAATTTTCAATTATAACTTCCACCACTCATCTAAGACAACATAGTTGTTTTTTCCAGCTAAAGAAATTGGGAATCTTCCATAAATCGTTCAATTTGTTTACTTTACTTGGGTCTGTGCGAATTTTGTTTACATTATTCGACTGCGATTTTGTTTACATTATTCGAATTGTTTATGCAATGAATCAAATTAGAAGCATTGCACCTGAAGATCAAAAATTAGGCAATTTCTTATCTAAGCCAACATATCTACCTACGTTAGTTGTTGTTGTTGCTAATTTAATAACATAGTGCAATACGGAATATCGCCTGGTAGAAAACATTTTGTTGTATGGGTGTGTATGTGTCCAGCCTCGCAAAAGTGTCCCGATGTCTCTGTCCCCACAACTCTAAGCGTATATAGCAAGTTTAAAGAACATTCACACAACAATTTTACAAAACCAATCGTTTTCGGTTCGATTCCAGCAAAAGCCAGCATTATTTTATTAAAAATCAGCTAAGACAGAGCTTGATCAGCTGACGGGGGCTCAGCCAACCAGATGACGTCATCCCCTGGTCAGCCAGACAGTAGGAAAGGAATTCCCCCAGGCAGGCCCTGTGACGTATACCACTAGACGGAATCCCTCTCAGTGGCCCAGAACCCCAGTCCATAGCTACCAAAATAGTTGGAATCTACCTTGCACTTTTTGTATGGAAAAAGTGGTCTGGTACCGGCATAGCTTAACTACTAACCACCAAGCCTTCAACGTAATTAATCCGGAAAAATCGAAATGTATTCACGAATGGCATAAGATACTTGGGCATCGAAATTAAATTGATATACGTAAAATGACCGAACTGGCAGTTGACATTGAAATTGGTGAAATATGTCTACAATCTAAACAAACCAGAGATCCATTTTGACAAAAATCATTAACCAAATCATCTGATAAGTTGGATTTAGTACACACAGATGTATGTGGACCACTACAAGTTTCTACACCTAGAGGTAATAAATATATACTTTCATTAATTGATGATTATTCTAGATATAACCACATATACATATTTGCTGAAAGAAAAATCCGATGTAAAAGAAAAATTAGTTGAATTTATAGAAATGATGAAGACACAATACGGTAAAGTGCCCAAAATTATCAGGTCGGACAGAGGTGGTGAATATATGAAAAAAGAACTACATAGCTATCTCAAAAATAATGGAATTTTAACGCAATTTACTGTACCAAAAACTCCACAGCAAAATGGTGTTGCTGAGCGTTTTAATAGAACTTTAATAGAAATGGTACGTTGTATGTTAAATAGTTCAAATCTGCACAAACAATATTGGGGAGAGGCGGTGAATACAGCAAATCACATAATTAATCGTTTACCAAGTAAAAGTATAAAATCAACTCCATATCAACTCTGGTACAAAAAAAAACCAAGTTTAAATTATCTTCATATTTTTGGTACATCAGCATATGTCCATAATAATACAGCTGAAAAATTATATCTCGTTGGATACGAAAGCGGTACAAAAGGCTATCGTCTTTTAAACAGTCGGACAAACAAAATCAAAATCAGTTGTAATGTAAAATTTATTGAAGCTGAAAACGAAGTAATACCAAACGAAATTCAAAATGAAATACAAGAAGAACCAAATCATGAAGTCGAAATATTAAATTCTGATCCAGTAGATGAACCAGTTCAACATGAAACAGATGTCAATCAAGAAACTATAATAGTTGATAATGATCCAGAAGGGGAATACAATGAAAATCAGAATGTAAGATTTTCTACAAGACTAAACAAGGGTGTTCCACCAAAACGTCTGATTATGGAAGCAAATAAAGCCACGAAACAAAGTGATCCAGATCCAATGACATATGAAGAAGCTACAAGGACCAAATGCAGAAAATTGGTTAAAAGCTATGTCTGAAGAAATAAATTCACTCCACAACTATGGAACTTGGAAAATTACAGATTTGGAAAATTACAGATCAAGATGGTAATGTAGTAAAGTTTAAGGCACGTTTAGTCGCTCAAGGGTGTTCACAAAAATATGGTCATGACTATGACGAAGTTTTTGCGCCAGTAGCAGATCCAACATCACTAAAAAGCAACCTAAAGGATTTATTGTAGGTAATACCAATCAGGTATGTAAATTAATAAAAAATTTATATGGTCTTAAACAAGGCGCTAATGAATGGAATAAGAAATTCGATTCAATTATAAAGAAAAATGGTTATGTACAAAGTAAAAATGATTTATGTTTGTATACAAGGAAAATCCACAAACAATTCATTTATATTTCAAATCATGTAGATGATATCGTAATAGCATCAACAGATATAAAACTTGTTGATGATTTTGAAATATTAATGAATACTGAATTTATTAGCAAAAATCTTGGCACTTTACAATATAATCTGGGAATCCAATTCGAAAGAGATAAAGGTAATATATTTCATATGAATCAAGAAAAATATATCTTAAACAAATTATATGAATTTAATTTAGAAAATGCCAAGGATTCAACTACACCAATGAATGTTGGTTATTTAGCACAAAAAATGAACGAAGAACCATTCGCATCACACGAGGTTTATCGAAGTGCAATCGGATCGTTGTTATACAAGACCAGACATCGCTATTGCAACATCAATATTAGCTAGACGTGTAAGTGATCCAAAACAAAGCGATTGGAACGAAGTTAAAAGAGTTTTCAGATATTTGAAAGCAACAAAATCGTATAAATTAAAATTAGGTAACTATGATAATGATGGAAATTTTTATTGTCATGTAGATGCTGATTGGGCCGGAGACCAGATAGATAGGAAATCAAATACCGGATATTGTTTTATTTTCAATGGAGCACTAATAGGTTGGACGAGTCGTAAACAAACATCAGTATCATTGTCTTCGACTGAAGCTGAATTTAGTGCTTTTGCTGAAGCACTCCGCCACCTAATCTGGATAGTTCGATTATTAAAAGATTTTAACAAGAATATAAAAACTCCTATCAATATATTTGAAGACAACCAAGGATCGTGCCTGTCATCAACGAGTGAAGCACATTGATATAAAATACAAATTTGTGCATCAACATATATCTGAAAAGGAAATTGCAGCAGTTTATTGTGCTACTAACAACATGGTTGGGAATATTTTAACCAAACCATTAGATGGACCAAGCTCGAAAAACATGCAAGAACAATTGGCTTATGTTAATTTAATTTCACTATATATTGAGAAGGGGTGTTAGTTTTACAACATTTGTTAAAATAAATAATCTTATTTGAAATTTTTTTTTATATACTTGTGTAACGTAGTCTTAATTATCAACAAGTGTAAACACAGCTTTATATTATATAGTAGTTTCAGAACGCACCCCACTTCAGATGTCATTATACAAAATATTTTTACTCAGTCAGTCTAATAAAGGTTATAAAACGAAACACATTGTTTGTTATGGAACTATAGTGAGTGATGGACATCGGACGTAAAGTCCCGACTGCCAGCATGAGCTGATAGATCACTCGACGGACAGCGTTGACTGCAGGGCGGCACACTAGTTCGTCTGAACTATTGGCAGAGAGTGCGGGGGGTTCTACAAAAGACCTGCCGCTGCCGTCAGCCATAATCAAAAAAAAAATCGTGCCTACCTAACACAAAAAGCCGGCACACATTCGGTCCTGAAGGGACCCTTACGTCACTTACCTGTACATCATCCTTGAAGGCGCAGATGTCTCGGCCTTACTGCTCGCCCCAACCACCCATTTGACACTGAGTGGGGCGCCATTTTTGTTATGGAACTATAGTGAGTGATGGACATCGGACGTAAAGTCCCGACTGCCAGCATGAGCTGACAGATCACTCGACGGACAGCGTTGACTGCAGGGCGGCACGCTAGTTCGCCTCAACTATTGGTCGAGAGTGTGGGGGGTTCCACAAAAGACCTGCCGCTGCCGTCAGCCATAATCAAAAAAAATCGTGCCTACCTAACACAAAACGCCGGCACACATTCGGTCCTGAAGGGACCCTTACGTCACTTACCTGTACATCATCCTTGAAGGCGCAGATGTCTCGGCCTTACTGCACGCCCCAACCACCCATTTGACACTGAGTGGGGCGCCATTTTTGTTATGGAACTATAGTGAGTGATGGACATCGGACGTAAAGTCCCGACTGCCAGCATGAGCTGACAGATCACTCGACGGACAGCGTTGACTGCAGGGCGGCACGCTAGTTCGCCTCAACTATTGGCGGAGAGTGTGGGGGGTTCCACAAAAGACCTGCCGCTGCCGTCAGCCATAATCAAAAAAAAATCGTGCCTACCTAACACTAAAAGCCGGCACACATTCGGTCCTGAAGGGACCCTTACGTCACTTACCTGTACATCATCCTTGAAGGCGTAGATGTTTCGTCCTTACTGCACGCCCCAACCACCCATTTGACACTGAGGGCAGCGAGTTCACAGTGTCCCTCAGTGTCAAATGGGTGGTTGGGGCGTGCAGTAAGGCCGAAACATCTGCGCCTTCAAGGATGATGTACAGGTAAGTGACATAAGGGTCCCTTCAAGACCGAATGTGTGCCGGCTTTTTGTGTTAGCTACGCACGAATTTTTTTTTTATTATGGCTGACGGCAGCGGCAGGTCTTTTGTGGAACCCCCCCCCCCACTCTCCGCCAATAGTCGAGGTGGACTAGCGTGCCGTCCTGTATACAACGCTGTTATCGGGTGATCTGTCAGCTCATGCTGGCAGTCGGGACTTTACGTCCGATGTCAATCACTCACTATAGTTCCATAACATGTTTTTCTGTCTTTCTACTTTATATGGTGATGGTAGCACGCTTTCAAATCCAAGATCATCGGAGTATTTCAACAACTATTGGCGATGCGTACCCACCGCCTAATATTACTGATATATAGACCAGCTGGGGAAGTCGAAATATTTCACCACACTCGACTTAGCCAATGGATTCCACCAGATAAAAATGGACTCGAAGGAAAGGGAGAAAACTGCCTTTAGCACACCCTATGGCCACTACGAATACAATCGTATGCCATTTGGCTTCAAGAAGCCCCTGCAACCTTTCAATGAGCCATGAATAATGTTTTATCTGGCCTACAAGGCATCTATTGCTTCGTATACATGGACGATATTGTAGTACATGGATACAATCTCAAAGATCATAATCCAAGACTCACAGCAGTATTTAGCCGTCTCCGCAATTTCAATTTGAAGCTTCAACCCGACAAGTGCCATTTCCTAAGAAAGGAAATTATGTATTTAGGGTACATTATTACCGAAAATGGAGTCAAACCAGACCCCGCAAAGATTCAATCAGTTCAGTCCTATCCCAGACCGAAGAAGGAAAAAGATATTAAAGCCTTCCTTGGTTTCGTCGGTTACTATCGCCGCTTTATACCAAATTTTTCGAAGATAGCCAAACCACTTACAAATCTTTTGAAAAAAGATATGCGTTTCAAGTTCGACGCAATCTGCGAGAAGCATTTTGCGAATTGCGAAATAAAATAATTTCAGCGCCAATTCTATCATATCCTGATTTCGACAAAGAATTTTTTGTCACCTCCGATGCCAGTGACTATGCCATCGGAGCTCTTCTTTCACGGAATGATGACCAAGGAGATCATCCAATTGCTTACGTGAGACGAGTTCTCAATGGTGCAGAGACTCGTTACTCAACAATAGAAAAAAAGCTCTTAGCCATCGTTTTTGCAGTTGAGCAATTCAGACCATACGTTTATGGTAGACAGTTTACAATTATAACTGACCATAAAGCATTAGTATGGCTCATGAATCTGAAAGACCACTCCTCAAGACTGATGCGATGGAGAATACGTCTTGAGGAATATAACTACAAAATAGTCCATAAATCAGGTAAGCTCAACACAACGCAGACGCCCTCAGTAGAATTATTCCGGATAGTAGCGAAAATTTCGCAAAACCTACCACCTGCGTAAATGTGGTAACAAGGCATCAAGCTAGAGCTCAGGCGAATCAGAATATTCCCAGCACGAGTATTATTACTCCAAACCCAGCTCCATCGTCAGCAAACAATTCCTCAGTCATAATAACTGAGACCAATTTTCCTCTTTTACTGACTAAAAATGCGAATCCTAAAAAAATATTTTTTCTTGCCCATGCAAGATACTGAGCTTGAAAGAGCGTTGGATTCGAAACTAAAATTTTCGGATAAATCCCCATCTATATCAACTGAACTGAACTTCTTCAAAAGAAAAGACTCCATAATAATTATTTCCTAGATTAATTTACCTTGCCGATCTCAAAGAGATAGATCAGACCTCTAAAAGATTTTAACTGAGATCTGCTCATATACAGAAGCAAATCAGTTAAATCAATTAAATACCTCCTTCCCAATTTTAGATGCACAAAACCTTCTATTGATTAAAGGCATTTTTACCCAGATCTTCGCTAATAAACAAATAAACATCAAACTCCATCAAGATTCGATTAAATATTGTTACGAGCGTGGCCTTAGTTCGTTATTTAAAACACAATATCAATAGTTATCAAATCAACTCTTTATAGTTATCGCTAGTACTGTACTTCTAATTATCGTTCACTTCACTGTCTGAAATAAGACTCGCCTCCTGGATGTGAGTAGCGCCGTATTTATACTCTACGAATTATCCTAGAACCTTCCTGAATATTCCATTCTCCAAACCCAGTTTACTAGGATGTCACTAACCTAAAGTTGTTTCCATTTCCAATAGATGTCGTTGGTATCACTTTGTGGCGCGTAACAATATTTATCCGACATTAATGACATAGAACAAGTTTTAAAAGATTTTCGCTCATTACCAACGGGAGGCCATCAAGGGGTTTCCCGTACAATTAAAAGAATTAAAAAGCAATTTTACTGGCCTGACATGTCAGACGATATTATCAAATACGTAAGGAAATGTAAACTTTGTCAAGTAAACAAAGTATCCAGAAACCCCAAAATTACAATGAAAATCTCGAGCATTAGCTCCAAACCTTTCGGAAGAGTGTACCTGTTGTAGGACCTCTCCCAATTTCTCATTCTGGAAACAAATACATCCTTACATTTCAAGAGGACCTTTCAAAATTTTCTGAGACTATTCCCATTGTCGACACCGAGTCTAAGACATTAGCGGAAGCCTTCACGACAACAATAGTTTGTCGACATGGTATTCCAGAAAGTATCCTCACAGATCAAGGTTCTAGCCTCATAAGTTCGCATGTTCGCTAAGTTGTTGAAAATAAAACGGCTTAAAACTACTCCATACCACCCTCAAACGAACGGTGCATTGGAAAGAAGTCACAGAACCTTAGCAGAATATCTCCGATCTTATATAGCAAAAGATCCACAGGACTGGGACACTTGGATTCCTTATGCCATGTTTGTATATAATACAACCCCTTATTCGAGTACTAATTATACTCCCCGCGAACTCCTATACGGATTCCCAGCCGAAATCCCCAATAATTTAAAATCTTCTCCAACCGTTTGCTATAATTATGACAATTATGCAAACGAGTTAAAAGCGCGTCTACAGCACAGCTTGAAAATAGCTAAAGATATGGCCATGGCAAATAAAGAAAAATTCAAAATACAATATGTCAAAAACTTCGTTGAGAAATATTTTATAGTAGGCGATAAAGTCCTACTTAAGAGCAGAGTTCAAGATAACAAATTCTCACCACTATGGTCATGTCCGTATGAGATCATGGAGATTAATTCCCCCGAAAATTCAACAATATGTGTCAATTATAAAATTAAAAGAGTCCATAACAACGACCTAAAACTTTTCGCAGATTAACAACTTCATCAGCTTCAAACATCATTCAGAGATATTAACATAATGTCATCTTCCAGGTTTTCGAAATGATGCAAATAGTACTCCTTTTATTTTGCATCCCTATAATCCACAGCGCAGGAGTGGAAGTAAAACAGCTAAATGCTAGCGCGGGCATTTACTTTGAGGAATTCGGCAGAGCCAATTTCTACACGAACGAATAGAAAATCGTAGCTTACTACGATCTAAAAAACTTCAAATCTGAGTTCAGGAACATCAAATTCATCACCCAACAAATTACAGCGACATGCCAGAAATTGGACGGAAATCCAGTAATGGCACATACTGACGTTAATACAAATAAATCTTATCATAGCAAATATAGAATACAAAAATATGCTCCTAGTAACTCAAAGTAGGAAACAAAGAGCTTTATTTAATGCGATAGGCTCAATCTCCAAGGCTCTCTTCGGTACATTAGACGAAGACGACGCCAAAGTTTATGATGAGCAAATCCGTATTCTCACCCTAAATCAAGACTCCCTCCTTTCCCTTATGAAAAGCCAAACTGCGATAGTCGAAGCAACCGCAAATGTTTTCAACAAAACTAAAGCCGCAATTGAAAAGGAATTCGTGGTTATGCATAAAAAACTAATATCAGTGCAGATAGCCACTTCATTGATGGAAAATAGGTCACTTGATAATAAGATATCAATTGAACTGGAATCTTTCATTTCACTGGTCTCACTAATTGCATTCAGATACCAGAATACCCAGTCAGAGTTAATAGATCTTTTAACAGATTCCAAGCATGGAAAATTCCATCCTACACTAATATCACCGAAAAATATTGAAGATCTTTTATCAAAAATTAGGCCAGAATTGGCAAATTCAATGATGCTTCCCATAAATTCTAGACAAAATATAATTACGCAAATTTACAAATTGAATATCTTCAATAATAAAATTATGATAGAACACAGAATCCCCATTCCATGCCATTGCCTCCAATCCTTAACGGATCGCTCATATATATTGAACCATCAAAGGAATATATACTAATAGACTACAATCGTGAGCACTATATTGAACTAGCATTACAGGATATCCACAATTATGCAACGTTGGATCATATGCATTTTTACTGCAGGATATCATCACCGATCCTTAACGCAAATACAAAAACAAACCAATGCGAAGTATATCTGATAAAAAAGGAGGCAATTACATCAAAATGTAAAATCCAACATTGGAACAAGATTATTATTGGACGCAATTAACGCAGGAGAACGCTTGGCTTTTCTCCTTAAAAGAATCCCTACACATAGATATAATTTGTGAAAATTCGATCAATTCGAAATGCCTGCAAGGCACAGGAATAATATATATTTATCCCGGTTGTTATGTTCGCAGCAAGGAACTCATCTTGCACGGACATAGCGTAAAAGTTTCTAAATTTAATTCTTATTTTATCCCAACAATAAACATTTCCAGTATAATATCGGATATGAAGTCCTCCCCAATAGGATCGCATATAAAAATATATACTTTAAATATTACGAACAATATGGATCTAGATGAAGTTCTAGAATCCATTCGTTTCCAAAAACATCAAGAATTAATTCCTCTCAATCCCATAAATAGTCATCATATTCATCCTTAGAATATATAGCAAACAGGAATGGTTGAATTGTGTAAAATTCGTGTACATGAGCGTAATTTGTCAAGAGCAGGAGACTATACATAGAAGTAAAGGCACTTTCACATCAAAAACAAGAACAGAAAAATGCAAACCGAGAAACTCAATTTATTCCACTTTAAAACAAGGTTTTTGTTCCAATGATTAATAAAATCCAAAGAAATAGGATAAACTAAAAATTTTACTGAGAAAATAGTTATATTTATTTCAGATTTTGAAGAAAAACACAACTTTTATGTTTTATCGGCCGAAAAACTTTTTCGGCGGAAAAATTCGTCCGATGATGTGAAAGTGCCTTTAATCTATACACGCTTATTTTCTTATTAAGCTTTTTCCCATAACGTTGTACACAGAACTTATCTTAACACACACTTAACCTTATGTCCATAAGGTGTTTACACAGTTTCACAATCTTAACCTATTACATAATATTTCCACTCAATTGTCTCTGATGATGATTTTCTTATGTTCTTTTTGGCCAGTGTACGTTTAGATTTTATTTCTTGTATTTAAAATACACGGGAAGACGGGTAAGTCTCAAGTTTGGATAACCTCAAACACGGCGGGAGCGGAATATTACTAAAATACAATGGAAAATAGGGAAAGTCTCAAGTTTGGATTACCTCAAACTCGGCGGTAGCGGAATATTGCTATCTACAGGTTTTGATAGGTAAATCTTAAGTTCGGAAAACCTCAAACCTGGCGGAAGTTGAGTCAGTCACTTCTTCGCAGCTAAGTCCAGTAAAGTTCTTAGCCAGTCGAAGCTTATTGATCGACTGATTTATTCTCGGTGCCAGCTCGCCTTTTATAGACGTGAAAGTGTTGCCGTCTTGATGATTCCATCCGACAATTGACACCTCAGGCAATCTGAGTAACCATCATTCATGGAACGTCAAGAGGGCTATTTATACATGAACATTTAAGTTTTACTTTATTGTAAACAAATCAGTCAGTCAATCGGGTTAAGCACTACTTGCTAATATACGGTATAAAATAACGGGTACTTGTAGATTTAAATTTACATTTGTAACTTCGTTACAAAGTGGTGAGACTTACCGCGATTATTTAGCTTTGAGAAGTAAATATAATAACATAAAAACTTTGCTCTGGAAAAGAGAGCTGTATGCAAGAGGAGGTGGGTCCAGCAAACCGGTTAATATAACCGACATTGATGTCAAAGTGAAGCAAATTATTTCATCGATTGAAATTGAGGGTTTGGATGCAGTGTATGACTCGGACGCTATTATGGAATTATGTTGAGGGTGATGTACTTCGGACGTTAAGTCCAGACTGCCAGCATGAGCTGACAGATCACCCGATAACAGCGTTGTATACAGGACGGCACGCTAGTCCACCTCGACTATTGGCGGAGAGTGTGGGGGGTTCCACAAAAGACCTGCCGCTGCCGTCAGCCATAATCAAAAAAATTCGTGCCTACCTAACACAAAAAGCCGGCACACATTCGGTCCTGAAGGGACCCTTACGTCACTTACCTGTACATTTAGGTGGAAGGTGTGTGTTCTATTTTCCTTTGCCAGCCCCATCCTCCCGTTTGACTTTGGGTGGCACTATTTTCCCAAGTCCCTTGTTGACCTATAAAGAGAGCAGAAGAGCGGAGCTTGTCAACCCCTACATTGAGAGGGCTCCAGGAGAGTGGAAGGAGAAATCAAAAATATTCATAAGTCCATTATTACGTTATAATAGTCCTCGTATACAATTACAATGTTATCAGTTCAGGAAAGTATACAATCTAGCCAGTGGGTTTTCGTATGAACTATTTTCTAGGGAATAGAATATTTGAAAATGATAAATTACACTAATGGAATACCGTCTTAATTGTAAGCAAAAATTTTACTATTTTACGCTTAGTTATAGTAGGTGACTATCGTTTAATTCTATATTATTTAATTATGGAATATGGAAGCCTTTGAATGGTTTGGTTCCCACCTTCTTTTATTTGTGAATAATGATAATAAAATTAGTCATTCAGATATGAACAAGATTTTGATTTTCTCATTCTACAGGACTATCATGACGTTCTCTCTCTTTCTCACTGTAACTTCTTGACTCACTAACCATTCACACAAACACTCACCATATGACAATGCTCTTTAACCTATAGCGCAATAATTTCAGAACTTCGACGGAATACTCACACCATCTTATTCAATTTAACAATCCAAACTCAAACGACCTTACTGACTTGATTCGAACAGAGGCAATCAAGGCAACTACTGAATAAGAAGTTTTATTTATATTTCTCTATAAATTGGTTCACTTAATATATTTTTATTTTACGATTCCAAATTCCATAACCAAACGCTAACTCTTCTTAGCTATTTTAAAATTTTCTTGTAATCAATCGCAGTAATTGAATGAAATTTCTCCATACCTATCTTTCCAATATTTGATTTAAGTATGAATATAAAATGCATATTTATAATAGTAATATATGTAATGAATGCCTACTGTATGATTGTATACCTCTTGCTTATTTAATTTCTATTTACTACAGTTTATCAGCATCTTCATCGAATTCGTCAAGTCCTTCTGCTATTAAGCAACAGGTACAACAGAGTATGATCTAAGTGCAGGTAGTATCCTGGGTAATGCATTGCTATCAAAGATTCCAAAATCTTTAGCTGATGGGTTACCGCAAAATTCGCAAAAAAAACGATCCCGTGGTACTTCCGTAGCGAATCTAATTAGTGCCAGAATGACTCTCCGTTCGCTATATAAATTCCTTCTTCCCATATATGCCTCGATAGGGATTTATTGATGATTATACTAAAAGCGTCACTCTATAATTCTACGGTGACTTTCGAGGTGGATTACATTCAAGGATGTGCTGGTTCGCCATCCGTTTTATAACGCACTATTGCATGAATTAATCTGCAGCTGACACTTTCATTGAATTCACCAAACCTTTAATACGATTCCCTTGGAAGAAAATGGAAAACTATCTGTTGTCTCTTCTTATTTTATTTTATTTTTTTTATCAGCACCCTTTGGAAATTCCTTTTCTTGGCTGGATGACTGAGAGAATTTTCGATAATAACGAATTCCTCCAGGATGTATTTCACTCGCGCACTTCTTTCGAGAAAATAAGACAGATTGATTGCCTTCTTCTTACTTGTCTTTGCCGTCAACATGTCACCCCGAGCTTAAGGAAACGCATTTCTCTCGGTCGGGTGCGTTCAGTTTTCATGCTGTAGTCGGCAGCAGGCCGGGCATATACGCTTCAGTATGACATGTAGCATATTGCTATATGCAATACGCTACGACCATAACAACGCCTTATATAAAGCCAGTATGTAGCTACAATTGTATGGACTCCAAAATTCTAATAAAATAAAAAAGTTCTATTATCAGACATGGATCACCTGGAAGATGATGTTGGATTAGAACACTATGCCGATGAGTGCTCAGGAGATCCCGACGTTAGCCAGTTTGTAGAAGAGTACCTCGAAGTGCCCAAAGGTAATGTTATACTATCCACTTTCTATAAGTATTACCTATTTGCTGTGCAAAATTTTCAGAAAAAGAAGTTTCGACAGGAAGCAAAGCTTACAACAGCAAGCCATCAGCAACCAAAATGTGGAAACATTATAGCCCATCCATGCTGAAGGAATCAATTTCCAAGCCACTGAGATCTCAGACAAAGGTCAGAGTGGAAAAATCCTGCTCTAACACTTTGTATTTCCTCTTCAGTATTTGGAAATACAATAAAATGATTTTTCAACAGAGCAATATGATGGGACACTACTGCTACAACTCGGCAGGCTGTATATTTCGAAACTCCACAGAAATCTCCTGACGTAATAAACATGCAACCGGTTGCATAAGCACGAAGCGTTAAGAGCAACATATGTTCAGTGAACAGAGCTGCATTCCTAAAATATTGCAACATTTTTAGTGAATAAAATATTTGTTAAATTTTACAGCACTTACATACCAACTTGTTGGGTGTTGAATATGAGGCGCTATAAGCTCCAAAATAGCATACGCCGATTCTTTACTTAAACGGAATCTAGAATAAAAATCAACGCCGTCCCACTCATTAAAATGATTTGCCCGATTTCTAATTACTCTCGGCTTTAAATTTAATTCAAAAAAGATTTCTTCATCGCTTAAAATGTCTAATTCTGAATCCATGATATAATAATTTTCTTGATAGAAACAAATAATGCTACTGTCAAAATAAAATGTCACACTTGTCAAATACTTTTATCTTGAGTTTAAAACGAAGGATGGCTCGGTTTAAACTCTAGCTTAAACCGTGGTTTAAGTCAAACTGTGAAACCCATTCGTCGAGTTTAAACTAGATATTTGGTTTAAACTCAGACTGTGAAACTGGCCATTAAAACTTTGACCTTTCTTCGATTATTCACAAAGCGAGTTTATTTAGTTTTTCCCGGGGATTTCCTTGACGACCGATTTCTTCCGCTGTAGTCTTGTGTAATTTTTCATACTGTATTCGAAATAATGTCATCGATTGTCAAAAAAAAAGAAAATGTGCATTTGTTTTTCAGCTGTGATTATGTCTTTGAAAATTAATAATATATCAATAATCTTTTCCCAGAAGTCTTTATACTTAATAGACACCATTTTGGTTTGTTTTTTTACAATGCAATTACAATAAAAAACTTCACAGATATTGAAATCGGAGCAACGGTTGAACAACAAGCTCATACTCTATAAACGGTTCCATATACAACAGCAGTTTACCTGCATGCACATCCAACCATCCAACCGAGCTTGCGATCGTTGAATGCTTCGTACAATTGGCTCACACACCATACAACGTTTATATGCCAACACAGATTGGTACAACATACTACAAGAGAAATTTCTTGAACAGCTGATCGATAGAAAGAGATTACCCACGAGAATAGGACATCATTTGAAAAAATAAAATAAAAAAATGGTTATAATATTTGAAAGAAAGAATTGCATGTAGCTTTAAGGAAATTGAGCATGTGTGTGACAAAGAGAAATATACTTGTTTTATGTGAAGTAGAAATGTTTACATTTTTCAGTAACCAGGCACGTTGTTTTTTACACACTGGTGAATAAGGATGTAGTGGTTCACTGTTGTTTTTTACACACTGACGAATAAGGGTGTATTGAACAGCTGCTCAAGAAAATTCTCTTGTAGTATGCCCTCGTCGATCGTGTGTGGGCCGCTTGTTTTTATGTGAAAGTTCCTTTAACCCAATCACTGACTTATAACAATGGACTGAGCATATTGTCATTTTCCTATAGGAAAGCATGGCACAAGTTTTATAGTTCTCTCTTTCGCCCTATGGCAGAGTTGGAGGTACCAACACAAAATATTGCATTCTGGAACGTTTGCTTATGCCATTTGATGTTTTTATGTTGGCTACAGATGCAATCACCTCAGAAGGAATAAGGTAAAGATAGTGTTTACCATGCTCCGTCTCTCTTGCCCATAAGCAGGATACAGTTAAGAATAACTTTTGAAAATTAAAGTCGGAATGAGTTTAATTCCTTATAAGTGATTAAAATATCACTTGGGCACAAGAAAATATATTTTTTTAATTTAATTCGATTTTCGGATGAAAAATTTCATCTAATTGGTTGAGTTTTACATGTTTTTTATGTAATCGTTTTAAATGGTGCTCTAACGGTGATATACAGAAACACAATATTTTTTGTGCCACATGAAATAGCAAATCGCTCAGTCCATTGTTATAAGTCAGTGAACCCAATGGACTGAGCGATTTGCTATTCATGTGCCACAAAAAATATTGTGTTTCTGTATATCACCGTTAGAGCACCATTTAAAACGATTACATAAAAAACATGTAAAACTCAACCAATTAGATGAAATTTTTCATCCGAAAATCGAATTAAATTAAAAAAATATATTTTCTTGTGCCCAAGTGATATTTTAATCACTTATAAGGAATTAAACTCATTCCGACTTTAATTTTCAAAAGTTATTCTTAACTGTATCCTGCTTATGGGCAAGAGAGACGGAGCATGGTAAACACTATCTTTACCTTATTCCTTCTGAGGTGATTGCATCTGTAGCCAACATAAAAACATCAAATGGCATAAGCAAACGTTCCAGAATGCAATATTTTGTGTTGGTACCTCCAACTCTGCCATAGGGCGAAAGAGAGAACTATAAAACTTGTGCCATGCTTTCCTATAGGAAAATGACAATACGTTCAGTCCATTGTTATAAGTGAGTGTTTTAACCTCAGTAGTCATATAAGGAGCTACAGCACAGCAAAATTATTATGACCACAATTCGGGGCAGAAATTAGCAAATTTGTGCGTGCTGCGTGACAGCCACTGACTTATAACACTGGACTGAGCCGTAGCCCCCGCAAGATACAAGCCATGAACAAAGTCGAAAAAAGAGAGTAGCGGGCCGGTCAGCAGGCGACATCCACAGTCTTCTTGCCTTGTCTTACTGAAGGAGTTTTTCATCTAAAAGTTGCTTGTATTTTGTTCAAACGCTATTATTTCCATAAATTTGTTCTACATGCAATTTTTTTTTAAAACTATTAGAAGGAAAACATATTTTGCTGCAATTTGTTTCAACTTCATTTTGTTGTGGGAACAACAGTTTTGGGCTTTAGGACCTGTTTAAAATGAAATTTTAGTTTTTTCTCCATGACTAGTATACAAAAAGCAGTGAGAGTGAGCTGTTACTGCATGCTATACCCGGCACGTTAAGGCCTTTTAATGTGTCGGTGCCTTCGGCGACTTCATGGCTTGTATTATATTCCGGGGGCTACGACTGAGCGTATTGCCATTTTCCTATAGGAGAGCATGGCACAAGTTTTATAGTTCTCTCTTTCGCCTTAAGGCAGAGTTGGAGCTACCAACACAAAATATTGCGTTCTGGAACATTTGCTAATGCCATTTGATGTTTTTATGTTGGTTACAGATGCAATCACCGCATAAAGAATAAGGTAAAGATACTGTTTACCATGCTCCGTCTCTCTTGCCCTAAACAGGATTCAGTTAGGAATAACTTTTGAAAATTAAAGTCGGAATGAGTTTAATTCCTTATAAGCGATTAAAATATCACTTGGGCACAAGAAAATATAATTTTTTAATTAAATTCGATTTACGGGTGTAAAATTTCATCTGATTGGTTGAGTTTTACATGTTTTTTATGTAATCGATTTAAAGGGTGCTCTAACGGTGATATCCAGAAACACAATATTTTTTGAGCCACATGAAATAGCAAATCGCTCAGTCCATTATTATAAGTCAGTGGTGACAGCTAACTACGTGCACGCTATACATACTAACAAGTATGACTATCCGGCACCATTTTCTGTGTTAGTCGATTCGCATGACGCGTTTCTTAAAAAGTGAAAAATGTAAAGTTTAATATTTATGTAAATTTATTCGACAGGATCCATTTAAAAACTTAAAAGTACCATTTTACTTTCTTAACAGAAAGATAAATTGAAGGAAGATTATTAGAATTGTATTCCACATTTTAATTTGCCACTAACCCCACTTTTTACACTTCGTTATGATGCATTGCAAATTTGCCTTTTATTTGAAAAAATTACGATTACGACCAACTAATTTCACTATAGAAATAATAAAAAGATCTTAAATAAGCAATTAGGAGTGCAAATCAAAAGTTTTTCAATCTTATTTTGCATTTTTTATCGATAAAACTTTCGTGGCACTTTGTTTTGATCCGAACTGATTCCTGTGGAATAAATTTCCATAAATATTATCACTATATTTTTCCCGTTTTAAGAATCGATACAATTATCAATAACTGTAACTTGTTTGAACACGTACGCAATCAAACTCGGTAATCAAAAAAAGGAACTACAGCGTCGCAAAATTATTGATAACATTTCTATAGGCACTAAATTCTAACAAAATTCCGTGGAGTATACGGCAACGTGTTCGTTGGCTCTATGTAGTACTTTGCGTACTAGGCCTTACTACAGGTTATGTCAGGCAGATACTTTGTCTCAACTATAGAGTACTGAGGTATTGAGTGCCGATTATCAAATTTTATGCATTAATTTTGGCGGGAAAGTAGATCCAATATTCCATACATTCAAATTCAGTTGACCAACTACTCTAGCTTCTCTTCAAGGTCGAATAAATCGTTCGATTTTTATTAAAGAACTACAAAGAAGAAATTCAATTGAAATGATGGGTGAATTGAATAAATAATTAGTTTACTTATTTATTCAATGGATGTGTGACATTACTCAATAGCTGCGTTATACTTTGAGATTGTGCTGTTAGAGCTAGAGCTATCGCTAATAACTGTACTTACCGCACCGCCATAAATTTGGTTTGACAGCATTATAATTGCGGTTGCGACATAAATTGTGTCCAAGCTTTTTTTTTACCGATTTTTTATATTGCTGAGAAAAGCAAAACATTGGCTACAAGCGAAATTGGTCACCAGGATGGTAGTTGGGGACAGTTACGAGTCTGAGGTGTTTTGGATCGGTCAACCACTAAAGAATATTTTTATCCCGAAGTTTGCCTACAAGGAAGGCACCTTTTACAAGTAAATATTAGCCTAGCTTAAAAAACCAAAATTTTGTAATATATATATTGTGTGGTCTATCTGTACAGAAAATGTATTTTCGGCGCATTATCGATTGAAGTCGGTGATTATGTGCTCATCTCGAATGCAGACTCTGCAGAACCGGATACAGTTATAGGCTGTGATGTTGCTAGAATTCTTCACTTCTATGAAGTCAATGATGAGATGTCACCCAAGGATCCCTATCGAGCAATCGTTCAATGGTATTCGAGGTAATATTAGTAATAACTCAATAATACGAAGAATTGTAAAATTTGTTATTTTTAAGACCCTACCATGTTCCTCACAAATTTTTTGACGACGACAACATAAGCATTCATTTTGATATGGAAGTAATTGAAGACTTCAGACCGTTTGATCAAGACATTTCTATTGAAACTATTTTTGGTAAATGTATAGTAATTCAGGGAGGATCTGACGACTCTCCCATTGGTTTATTGAAAGCATTAAAAAAAACATTGCCAATGTTTGTTTGCCGTTATAAGTTTCTAAAGGTTAAAAACAAATATAAACTGATACCTTTGGATGCAATTGAAGATAGTGCTAGTAGTAATGATGCACGAAATTTAAGGAATACACATAACAAAACACCTAGTAAGTCACCAAATATAGCTAACAAGGCATCAAGGTCTGGAAAAAAATTGAAAAAAGATCGCTTAGATTGGCATTTGTATCAACAAGGTACGGAAGAAAAAGCAAAGCTACAGGAAGTAGAATTTTTAGATATAAATACTTTTAAGGAGTCTGAGAAGCAAAGTGTTGTTTCGCCAATCAAAATTGTTAAAAATAGAATAATTAAAACGCCAAGAAATAGTGTAGATAATGTGACAAGTATGTCTTCTGAAAAACGTAATTCAAATTATTTGATGGCATCTCCAGCAGAAAACTTCGGCAATGCAAAAGTTTTTCATAAGGCATCTGCAGCACGAAGAAATTTAAATATAAGTCTCGATAATGAGATAAATAATACGGAGGATTCGGATATTTTAAACTATTCAATAATAAAGGACACACCAGATAGAACTTCGAAGTTGAATGACATGAAGATAATTTTACGCGTATCAGAAAAGCAAAATAGGTTGGCGGTTGTGTTTTTCTACATTTTGAATATAAATATCAAATATTTTTCAGTAAAATAATTGAATCTGGAATCTTGCAAGCAGAAAATAAAATTGCAAAGAGAAGGAATACTTGTCCTTCAAGCGAAGATGTACGAGATCATATGGAACTTTCTTGTGGAAAAGAGTGTATTGACGAAGATCCTTTGTTAAATAGCATGAAAACTCCATCAAAGAGATCAAGAGAAGTTAGTGTCGAAAAGACTCCCAATACAAAAACTATAGCTACACAACGTAGGAAAAGTATTTTGAAGACTCCTGGTTCGCGTTCAAGTGTTGCAGGTATGTTAGATAACAATTTGTTTTTCAGGATTTAGTATTCGCACATTACCATTTCATTACCATTAACAATGGAATTAAAGCTATGTATATCTATAGTAATAATAATTTATTTGTCTTAATTGAGAAGTCCTGTAGAGAGTAATTTTTGCGCAATACTGGATGATTTTACTAATTCTACAGTAATTTTACTTCAATACGTGTGAATACCTACATATTAAAATTCACTTAAGGCGAATACGCGACCTCGCCAATTTTCGAAGGTACTTCTCTAGATGCGGATTAAAAAAAATTACGCATACCTATATTGGCAACATTTTTTTTACAGATCATTTATGCACATGGTTATATTTTTGTGGTTTTTTCAAATAACTCGTTATCTGCAAAATTTACAATTTTAAACTAAATATACCATACGACATAAAATTTTATATTTTATAATCCGGCGTACTCTGGTATAGCAATTACACTATAATTAACAAAAGAATAACCACTTAAGTACCCAAAAATCTTAAATTATTTTTTCAAGAAACAGCGCAAGTAGACATGCTACCGAGAAGTTAAAAAAATTGATCAAATATCAATGCAAGTGCAGATAAGTTGTTATTTTAAAACGAAGTTCCGACTTTTTTTAATTTTCATTGTTTTGTTTGATTTTTCTTCAATTTTTGTTTGTGTATGTGTATTAACAACAATAATAAAAGATGGCGTTTATCAATACCAGTATTAACAACATTCATTTTCATTTCCAGTCATTTTGCCTGATAAAATTTCATGGCTTTCGCGAATTTTCTTGTTTTTCAATAAACCGCGTAAGTGAACTCCTGTATCGATTACTGATTTCAAATAAATATTCATCTTCATTTGAGTCGTTAATTCGCACATAGTATATCGAAAAAAGTGTTATAATTGAGAGCGAAAAACATTGATGTGCAACTTTTTCGCTATATTTAACATTTTTTGAAAAATAGTATCAGTATACTGTTAATAAAATTTATTTCAAAACGTCCTGTGAAGAAAAGAAAAAAAAATCCACAAATTGGTGATTTCCCAAAACTTTTTCTCACTTTTTTCGACTTTTCCCTCGCTTTCTCAAAACTAACTTTTTGCAGATAACGAGTTATTTGAAAAAACCACAGATATATATATATATATATATATATATGGTTATAATATGTATGTAAAAAAAAAAAACAAATATTAACAAATGGTGGAGATATAACATAATAAAGCAATGTATTTTTTTTTGCGCACGCGTTGATGGGTGGTTGAAAAAAAAATTAACATATTTATAATTGCATAATGAATGTATCTTCAGTGTGAACCAGCAAAATGATAAAAAAATTATTATAATAAAAATTCGAAACTTATTATTTTTTTACTCAATTTCCTGTCGGTATTTTAGTTTTTTGTATCATTGACATTTTTGTTTCTGTAGTTCATACGATAGGTGACACTAAGAATATGTTGTAAAAATTTCAAGGCGATCTGAACCTTCGTTCAAGAGTTAGAACTTCCACAAGGTTCAAAAAAGTGAAGTTTTTATGCTCTAAGTGCTGTAACTTGTAACAATTTATTTTTGGAACTTTTCAATTCTGTAAAGCTTAAATATTCCTAACCGTTCAGGCTAATGGAATCAAAAAGAGAAAAAAAAAATTTGAAATTTTTAACGTAAGGCTTTAAGAATTACATCAAATTATGGTGTAACAATTTATTTTTGGAACTTTTCAATTCTGTAAAGCTTAAATATTCCTAACTGTTCAGGCTAATGGAATCAAAAAGAGAAAAAAAAAGAAAAAAATTGAAATTTTTAACGTAAGGCTTTAAGAATTACATCAAATTATGGTGATTGTTACCAGTGGCGTAGATAAGAATTCAGGGGCCCACCCGCCAAATTTTTAAGGGCCCTTTTTATACCCTAGATGAAATCTATAGGGGTATACTAAGTTTGTCATTCCGTTTGTAACACCTCGAAATAATGATGGTAGAGCAAAATGGATTGGACACCTACGCATAATATTAAAAGTTATTTTGAATTTTGCATGTCCGTCCGTCCGTCTGTCTGTGCACACGATAACTCGAGGACGCGTACACTTAGGGAGCTGACTTTAAAAAAAAAAGGTAAAATTAAGTTCGAAAATGAGACAAATCGGGTAACTCCTTCGTGGGGTTGCCATACAAAAATTTCGTTTTCCGCTATATATTTGAAAACTGCTTGAGAACGCGTCGACGTAGAGAGCTGAAATTTAGTACATGGTGCTTTCATTGTACTAGCAAATAATATTTTAAAAATGGACTTAATCGGGCAACTCCTTCTTGGTGTTGCCATATAAAAATTTATGTTTTTTACGTATACTGTGAAAACGATCAGTCCAAGACATTTTTATTGTACTAAAAACTTCTTCAGAATATGAAATTCTATAAAATTGGTTAAAATCATTTTTTCTGTCCGACGAACCGTTCTAGAAATATATGCGAAAAACCACTGCAAAAATCAAAATTGCTCAAATGGGTGCCCATACGAAGTTTTATACGGGCTTTCATCTAGGGTATCATAAGAATTGGTCTTAGACCAATATTAGCTTTTTTACTTGTTAAATATACATTTAAAGGCATTTCACATCAAACACAAGAATCGAAAAAATGTAAACCTAAAAACTCAATTTACTCCACTTTAAAACAAGATTTTTGCTCCAATGATTAATAAAATCATGGCAAATAGGATAAACTAATAATTTTACTAATAAAATAGTATATTTATCTTAGAATTTTTAAGAAAACACAACTTTTATGATTTATCGGACGAATTTTTCCGCCGAAAAGTTTTTCTGGCGATAAAACATAAAAGTTGTGTTTTTCTTAAAAATCTGAAATAAATATAACTATTTTTCTCAGTAAAATTCTTAGTTTGTCCTATTTCTCTGGATTTTATTAATCATTGGAACAAAAATCTTGCTTTAAAGTGGAATAAATTGAGTTTTTCGGTTTACATTTTTCTGTTCTTGTTTTTGATGTGAAAGTGCCTTTAGAAATGGAAGTCACAATTTGGAATTCCGCAAGTATAGTATATAAAGTACAGTAACTTTATAGATCGCAAAAAAATCAATCATAATTAAGATTGTGTTAAGTATGGGCATATGCATGTGCTAATACATACATATCTACATATTATATCTATATATAAATCCTCTCTGATGAAAAATATGTTTGGTGTAAAATTTGGTATTTATTATAATAATATACAAATAATTATTACAATTTTTTTATATCTGATAGATAATATAAAGAATATGTGGTTTGAATTTTATCAAGATCGGTTAAACAGATCTTAAGATCTTAAGAAATTTTTAATATAGGATAGCATCCATGTATATTTTATTTTTAATGCTAGTATATACGTTAATAGATACACTAAATTTTTTTCTTCATCTTTTAGTTTTATTGTAGTCTGAGCTAACTCAACTCCTCCATTTTAGAGTACAATATATAATTTCATCATCAGTTACTTCTGCAGGATTACGTTGCAGATTGAATCTCTTTGTGGCTTTTAGTAATTTTATTAAACATTTATATCTTAAAATTATAAAAAATGTTGCGAAGAATTTATGTGGCATAATACAGCAGAGAGATAGAATGTATTTCTATTAAGGGGCCATCTTTCGTACCGCTTCATTTCGGGGTTTTCATATCTAAATGTACGTTGTCTCAGTTTATACTATTCTTCTTAAAATGTGACCTTATAAACTTGAGAATTGTGTGAGAATTATCGGTAGGAAATTGTATACATTATATCCCTGGTAATTGCTACTACATGCCTGTACTGTGCTTTCAATACAGCTACAACAGCTTCTACAACAACCAGAATTTATATTCTAAGGAAAAAAAAGTCGGGAGCTCACCGCACTGTCGATTTTCGATTTAATTTCTTACGTATTCCTATGATTTCTATACAGTATTGTCAATCACTGGCAGGAAACAAAAATCTCCGATAACCTGGTTGCGATTTGAGAATAAACCATTCGAGAAATGAGGAATACAAATTATACTATTTTCTCGAGAAGAAACTACGCATAATATTAAAGGTTATTTTGATTTTTGCATGTCCGTCTGTCCGTCCTCACGATAACTCGAAAACCCGTTCACCTAGGATGCTGAAAACTTTTCCACACGGTTTTAAAAAAAAACAAAATTTAAGTTCGAAAATGGGACCTTCCTTCGTAGAGTTGCCATACAAAAATTTCGATTTTCATAGAGATTTGAAATTTTATACACGGCGTTTGCGTAGAAATAGTAAACAAAAATTTGGTGTTGCCATATAAAAATTTAGGTTTTTTTTCATATACCGTGAAAACGATCAGTTCTAGTCGTTTTTATTGTACTGAAAAGTTCTTCAGAATATCTATGGTGTGTATGTAGCCAAAAGTACATATCTCCAAAAATGGCGTTTTGGAGGTATATCTATAAAAGTGTTCTGTGTCGTTCTGTACTAACTACATAATTGCACCTCCTTGCAAAATGATTAAAATTATGGGTTAAAAATGCATAGCACAAAAAAAAAACAATATTATTTCGGTTAAAAGCGCTCAACTCGTACCGAAAAATTAAATAATTTTTTGGAGATATGTAATTTTGACTTAACTTAAATAAGTAGGATGGAATATGCAAATGATTCCTTGGAGTGTCCTGATCATATTTTTGTTCAGATCCCCCCTCCCTAAAATCACTTCCTTCCTCCTAGACACACAACATGCATTATAGTCAAATGGAACCGGTTTAATAACATCGATCTGTAATATTTCCAACGCAGTTGGATGGATTTAATGATGGTGTTCCGCTTGAATTCTTGTTCGATATGGTTCGTTTGTTCGACATTCATTAGTTTCAAAAGGATCCTACTAGTGTACCCCTTTGAACACATTTGATTCAACAATAATAACCGTTGTGATCTTTACTTTTTATTACAAAAGGGCGATCTGGAGCATCAAAAATATAATTTATTATTCCACAACATTCCTTCATCAATAAAAGCTGCTTTCGTGAACTTTGTGTCACTGGAAGACTACGTTAAAATCTAACGAAATATCTGCTTCTTCATAGTCATTGCTGATAAGAAAATCTGTCAAACCATCTTTAAGGCCATAATGTTATTCCTTAACGCTTCATTAGTTATCACATGTTTAATGTCCCATTCACCGCATTTTTTTGACAAGTCTAGCTTTCCGTTTGAATCTGAACATTCGAATTTAAACAGCCACTACTACTAATCGAAGATAGAGATTCCAAGCAAATCTCTTCATTTTCAAAGGACTTAGGTACAGGTTGTGAAGGATTCTGCGAAGATGTTCTAGGGGAAGGATTCTAGGAGGATGAGCTAGAGGGATGGCAAATACGATTTTATCAAAGTGCCAAAATAAACTAAATTTAAATGCAATTTTTTTCGCGTGCCCGCGTACTTTTTATTTATTATATGTACGTTTTTTTGTTGATTATAAAAAAACAACAAAACAAAGAAATAGATTACAATATCTGAGTTCATGTGATATTATTTCAATATAAAGAAATAGCATAAAAAATTATAAAGTTTAATAATAACTATAATAGAAAATTCTTAAATTTTGTTAGAAGTTTTTTGCTTCATGTTACTTGCAAGGTTTTTAATATCGGGATGGTATGTTGTCGATTGTAAGGTAATACAAGCAGCTGAGTCTTCCTCTGTCAATCTGTTTCTTGTATTTGACAGTACATGATTCAGTACAGAAAAAAGACTTTCACAGGAATAAGTGGAAGAGAAATTGGTTAAAAATGCCATTGCTAATATTTTTACAGAAGCAAATGCCTCTGGCATACTATTCCACACTTCTAATATTAAATTTTCAATTTGGCATTCTGACTCCCTCCTGTGACAATTTTTTCGCATATTCACATATTTTTGTGTCCAAATAAGATTAGATTGCAAATCTACAGTCTGCATTTCTAAATTTTCTAATTTCATCCAATTAATGAGGTTATTATCGAAATCCTGTATATCGAATAAGTCCGAATAATTTACAATTTTCAATAGCCTATCAATTCTTTTAAAATCTTTAAATCTGTTTGAAAATTGTTCTTTAATAGATTCTAGAACTTTTGAAAATTCGTAATTAAAATTCCAATTAGCTTTTGAAACTTGTTGATTCATCCAAAAAAGTTTTAAGTTTTGGAAAATTATTATGTTTTCCAGATGCGATATCTCTAGCAAGGATATCTAATTTTATTTCAAACCCCTTTATCAAACCAGACGTAACTTAAATATTGTTTGTCCTCGTCCTTGCACGTTTAAATGTAATGCTATGTCGGTAAAAAAAACATTAATTTTGTTAACAATTCTGTATCATACAATTCTTTAAAACGATCCCTGTCGAATTTCTTCCAAGCAATTCACAAATCGTTCTAAGGATATCGCTCGGCTTAGCCAACGTACACTATTGCACATTAGGAGAGTATCGTATTCGCAATCCATATAACTTAAAAGTTTTTTAAATTGTCTTTTATGCATGTCGCGTGCAACGATAAAATTTATGATTTTATTCACTTTTTCTAATATTTTTTTGAAATCGCTAGTTCGAAATTTTGCACAAAGAACTTGATGGTTATTGGTTATTGGTTGACCAACTAGGTTTTGAAATAAATTAACAAAACCTATCTCTGGTCCAGTCATATTAGGAGCTCCATCTGTCATTACAGAAATATTTTTTTTAATATTTATTTTAAGTTTGTTTAATTCATTGACTACAACTTCACAAATATCACTACCTCTTGTTCTTTCCGGTATATTTGCTAATTTTAAAAGTTCCTCGTGCATTTCATTATCTTTCGGATAACGTGCAATTATTGCTAATCGGGCAGATGAGTTAATATCAGTTGATTCATCGAGGCATATTGAAATGTAGTCACAGCTATTAACGTCGTTGTAAAGTTGATCAGAAACATTAGCACTTCTCGAATTCTTTGAATAATCTTTTCTTTATTATTAAAATCTTGAAATAAACTGTCGGCCGATTTTAGCATAACCCTTTTTATAAACTCTCCATCAGAAAATGGTTTTGATTAGTCAGTGATAACAATGGACTGAGCGATTTCCTACTTCATGTGGCACAAAAAATATTGTGTTTCTGTATATTACCGTTAGAGCACCCTTTAAAACGATTACATAAAAAACATGTAAAACTCAACCAATTAGATGAAATTTTTCATCCGAAAATCGAATTAAATTAAAAAAATATATTTTCTTGTGCCCAAGTGATATTTTAATCACTTATAAGGAATTAAACTCATTCCGACTTTAATTTTCAAAAGTTATTCTTAACTGTATCCTGCTTATGGGCAAGAGAGACGGACCATGGTAAACACTATCTTTACCTTATTCCTTCTGCGGTGATTGCATCTGTAGCCAACATAAAAACATCAAATGGCATAAGCGAACGTTCCAGAATGCAATATTTTGTGTTGGTAGCTCCAACTCTGCCATAGGGCGAAAGAGAGAACTATAAAACTTGTGCCATGCTTTCCTATAGGAAAATGACAATACGCTCAGTCCATTGTTATAAGTCAGTGATGCATACATATTCAAGGAAAAAATTTCCAGTAAATTTCTAAGAAAAACTTGCGGCCTTTCCTTCGAGACAACAATCATTTTATATTGGAGCGAGGCACTGCTGGCTTACCCTTTGGGTACGTCCTCTGGAGCTAGTCGAGGCATCGTCAATAGAAAAGCATTGCAGGTTTTGTTCTACTTGCCCAGGCTTTGTATGTTATTTTATTAGTTTGCCTGTCAGTGGCACTGGCCAGTGGTATGTACAAAATAATGCAAAGGCAACTAGATGAAAAAAATGTAGATCTAAATTGAAAGCCGTTGATAAAAATTATTGGGTCCATTTTTTTTTAAAAAGCAGATACTATTTTAAAATAAGAATTTTTTTTACTTAATTTTTTGAATTTCTTATCGTGCCGGAAAAATTTTCTCGCATGCCAAACTTGGCACGCGTGCCGTGTAATTGCCATCCCGGTATCCATAATAGAATACACAAGCTCTTCTGCTTCTCTTCGAAACGTTTTAGATCTTTACATATTGTGCTGTCATTTATCTTTACATTAAAACAATTACTTTTTAGTATGTATTCCTATGTGATTTAGAAAATATGAAATTAATTTATTGCTTTAAATCATAGTTTTTAAGCCCAGAGAAAACAAACTTTGTTCGTATATACGTATTCTGTGGGCCCAAATTAGTATAAATATTAATAAAACATTTATTTAAAGTAAATAAAAAAGTCGAAGTTTCAGCAATAGGGATAAATCTCCCTAATATTTAATATTGCAAGCCTCTGTGTAATTAATGTTAAAAGCACTGATACTCCCTTTACAGTAATTCTAAATTGTTAACTGTATCAAAATTACACAACCACAAAAGAATGAGCAAACTTTGCATCATCTCAACGGCAGCGTATATATTCAGTATTTTTTTACCGAAACGAAGAATTATTAAATTATTATTTTATTATTATTATAATTTCACCTCAAAGTTTCGGACCGGGATTACTTTTTGAGGAAAAAACACAATTATAACTTCAAAAATTAGAGGCATCCTAGCAAATATTACGATTAGAGATCAAATCAGAAGCGAGTCGTTCAAACAAAGTTTGACTTCGATTTCGAAGTCGTTCTATACTCGGTCTCGAGCCGAAAACAAAACAAAAGTAACGCTAATCCGAATCAGAATGACGACTCGATATCGATTCGTCTTCTCGATACTCTTTCGAAGATTGTTCGTATATTGGTATTATACATAAGGATCATGTATTCGAGATTTCTTTGATACTCGATTTCGAATTGGATAAACGATTTGTGAAATGATATGATATGATTGGTGAAAACTACTCGATATTAAATTGAAAAAAAAAATAAACCATGACAAACATTTAACATTTCCCAAATTCAAATTTTATTTTCTCAGCGCTCACTTCACTATATAGCTTTTTTTCGGCCAAATACTTGAAAAAGAATGCCGCTGGTACGCTTGCGTTGTCATGCACATTCTGAAAAAAATCATATACCGATCATTTTTTTTTAAACACTTGTAATATTTCATTATTTCAATATTTAGTAGAAACGTAAATTCCCGGATTATATTGCAAGTTCTCTGAACCTGAAGGCTATATGTCGAGAGAAATTCGTAATACTGAAAAATTCCTGGATAGTTGCTCTTCAAGAACTTCTCGCAAATGCGAAAACCTTAGAAAATGTTTGCTGGGACTATATTGACTGTTCTTTTGCGTACCTTATTCTAGAGCTCCCATATACTGGAGAGAACAAATTGTTCTGTCGATTGAAGCGAACTATTTGTACTGTATGAAGCTTTCTTTTGTGATCTTTTGTTCTGCTCTGCTCTGCGGAAACAAAAGAATACAGCTATTATTAATTATAACAGAACAGTATTTTTCCTTAAACCGAACCTTTGTGGTTGCCCTATTTATTTATTTTTTTTGTTTTCTTCAACCAAAAGATTTTTGTATTGCTTTGATAATTTTCACACAAAAATGACAAACGACTCATTCTTATCATTCACCGCATTCATGAAAATTTTGTTAGCAATATTTTTTCCATTGACTCAAAAGAAAGTCATATATAGATTAATTAATGTCTTCTTTTTTTGAGTCTTCACCAAAATTTAATAATTTTAAATAATAATATTTTGGTCACAAACTATAATGTTTTTATAACCTAGAATCCATATAAAACCAAGTTCGTGTTTGAGTACCTAGTATGAGGCAAAAAGTTAAGAATATGCAATATCGTGCAAAATTCTTTTACGCTATTTTGACGTGTGGATATCTTTTTATACCTATATACTAAGTTTATCATGCCGTTTGTATCGCACAGAAATAATGATGGTAGAGCAAAATGGATTGGACACCTACGCATAATATTAAAAGTTATTTTGCTTTTTGCATGTCCGTCCGTCTGTCTGTCTGTCTGTCTGTGCGCACGATAACTCGACAACGCGTATACTTAGAGAGCTGAAATTTTGTCCACGGATTTAAAAAAAAAGTAAAATTAAGTTCGAAAATGAGACAAATCGGGCAACTCCTTCGTGGGGTTGCAATACAAAAATTTGTATATTGTATATTTGCATACTGCCTGAGAACGCGACATAGAGAGTTGAAATTTGGTACATGGTGTTTTCATAGTAATGTCAAATAAAATTTCAAAAATGGACTAAATCGGAGTCCTTTTTTGGTGTTGCCATCTAAAAATTTAGGTTTTTTGCGTTTACTGTGAAAACGATCAGTCCTAGACATTTTTATTGTACTAAATACGAAATCCTATAAAATTGGTCATTTTATAATCCGACGAACCGTTCTAGAAATATATGCGAAGAACCACTTCAAAAATCAAACTTGCATAGATCGGTGACCATAATGATATCTACTAGGGTATTATAAGATTGCTCTTAGACCAATTCTAGCTTTTTTACTTGTTTAGTTTTTTCCTCGTACATAGGCTATTATACATTACATAATCAACTATTGTGCAATCTTATTCCATCAGTCTCTGCAACTAAAATTTAAGTGGTTAATAACGCAAAATTAATTTTTTAGATGGTACTCCGAAAAGGAACATTCAACTATCAAATATTGTAGAAGAGATGATCTACGAAGAAAATTCAACTATTTTGACACCTAGCAAGAAACGGACACCTAGGATAAAGAAACAGATAGATGACGAAGACTATGTTTATGAGACAATAACACCGAATAAACGTAAAAGTTTAAAGAGAACATCTCAGTCATTTGCAGATCAACAAGAAACTCCAAAAAGGAAAGTAAAACTAAAGTCAGATACATTAACCGCTATCATCGACAATAGGGAGAAAATCTCTAATCGACGTAGATCGGACTTGCAAATTGCTCGAGAACGATTGCACGTATCTTCTATACCTGACAGTTTGCCCTGTAGAGAAGCAGAATTTCAAAATATATACACATTTCTGGAAGGAAAAATACGAGATAAGTGTGGCGGCTGTATGTATGTTTCAGGTGTGCCTGGAACTGGGAAGACAGCAACAGTCACTGGTGCAATACGATGTCTGCAAAGAAAAGTCGAACTAGAAGAAATTCCTGTGTTTGATTTTATTGAAATTAATGGAATGAAATTGGCTGAACCGAGACAATCCTATGTACAAATATATAAACAGTTGACGGGGAAAACAGTATCTTGGGAACAAGCTCATTCTTTATTAGAGAAGCGATTTTCAACTCCTGCGCCACGTAGAATTACGACGATCCTATTGGTAGATGAGTTAGATATTTTATGTAATAGGCGACAAGATGTAGTGTATAACTTACTAGATTGGCCGACAAAAGCTCCTGCTAGATTAGTAGTTATTACTATTGCTAATACTATGGACCTTCCAGAGAGACTTTTAATGGGTAAATGAAACGGTTTTAATATTTCTTCGTAATTTAAACACTGTAAACTTTTCTTCCTATTAGGAAGAGTTACCTCCCGATTGGGCCTGACGCGACTGACTTTTCAACCTTATACACATAAGCAACTTCAGCAAATTGTAACAGCTAGGCTTGTAGGATTTGTTGGATTTCAAAATGATGCCGTGCAGTTAGTGGCGAGGTGAGTGAATACTTGCTTAGTTGCAAAACTTAAAACTTTTGTTTTGTATACCTTTATTTTTACAGAAAAGTTGCTGCTGTTTCTGGCGACGCTCGGAGGGCCTTGGATATATGCCGAAGAGCAATAGAAATAGCAGAAGAGAATGGTAGAACTACTTCAAAGGATATTGTTGACATTGGACATGTTTCCCAAGCCTTAGCAGAAATGATAGCTAGTGCAAAAGTACAAGCAATAAAGAACTGTTCAAAATTAGAACAGATTTTCTTGCAAGCAGTATCAGCTGAGGTAAGTTAATCGAGTTAAATTTTAATTTAACATTTCTTATCATTAAAGAAAAACGTTGTTTAAAATTTTAACACATTATCAACTATGTATTCCTCCCTTAGGGTACTCTATTTACCCAGTTTTACTGTAATATTTTTCAATCTTGCACAATTATCAACATCCGTCTGAATGTAGCGAATAGTTGTAATTTATCTGTTCTAATATTTTACCTAACTTCAATTTTATTTTCAATTCTGTTTCTGGGATCTAAACTAGTAATTTTTGTACTAATATTACACTTTTACTAATATTGCCCTGATTAATTTTTTCTTGTACTGCTTTGGATTATTTAAAGAAATCAGTTATTTTACAAAATGAAAGCGATTTTGTACAGTTGGCTACAGAACGAGTACAGATTCTAAAGTAAGCCTAATGCCGTTAACCAATAGCAGCTAGTGTGATCTGAAGAGCTTTGGAGTTCGATCGTCGGAATCCGATAATATTGTTAAATTTATTATGAATTTAATTTATATATAAAAAACATTTAATTATACGAATAGAATAACTAAATTACGATTCGACTGTTTACATGAAAAATCCGACTAAAACTTCTTCACAATTTTTGTTAATTTGAAGTTATCTGTAAATTGATCACTTTTTAAGTGCAACTACATGTTTTCTACAGCATTTTACAATATATTAGGAATAAAAATAATGAGTGACGTTCTGCTAATGAAGTACTTTAGATATGGGAACAATTTGTGGTGTAACCCGGTTTTGTCACCCACAAAGGACTGGGAGTGCTTCTGACTTCGCCAGGAAGTTGCACCAGCCCCGTCGATATCAAGCCTTAGTAATCGGCTATGCACAGCTTTATTGATAATCTTCTAATTTATTCTTTAATAGAAGTTATTAGGATTTTGCACAATTAATTTAGAACTTTTATTGGTAGTCTTTCAATTTATTCTTCGATAGGAATGAATAAGATTAGCACAATTAATATAGAACTTTTATTGATAATATACTTTGAATTTATTCCTTAATAGGAACGATTAAGATTAACACAATTAATATAGAACTTTTATTGATAATATACTTTGAGTTTATTCACTATTAATATAGAACTTTTATTGGTAATATACTTTGAGTTTATTCACAATTAATATAGAACTTTTATTGATAATGTTTCAATCTATTCTTTAATAGAAGTTAACAAGATTTACTCAACTAATACAAAACTTTTACTGATAATATACTTTGAATTTATTCCTTAATAGGAATGATTAAGATTACACAGTTAACATAGAACTTTTATTGATAATATACTTTGAGTTTATTCACAATTAATATAGAACTTTTATTGATAATGTTTCAATCTATTCTTTAATAGAAGTTAACAAGATTTACTCAACTAATACAAAACTTTTACTGATAATATACTTTGAATTTATTCCTTAATAGGAATGATTAAGATCACACAATTAACGTAAAATTTGAATGTATTCCTTAATAGGAATGATTAAGATCACACAATTAACGTAGAACTTTTATTGATAATGTGTCAATTTATTCTTTAATAGAAGTGATCGAGATTTACTCGATTAATACAGAACTTTTACTGATAATATACTTTGTTAATCTAAATGGTTAAGATTTGCGCGGAACTAACCCGAAAGCTTTTTTCTAGAATAAAGTCGCCCGCCGGTTCTTGATAGACTGCCTCGATGATCTTTTTCAGCCGCCCCTACATGCTTTTCGCTGCCAACGTTGTTTTCCACGCTTTTTTGCTGATCGAGCGATTTCGCGATAAAAATGTGTGGAGAAAAATAATCGCGCGTTGTTTTTTTGATGTTGAGAAATGTCGGGAGGAAATATCCTCTACTAAGAAATATTGTATTTCTTATCGTTGGTGGGCAAAAGGCCCCACTTCAGCATTTTTGCATGTGAGCAAACAAAGTATACAAATTGTACACTTTGTATGACGGGAAATGAAATGAAATATTTTGTTATCGGGAGTACATATTTGCACGGGTATGCAATGTACTCAGGTTGGTTAGGCGTTATGAGTGCGAACTCATAACACCATCCCCCATAGAAAAAGAAAATTCCTACGTCTGATCAGGAGTAGGGATTTTCGATGAGCACTTGCCACACAAATCAAGATGAGGAGAAAAGAGAGAAAGAGAAAAAGGATAAATTTCTATATATATAGTAGTCCGATTTTTTTTTATGTAGATTTTTTCGTTCTCTTTCGCTTAATTTCTTATAGTCTAATTTCCATCGGTTTAGCAATAACTGATGAGATTGAAATTTCCAAAATATATCACCCATTTATTATTTACAAAACTTACTTATTACTTACATACTTATTAAATTGTATTATGTTTAATTATTCCTTATTATATGCTCCTGTGACAAACAAGGCGTTCAACTGGTAACTCTCCCACTTGAGACGTTCTTATAATTTTTTTGTTGTCGACCAGTGGATAAAAAGGGGGTTTACATAATTCCTTTACATAGTGGGCTGGGCCCATCCTCTTTAGAGGTTACATTTATACTTAATTCTTGTGCTGTTACACTAGTTGCGTTGCTGGATTCAGAGAATTTCCCTCTTTGTTTCATGAAATAGAAGTACGCAAAAACGAAAATCAAAACAACGACGATAATAGTGGTGTATGAAATAGAATAGTGGTGGATGTCGTGAGCATTCAGACCCTGATCTTCGATTTGCCTTATTTCCTTTATAGAGGAACTTAACCGTTGCAGTTCGTTGTCGGAGGAAAATTTCAAGAGGTGCGTTCTGGTGGTGTTAGCAATTGGGAGTTTAATAATGTTAGGAAATCTCAAAGATGTAGATAGGTTCAAGATGGGGACGTAGTAATTGTGTATTTCCGTGTTTTTAGACGAATGGGGTTGGATAGTTAGTGTATCGCCTCGCAGGTAACACTTGTCCGACAGTTCCAGTATTCCAGTACCCAGTAGGGTTTGGGGGGAAATTTTGTTAACACAGACTTCGTCTAGTGTAGTGTTCTTGGTTAGAACAAAAAGCCATTTGTTCGCTTGTGAAAGCTGGATCCAAAAGTTACCTGGGGTGGCCTTCCGTATGTGGCAAGAGTCGGGCAATTTAGTGACGTGCTTTAGAAGCTCAATTTCACAGATGTTGTTTTCCGGATGCACGCTAAATATTGGGTGCATTAGTCGGCAAAGGTAATGAAAAGCATCTCGGGTGAGGCAATTCTGAAAGTCGAAGTTATTGAGGGTATAGTAGTGTTCTCGATTATAATCAACTACTAGATAGTGGACGGATGGCTGGATGTAGACGAATTCGTTTTCATAGGTGGTTGGCATTGGGGTTACTTTATATAGTTGGTATGCCATACGATAGGGTAAGGGTATTTTGAATTCGAAAATTATTTTATTTTCACTTCTAGCTGTGCTTGTCTGGCTCAACGCGTATATGCCGAACAGGTCCTGTAGGCCGGGGGAGATTGGGAGCCTCAGGTTATCGGGGAGCTTCTGTTGTATTACTAATAGAGCGTTTCTTAATTGGTTAGGAGTCAGTATAGCGGGGTGCGGCTTGCCATGTTTCACGTCTATCATCAAATCGAGGATAGAATTTATGGTAGACTCGTATCTCATTAACGAGAGTGTTACGGCATTAATAATTGACTCTATTTGGAGCGTCATGTTGAACTGAGATTCCGAGACGAGCGTTGTGTTCATTAGTACTTCCAGATTCTTAATCCTCCCATCCAAAGACAAAAAATGCGCCCTAATTTCGTGCTGACTCCTGTTGAAAATATTAACCGTCGTGTCTATTATCGACGTATGGTTCCTCAACAGGCCGAGGAGACGCCTTTGATCAGTTTTCACACTGTCAATCAGGTGATCGTACTTAATGGCGTCATCCTCGTCTAGAGTTCCGAAGAGCATTTTACTCAGGGAACCCACTGCGTTAAAGGGGCTGCGTCTTTGTCGAACACTAAGGGGAGACAACAAGCTTTCCTTATCCTTAATGTTATCGAAGATATTCAAAATCTGTTTTAAAGAAGCTTGGCAGAGGAGGGGGTTGTCTGCGTAAGAGGTTAACCGTTGACAAAGACTTTTGATTACGCGTACGTTACCCTCTATTAGGTTGAACTCATAATTCAGACCTCTCAGGTCAAAGTAAACGATGATATGCCACTCTTGGCTAAAAAGGCCCACATTACCTGTTTCCTCGAAGTAAATCCCTGAGTTACCTTCCAAATAAGTGACGTTTAGCCCAGTCGCGGTGCTCCATAGATTTAGTAGTTGTATAGATAATAGGAGTTTGCCCTTGTTTGACATCCTGAAAAGGGAGAGAGCTTGACTTACTCGACGTACAATTTCAAATCATTATTATGTACAATCTTAATTTTACTTCCTATCTTAATGGTGGTATTCTCGGGAGAATTCAATTCTACAACGTCGTACGGTCCGAGCCAGAGCGGCGAGAGTTTGGACCTTTTTGCATGACTCCTAAGAAAAACCTTATCTCCGAGATTAAAAGAACGCTCCACTGAACTTTTGTCGTAATAACCCTTCGATTTTTGTTTAGATTTCAGAATGGTCCGACGCGCCATTTCAAATCCATGCTGAAGACGAGCCTTTAGCTCATTAGAATAGTTATCGTAATTGTAGCAGGTTTCCGGTTCGAGCTTTAGAGAAGTAGGGATTCTCACCGGGAATCCATAAACAAGCTCGTGCGGTGTGAAGCCAGTACTAGAATGAGGGGTTGAGTTGTAGACAAAGACAGCATACGGCATCCAGGTATCCCAAGAGAGAGGGTCTTTATTAACATAATGGCGGAGGTATTCAGCCAGTGTCCTATGACTACGCTCCAACGCGCCGTTAGTCTGGGGATGGTATGGGGTAGATTGTAACTTATGAATTTTAAGCAGTTTGCAGACTTCCGTAAACAGTCGGCTAAGGAAATTAGTACCCTGGTCAGTTAGGATACAATGGGGAATTCCGTGGCGGCATATGATTTTAGTAGTGAGCTCCCTAGCGACGGTATCCGCTTCGGCATCTGGCAGGGGAATACCTTCCGAGAATTTGCTAAGATCGTCCTGGAAAGTTAAAATGAACCTATTACCATTGTAACTGGTGGGTAGTGGGCCCACGATGTCGAGAAATACCTTTTCAAAAGGTCTCCTACTCGTAGAGGTTATCTTCATTGGGATCTTTTTGTTCCGATTTACTTTATTGGCCTGACAGGAGGGACATTTCTTTATGAAGCTTATGATGTCCTTATTCATATTCTGCCAATGATAGGCCATCTTTATTCGTTTTAAGGTTCTGTGCATACCAGTATGCCCTCCTAGGGGAGAGGTGTGATAATCGCGTATTATCTGCTGGGTATCTTCCTTGTCACTCAACTCGATCACTTCGTTGAGGAAAATATTGACAGGGAGTTTTGATGTTGAAAAGACAAATGCACACATAGATTTTAGTTCCAATAAGCTGGCGTGGTCTATGGCACTAAAGGAGAGCAGCACCATTGCGAGTTCAGATGATTTAGCGTACTCAAGGTATTCCATTAGGACAGTAAGAGCGGTCCTCTTTTCGGAGGGACCCGACAATGGAAAGGGGAGCTTGACTATTAGAATTTTGTTTTTTCCAGTTTCACATATTTTTAGTCTTGCAGGAATGGTGTTTAGTTCTAGACCGGTATACAACTCGAGGCTTTTCTTCGTTTTGTCGTCGTATGGGGTTAGTATAAAAAATTTTGGAATGGGGGTTTTGAACCTTATTAAAGAACCTTTCTTCTCGTGGACGAGCGAGTAATCGGCTGTGCCTTTCTTCATGTATTCGGCGTAGGCCTCATAAATGTCGGTTGTAGAGGGAATAAAGGTAGCGATGGTGTCAGAGTTGGGTAACTCAGTGCGAGTTTCACCCTGACGGGCATGTTGTCGTGTTACTGCGTTAACAGTACTATCGACAGGAGGTATGCGACTTAGAGCGTCCGCATTGGAGTTCAGTCTTCCCGACTTATAAATTATACAATAGTCGTATTCTTCTAATCGAATACGCCATCTCATCAGTCTTGAAGTAGGGTTTTTTAGATTCATGAGCCAGGTAAGTGGCTGATGATCAGTTATAATGGTAAAACGTCGACCATATAAGTAGGGTCGGAATTGTTCAACAGCGAACACAATAGCGAGGAGCTCCTTCTCAATAGTAGAATATTTTATTTCAGTCGAATTAAGGGTTCGACTAACGTAGGAGACAGGTCTATCCTTGCCTACTTCGCCTTGCGAAAGTACAGCGCCAATAGCGAAGTTACTAGCATCGGTAGTGACCAAAAATGGTTCATCGAAGCAAGGATATTTCAGGATAGGAGCAGTGATAAGTTTAGATTTCAATGTTCTAAAGGCTTCATCGCAAAAGGCGTCCCATGTAAAGGGCACATCCTTTTTAGTGAGGTAAGTAAGGGGTTTTGCGACTTTCGCGAAGTTGTCAATGAATCTACGATAATATCCCACGAATCCTAGGAATGATTTGATATCCTTGACCCGTTTTGGGGTGGGGTAGGTCCTTACGACTTTAATCTTTTCTGGGTCGGGATGAATGCCCTTTTCGTCTATCACATGTCCTAAATAAGTGATTTGCCTTCCGAGAAAATTGCATTTGTCAGGTTGCAACTTCAGTCGATGGTGTCTCAAACGGTCAAAAACTTTAACGAGCTTGGCATTATGGTCCCTAAGACTGCACCCATGAACCACAATGTCGTCCATATACACGAAACATTCTATGCCTTGTAGTCCCGATAGGACGTTGTTCATTAACCTCTGAAATGTAGAGGGGGCATTCTTCAGTCCAAAAGGCATCCTATTGAAGTGAAAGTGTCCGTACGAAGTACTGAAGGCAGTCTTCTCTTTGTCGACTTCGTCCATCTGGATTTGATGGAACCCGTTCGCTAAGTCCAGAGAGGAAAAATATTGAGACCTACCCAGTTGGTCTAGTATATCTGTAATGTTGGGCAAGGGAAAGGAATCACCGACAGTTATGTCATTTAGCCGCCGGAAGTCTACAACCACTCGCCAGCGCTTGTTTCCTGCTGAATCGGGTTTCTTGGGAACAAGCAGCAAGGGGGAATTCCACGGGCTTGAGCTTGGGCTTATGATCTCCCGTTCCACCATTTGGGTTACCTGGTTGCCGATTTCCGTCCGTTGAGACTCCGGTAGTCGGTAGGGTTTGACGTTTACAGGGGCTTTATCGGGAAAAGTTTGAATCTTATGACGGACTGAATTAGTTACTGTAAGAAAGTCACCCTCCAAGTGAAATATATCGTTATAATCTCGACAGATTTGCAATATGCTGTCTGCCTCTTCCGAGTTACAGTGCTCTAGGTTGAGTCTCTTCTTTAACTGGTTAAGACGTTTCTCGACTTTGTTTTCCATATAAAGACTTTGGACTATAGAATAGTCATCTAAAGGTTCGGCTTCCAGTTTTAGAGTGTTTAGGTTTACGGAAACGTCTTCGTCTCTTACGTTTAGTAGTATTAGATTAGCCTTGCCATATCGGGGGCTAGAAATAGAGTTACCTAAGTACACACCAGGTATAGGTTCGTGTCTGGTTACCAAAAAGTCTTTTGTTTGCACTGTAGGTACTCGTACAATGGTTCTTGATCTAGGAGGCAGTTTTACAAAATCCAGCTCTAATTCTTCCGTGACAACACTTGTCTTGCTAGTTACACCAGGTTTAGATTCTTTGTTTTTGGCATTAGGGTTAAGATTATCTACTTCATCTTTGTTAGTAAAATCTTTTGTTGGTCCAGAGTGTTTCGAATGAGGAGTGCAGGCACCTATACAGGTCGTTAAGTCCCCATCTTGCGGAACGTCTGTCGCTTTCAGACTGGGTTTACCTACTCTTGGAATTGTGTACATTTTATCACTACAGCCGGAACCCTCTATCAGTCCAGGGTGATCCGAATGAGGAGTGCAGGCACCTATACAGGTCGTTAAGTCCTCATCTGACGAGACCCCAACCGGTTCTGACAGAAGATTCCCCCCAAAATTGTCTTCTTTGCATCTGATTATTCCCTTTTCATAGTCAATGCCACACGCGTGTTCGCGCAGAAAGTCATGTCCAAGAATTCCGTCATATTTTAGGTTTACATTACCATCAATTACATGAAATGGGTGTTCAATTAAGACGCCAAAATCGAGGACGCCAAAGGCTAGTCCCAAGGTAGACATTTTGTCACTTGAAATAGTTGTGACATTAGTTTTTTGTGAAGGATATATTAAACAGTCACCTTTAGCTAGGCTGGCTTTGTAGAGGCTTATTTCGGCTCCCGTATCTATCAGAAACGTACTGAGCCCATTTTTAGATAAGGAAAACGGTATTGTAAGGGTGAGGGCGTTTTGACTTATATTTAATTTAGCGTCTGCGATTGATTTTCGTGTATCTCGGCTTGAGTACTTATTTGATTTAGGCGTGCTGGTGTGCCGAGTTTCTTCAGCCGCCAAGATGAGTTTTCCGGGCGATGAGATTGTACACTAGTAGAGGCCCCTTTCAGCTCATCCGAAAAATGAACTAGCGTATTGCGCCGATTAGTCTGTTCTCGTGGAGCTGGTACTCTACTGACTGTATGTAATTGGTCTTGCCTTCTGGGCGATTGATCGGCTTTCCTCGCGTTGTTATACTCGCGGGATCTACATTCCTCGATGTGGTGACCCGGCCTCTTACAATATGCACAATGGGTCCTATAGTCTTCCTTCTTGACATTGTTAGGAAAGGGTGGCCGTGTCCCTTTATTGACGAAACATTGTTCGAGGGTATGTCCGCTACGCCTACAGTGGGTACAGTAGAGATTAGCGCTTGGTCGAAGATGGGGAAGATGAACGTGTTGTCCTTCAGTCTTTATTACTGGGGACTTATGGTTGTGGACAAAATTTGTATTGAGTGTGGAGGGAGAGTTCTTTTCAATGCGGGATGCTTGTTCCGTCGCATAGTTTATTGCTTCACGCAACCCGGTCTTTTGAGCTGCTTTGGTGAGGATACGGAGCTGATCGTTACGTATTCCGTCCTCGAAAGCTTGTAAGGCGAGTTTTTTGTTCTCACCAAGAAGTAGGTTCTGGAGAGTAACATCAGTGACTGAAGTAGCTGTGGCGCTATTTAAGAGGGCAAGCTGTTTGTTAACTCTCTGGGCGTACTCTTTTACGTCTTCCTTATATTGTTGGCGAGTTTTCATTAGCTCGTTTTGCAGAGTGGTACGAGATAAGACTTCAAGAAATTGGTCTTGAAGCTCCCTCTTTAACTCGCACCAACGGTGATGGGTCCCGTACTGGATGGCATCATAAGCGCGTCCAGTGAGTTTTGTCTTTATTATACTTAAAAAGACGGCCTTTTCCCCTTCGTTTCGTGAATCTACTTGGAATAGGTCACAACAAGAGAGGAAACGTTGGAGGTCGCGAGGATTTCCGTCGAATTCGGGGATAATAAGTTTCGCGTCGGAGAATGATAAATGCACACTATTAGGTGTCGAGACAGAACCACTTCCTCCAAGAGGGGGAGGAGGGGGAGGAGGAGTAGGCGGGTTATCTGGCATCCTGAGTCCCTTTTGGACAGTACGACCACTGCGTAGGGTAAATATTTTGAATTTGAAAACGATGTATCACTGGTGAGGATTAATTAGTAGTATACATGTAGTAAAGTAGGATGCTATTCTAAGGTAGGTACCTCGTCCCAGTACAGACCTCGTTCCTATTCCTTATTATCTACGCTAGTCATACAACTGTGTAGAAGGATACAGACAGTTTAAAAATTCGTTCCTAGCTAGGTAAATTCGTGTTGGTATTCCGTACAAGCAAAAAGAAAAAACAAAAAGAACGCAGGTAATTAGGCGCAGATGTTAGAGGTCATAAGTCACTTAAACGCCCATGTTGCATAAAATTAAAACAATAACATACTAACATCTCGAATCAACCAAGAAAGCAAACGAACAGAGATCATGTATTCAGCAGTTGTAAGCCGATTAGAATGGAACGCTTCAATAAAACAATCAGTCATCACCAAATTAGCAACTATCGCCCATCATACACTTTGCAGTAATCCACCAACTCAAAACTGTTATGGCGTGGAGATGCATAAGGGCCGCAGGAAAAAAAACGCTTTAAGTTGTTCAGTTTCCTTTGTAGTTAGATTAGGTTTAGCTCTAGAATGGTCCACTCACGATTCCACCATTATGAGAGTATTATCATGAAATAAATTGAATTGAATTGAGTTGAATTGAAATGCCCAAAAATATTTTATCAGTCGTTAGTGAGTAGGCAATGGATGTAACCGACAAAAAAAAAGTTAAAAAGAAAATTGGATATAAAATGTACATCCTGCCTTCGATAAAATAAAATAATTAGTGGTTTTCCGTTTCCATTAATAGAGTTTCATAAATATGCCGAGGGAAATGCTCACTTTCACAGTAATATATACAACATATGTATAAAAAAAAGCACTTTATATATATCTATTTGGAACTAAATCTTTTACAGAGTATAAGTACATCCGACTTACTTGGAGTTTACCAGCCGCTGATTACCGGTTCCATCCATCGAGTTCTGCTCCATTACAGCTTGAACCTGCGTCCGTCCAATGGTCCAATATTGTGCCTTGCCTGGAGGTCCTTTCCTTCCAGGTCTTTCATAAACTATTGGTAGGATTTAAATATCCCACACCGCTGCCACCAGATTTTTATGTGGTGTAACCCGGTTTTGTCACCCACAAAGGACTGGGAGTGCTTCTGACTTCGCCAGGAAGTTGCACCAGCCCCGTCGATATCAAGCCTTAGTAATCGGCTATGCACAGCTTTATTGATAATCTTCTAATTTATTCTTTAATAGAAGTTATTAGGATTTTGCACAATTAATTTAGAACTTTTATTGGTAGTCTTTCAATTTATTCTTCGATAGGAATGAATAAGATTAGCACAATTAATATAGAACTTTTATTGATAATATACTTTGAATTTATTCCTTAATAGGAACGATTAAGATTAACACAATTAATATAGAACTTTTATTGATAATATACTTTGAGTTTATTCACTATTAATATAGAACTTTTATTGGTAATATACTTTGAGTTTATTCACAATTAATATAGAACTTTTATTGATAATGTTTCAATCTATTCTTTAATAGAAGTTAACAAGATTTACTCAACTAATACAAAACTTTTACTGATAATATACTTTGAATTTATTCCTTAATAGGAATGATTAAGATTACACAGTTAACATAGAACTTTTATTGATAATATACTTTGAGTTTATTCACAATTAATATAGAACTTTTATTGATAATGTTTCAATCTATTCTTTAATAGAAGTTAACAAGATTTACTCAACTAATACAAAACTTTTACTGATAATATACTTTGAATTTATTCCTTAATAGGAATGATTAAGATCACACAATTAACGTAAAATTTGAATGTATTCCTTAATAGGAATGATTAAGATCACACAATTAACGTAGAACTTTTATTGATAATGTGTCAATTTATTCTTTAATAGAAGTGATCGAGATTTACTCGATTAATACAGAACTTTTACTGATAATATACTTTGTTAATCTAAATGGTTAAGATTTGCGCGGAACTAACCCGAAAGCTTTTTTCTAGAATAAAGTCGCCCGCCGGTTCTTGATAGACTGCCTCGATGATCTTTTTCAGCCGCCCCTACATGCTTTTCGCTGCCAACGTTGTTTTCCACGCTTTTTTGCTGATCGAGCGATTTCGCGATAAAAATGTGTGGAGAAAAATAATCGCGCGTTGTTTTTTTGATGTTGAGAAATGTCGGGAGGAAATATCCTCTACTAAGAAATATTGTATTTCTTATCGTTGGTGGGCAAAAGGCCCCACTTCAGCATTTTTGCATGTGAGCAAACAAAGTATACAAATTGTACACTTTGTATGACGGGAAATGAAATGAAATATTTTGTTATCGGGAGTACATATTTGCACGGGTATGCAATGTACTCAGGTTGGTTAGGCGTTATGAGTGCGAACTCATAACAAATTTAAGTATGAATCTTTGGTTATGATACACATGTAGCTCGTGTAACCAATTTCTAAGTAGTTCTGTCATTCTTTTTATTGGTCGACGTTTTTTCAATTTTGAGTTTGAAAATCTCAAAAAGTTTGTTATAACATCCACTTATTCACTTGAATTTCTGTTTTGTTTTGTATGATGTATGTCCAGCAGACAGTTTCCCAATCAGTCCAAATCAGTCGATTGTCTATTGTGTATATAAAAGGAAAATTAACACTTTTTATTACTATTCTAAATTATACAATTTTTCAAAGCTATAAACGAATTTGAAAATATTCTTTTTCTCGAGCACAAATACCTATGTTTGTTGCAAATTTTTTGAAATTTCATTTACAGAACTCAAATAAATATAAGTGTTACTCCATATTCTGAAAACCGTTGTATTTGTTCTTTCTTGAGAAAACGAAAAACTTCAAATTCGTTTATAGCTTTGTAACAGAGTATATAAGGTAAAAAAAACTGCATCATCTACGATTCGTGCTAACGACTTTAGGCATGTCCAGACGACTGGACATGTTGAATTCTCTTCGAGATTTGCGAGCTGACCAGCATTTTGGAAGAGTTGTAAGTATAAGATACCTTTCCTTAAATATTTCAGCTTTTCCAAATTTCTCCTTAAGTTGCTGAATGGTTTCCTCAGTATTATCTATTTCATACTCTTCTTCAGAACCACTTGTTCCGAGGGTTTTGATGATAATTCGCCAGCTTTCATTTTTCTATAACTATTACGCTTAAACCTTTTGGGTAAAAAGTACCACAGTTTTATATCTGTAAAGGACAATAGTGTTAGTGTTAGAAAATACTCGTTATTTTGTACTAAAAATAAAATTAGAAAATAATAAAACAACTATTATTATAATATTTTTTAAACACATATTTCATTAAGCTATCTAAAAACAATAAAAAAAAAATTATTTTTGAGTGAATTCTAAAATTTTCATATGAAATTTTGCAGACGCTATGAAAATCGACAAATTTTTTTTTTATAAATTTTTTTTAAAGATCCCATTTAATATCATTAATTTGAAATATCATACAAAAGAATCGAGTAACCGAAACCCACGTAATCAGTAAATTAAAAAAACACCTGAGGTCGGTAGGCTAAACAGAAAAATACGGGTCAAATATTTTTAATACTTAACTATTCTGGAAGTTTCATCGAAATCGGAGGGGTCGGGGTCGATGGGTGACCGTTTTGATATAGAATTGCTATATACGTATTATTAAACGTACCCAACAAATTTATCACAGCAAGAATTTCGCCAAAGTACAAATATATTTACATATTTCAACCTTGCATATCTTCTTCCAAATCAGCAAAATGAATCTTAGCGTAAATGATAAAAGCCAGAGGAAATTCAACACCGCTGAGAAAATTGAATAAATGTTCGCGAGAACCTTGTGGCTAGCGAAATTCTGTAATTCTGTGATCAACAGGTTTTATAACGACAAAGTTACAGGGTCCCAGGTGAAAAAGTACCCAAAACCCCCTGTAAGTTAACACTGTTTAATAAAACGCATGTTTCCTTAATTGCAATAATCGCACTTTTTTCCTCGGCTTCTTACTTACACTACCATGTACCATCTCTATTCAACTCATACATATTCGTTCGATCCTGTTCGATCGATACTACATACCCTAACTGCCACCCCTCCCTCTCATACAATTTTTTGTGCCTCTCACGGAGACCTATCACTCTGTGAAAATATACCAAATACCCTGTATGCATATGTAGTTTTAGATATGTCTCGTCAAAATTTTATGAATTTTTTAGTTTAAAATTAATTTGAGTTAATAAATGTATAATTTTCTTATAGGTAATCCGTACTGGAGTGGAAGAGACAAATTTTATTGGCGTTTACAATCAGTTAGAATCGATGACTGCATTCATGGGAATACCAACTCCTATTCCAGGTACATATATAATTCAATTATCTTAAAATTTTTAAAAATTATTAAATTATAAAGACGTAAAGGAATTGTTAACTAAAAACCAACTTAGTATCTAAATATTATACATATAATAAAATCAACCGTATTATTTTAATAACACGAAACTAAGAACGACTTGTGTTTTTCCATCCACTGAATCTATTTGTGTGCTGTATAGATCTAAATATCTCTGAAGACGTATTTCAATACTCTGTATTTAAAATTTTGATATTTTTACGGAAGGGTATTAAAATTCTAGCCTAGCTTAAAAATTGAAAATATCGGAATCCCGGACAAAAGCCATGGCACAAAAATTAACACGGTATGACTGATTGGAAAGTAACTTGGTCATTTGGTGACAGATTTTTACCACTTATTTTGAGTTTTTCGATTTGTTTTTGTCGCCAAATAACGTATGCATTCAATTGACAGATGAATCAGTCATATCTTGTTAATCTTTGTATCATGGACAAAAGCTTTGTTCATTTTTCAAACAGGCAAAGACGTTTACCGAATGTGTTTTTTGTGTACAAATTTATTAAAGTCCATTTGCAAAGTTTTTATTCATAGGGTCAATATCGTGTTCCAGTAAATCTAGATATACACATATGTAACTACATTTGAGAGTGAATATGAATTTGATAGTCTCGAAGAGTTATCGATGATAGTGAATTCACATTTAAAAAAACTTAAGAAAGTTGTTGTTTAAGGGTGAGGGGGACGATATTATGGTAAACCCTTCTTTATCCCACCTTCACCAGACCTTTTTTGAATTTTGTTATTTTGTTATTAGCAATTACAGTCCTACCATTCCAATAATTTCGAGTTGTCTATTTATATGCCTGGTGCCCATACTCATGAGAAAACTAGCCCTGGTTCTACCTCACTTCAACACGTCCTCGTCATATTATATAAAGGTTTATTCATAAAGCGATTTTTGAGCTCTGATGATGGTTCATCCGACCATATTACTTCGTTGCTATCACGAGCATTCGGTTCAGTTCTTTCGTGCGTTTTCTTATTGAAGTAGGTTTGGTGCATTTATTCTGACTTGCGGTATCAGAGCATAACAAAAATGAATTTCTTACCGAATGTCGGGACCATAACGCACTTTGACCTTTGTTTTGGTATTCACAAGAATAGATCATCGCAAGTTGCAAAACACGCTTTTCTGGGTTTCGTTTTATTAAAGTTCTCCCGAATTCTATCTACTGGAATTAAACTTTATTTTTAAAGCGTTTACTTTGAAGAAAAGAATTTCGCAGATTTCACACTTACACTGGTCTCTATTGGGGTCGTGCTATACAGTAATAATACATTTCTTGCGCAAAGTTTGCAGAATGTTGAAAATCCAATTAAATTGTTTTGATTTTTCTGTGGGTAAAGTTACTTGAAGGCTATGTAGCTCACACACAACAGGTCTTAAAGAATGCAGCACTGTAACAATAGCGGAATGCTGTTAACAACAGAACGTATTGAAACGCAATGTCTGCATAAGATTAAGCATAAGCAACATTTAGCAACAATAAATAGACACAATTTTTTAAATCATAGTTTATATATGTATGGTTTTGCCTTTACATTCGCTCTATTAAATTTTCCTCAAAACTAGTATACTTTGTTTAATTGCTTCAGGCTGCTTTTTAAATGCTCAAATGACCAACTCCGTCCGAATGCTGCATTTTACTAAAACATTAAGGCTAGGCTGGAATTAACACTGTAAAGGCATAACACATAAGATCTTTCAGGTCGCCGTGCTTAGATATTGGAGGCCCTATTCTTGAATAACGAATGGTTTTTACGAATTCTGTCAAACGAATGGTTAATAACGAATGCATACCCCGTATGTATTCTTAAAGCTCATCGTTATAAAGTCGAAGTGGTGAACAAGTTTTTCAACATAACAAGTGTGGTAAGCCTAAATTGTCAATTTACGAAATAAACACTGTCAACTGTGCCAATTAATTAAAATAGATATTTCAAAGGCCTTTTATAAAGTCTGTCATCCTACCTTTTCAGTTAAGCTTATAGCACTTGGTCTCTCCCATCCTCATCTATTATGAGTTTTTTATCTAATATCACCTAATATGGGTTGTATTAGATGGCGTTACATCCGAACCTCATCCTATAAATGCAGGTGTGCCCCAGGGCTCTTTTATTTCTCCGTCTCTCTTTTTCATTTTTTGAATGATGTGCTTTCCCTTACTTTCAATTCCATCCATAGTTTTGCTGATGACAGTACCCTTGATTTCGCTTACTCCTTTAATACCTGCGCCCTCCAGAGAGAATGCCATATGTGTCAAATCAGATTGCATGATTTGATCATTGAATAACGATCTTGACAATATCCTCGCTTGTGGGAAAACGAGTCGCGTTGAATTCAATACTTCAAGACCTAAAGTTGTCTCTATAAAACGAAATTATCATCATTTTACCACTTAATATTTCTAGTAAGCTAAGTTGAACAGATGATGCCTTCTCTGTTGCTAAAGAAGCATCTTGGATTTCTGAAGAATGTAAGAAATATTTCAACCCGTCAAATCTTACGTCTCCCTTTAAGTCCTTTATCAGACCTAGAATGGAATACAATTTCCATAGCTGGATAAAATATTTTTACGGATACTACACGGTGAAGGAAAACCTACCTGGACATCCCAGAGAACATATAAAATTGTAAAATTTCTTCAAAAATCTATACATATGCACTGATATTAGCATTCATTTGAAGAAAGTTTAGAGGCAGTTGGCTATGAGTATTAATAAGAGAAATATGATGATTTCATTTCGATTGGCATCTTTTGTGGTGGTATCCCGATCGTAAACAATTTGAACACAAAGATGCACGAGTATAAAGATTATGTTGGTCTTTGCATAAAAAACATTTACGTAAAGCCGTTTTCAAGTTATTGTGTGCACAAACATGCAAAAATCTAATTAATATTTCATGTTTCTATGAATACGTAGTTTTTGTATCATCATTATTTCTATACGTTAAAAACTTCTACCTTTTCTATGAGATTTCATTTAGGGTATAAACAGTTATCTGGAATATATTCGCTTTCTAAACATGTAGTTCATAGAGTTGTAAGGAATTATAATGCGCTTGCTTCGTGGAAACCTTTCTTACTACCCCCTTTATGAACCTAAGCAAACTTGTCATCGGACGAATGTAATCGCTCGAGAAATTAAAAGTAATTATTTTATTAGCATTCTTATAATATATGACGAATCAAACATTAATCTGCAAGTTTCAGATGATGAACACGAATAGATGAGCAGTTGATCCAAAATATTCTCGTGTCTCTTAATTGTAAATACTTGGATTTGAGTTTGAGATTATTTTATTACAAATCGGTTCGCTCTTATCACTCGGTAAGATCCAAGTATGTCATAATAGTTGTTTACAATTTGCTGCCTTATTAGTAAACAAATCTCACTGTTTACTCAGATTGTATTTGCTGCTGATAGCTGGGTTTTTGCAGTTCCGTTACCGCGTACAAGTTCGGCTCACGATATTATTATATTCCAACGATATACCATAGCGGAGCAAAAAATGTAACGGTTTGGATATGTATTAAAAGGATTGGGATTTCTATATTGCATACTTCATTCGAGTATATTTTTATACTGTTAATCTTTTGGATTGTATGTAACACCAACGAGCGTTAAAGTACGAATGAATTTAAGTAAATTTCATATTATTATTTCTGATCTCTACCGAAGCTACCAAAATTATAAAACTGCGAGAACGTGCACACTTCGTAGAACTCTACAAAATATATCTTTACGCACTTGTTAGAGACACCATCTCGTGTACATATGCTTTGAATAGAGCTCTATCACGATTTCTCTGGACACGTTCCCTTTAGGTTTCTATATTCAGAGGACAATATGTAATTGAAATGTTGAAACTTGAATAAATGAAACAAGATTGGTGTAACAAATGGCTAGCCAAAATTCAAGATTTAAACTCAATAGAAAATTTCTCAACTATTGCAAAAAAGAAGTCTGGAAAAGTGAGGTAATTTTAGAAATTGATAAACTATACAAAGTAGCTTAAATTGAATGGGATATCATTTCGTTGAAACATATCAAATTTATTTTCAACTTTTTGTGTAAATTAGCTCGTATTTTTCAATCAAATATCCATTTTTGTCTTCGAAAATAATAAAAATCACTGAAACAATAACGACAATAGAACAATTCCTCTACGTTTGAAGTTAAATTCAGTGCGTTTGTGACGAAAAGTAGAATTCGCCCAATTTTCGCGTCGTGATCGTACCTATGTAATTAGTTTTTAAAAAGCGAATACTTCGGTTTTTTTGGCTCATTTTTGGCCCGGCCACCAATAGCTCGTCAATTTTCTAAAGAAAAAATTTCAAGATTTCTTCTTTTCTACGCTCATAAAAAATTGGTAGTGGTCCAGACAAGGTACTCATATTAAAATTAATCCAAATGTTTGTCAGCCACCAATAAAAAAATTCTAAGGTAGAGAAAAAAAATACAAACCTGCTTCGCGGTCTATGTAGTATGGCAGTTTGTAAAATTTAATGCATCGATAACCTTAGAATATAGAGTATTATACATATAGTATTCTCTATATTCTAAGTCAATAACTAAGTTCGCATATGGAGGAAATTTTACAGTTCTTTCGTACTGACAAAAAATTACAGATTTGCAGATCTTTCGCGTATACTGAATATGATATGATCAGTCTCAGACATTTTTAATGTACTGAAGAGTTCTTTGAAATGCACAAACCTATTAAATATATTATTACTAATTTTGCTGTCCGATGAATCTTTCTTTAAAAAAATGTGAAACAACAACCTTCGAGTGTTTTTGTCACTTGGTTCTCTCCAGAAACGTTGTGTGATGACATATTGACGTATCTAAAATCCAAAAATATTGCAACAGAGAGTATTTCTTGTCGTAAAATTAGTAAATCCTCGAAACCGGTTGCAGCCTTTGTCTTAACTGTTTCAGCAGATGTGCAGGAGAAGTTATTAGATCCCTTATTCTGGCCCTCCGGCGCTTTCACTAAATTATTTGTACCTTCCGTGCGCCAACCTATAAATACAGTAAATATAAGCAACGTTATTCCAAAAAACTGAAGACGCTTTCCCTTTACTATCAAAATGTAAGGGGGATTCGGACAAAAACTGCACATATCTTCAAGCAGAGGATGCAACTTGTTTTGATGTCGTTGCTTTCAATGAAACTTGGCTGCATCATGGCTTTCGTGATGCCCAAAATCTTAGACAATCCTTACCACATTTTTAGGACAGATAGACATACGGACTCTGAGCCTCATGGCGGTGGCGTACTCCTCTCATGAAAAAACAATTTTAATTGCAGCCAAATTGAGGTTCCAAGTTTTTCCAAAACTCTTGACACTGAACTTATAGTTCTTAAGCAGTCTCTTTTAAAACACGACTTATACATACTATGTTGCTATATTCCTCCAGACTCCATAAACATTGTTGATGACAAAGGTCAAAATATTTAAGACCTACTTATTTCAACATCTAATTTTATCCATGGTAAGATTGATCTTCTTGACGAATTACTACTAATTGGTGCTTTTAACTTACCCAATACATATGGATACTAAATGAAGATGATGATGACTATCTTCCTTTTAATAACTTGTCAGTAAAGGAATCACTATTCCTGGATACTATGTCATCTCTTGGTCTCAGACAAATCAGTAATGTAAAGAATGACATGGGGAGGCAGTTAGACCTGGTTTTCTCTACTGACGCGGGTGACATATTAGTCGAACCTAGCAGTTATAATGTCTACTCTTGACAAATATCACCCCCTCTACTAATTTCATATTGTTTTGAAACCGAAAACATTACTAATTGTGACGAAACACAATACTTTTTCAATTTTAGAAAGGCTAACTTTTCGGAACTTTCCAGTAGACTTACCTCTATTGATTTGAACACATTACTGTCTAGCAATAGTGTTGACGAAGACATCTCTAATTTTTACATAATTCTTTTCAATTTATTTTCATGTCACGTTCCCCGCGAGCAACAGCGGTCCTCTAAAACATCTCCGCCATGGTTCAATAAAGCACTAAAACATCTTAAAAATAGAAAGAATAAATTGTAGAAAAGTTAGATGAGTGACAAAGGCATTATAAGTCACAACAATTTCCTCACATCCTATAATGAGTTCAAAGAACTTTCCTCTACATTTTATGAGGAATATATTCAAAGCATGCTTGCGAAATTATTTCGTGACCCACGTATCTTTTTTAAGTTTATTATTATGAAAAAAACCGGACAACTACCCCAATACCATGAGGTAGAAAGATTCTGCTAGTGATGATTCATCCGAAATTTGCAATATGTTTGCTTCATTTTGCTCATAACGTTTCATTCACTATCCCTACAATTGCGAGAGAGGATATACTCGATCATATTAATGGGCTTCCAAATGACATCACGATGGATCCTGATGGGATCTCTCCAGCCTTTAAGTCACGCTCAATAGCGATTGTTTCCCACAGCTATGGAAAAATTATTTTATCATACCTATCCACGAAAAAGGTAGTAAGAGTGAAATTTCTAACTAAGGCGCAAAATTATCTTGTATGCCTAAATTATTTGAATCTATCATTTACTCTCAGCTATCAATTTCCTGTAAGAATTTGCTTTCTTCAAACCAGCATGGGTTTATTTCGGGCATGTCTACAACCACTAACTTGTTGGAATTTGTCTCGGATATCGTTGGCGGGTTTGCAATAGGCTATATGTATTTATACTGACTTTAGGAAATGATAAGTGATACTCTTTAAAATGGAAAAGTATGGGTTTCACCCAACATTTAAAAAATGGACGGAGTCTTATTTAGATAACAGTACATATCGAATATTATTCCGTCATTCCATCTCTAGAGTCCTGAAAGCTTCGTCCGGCGTACCTCAAAGGATTCCCTTGGGCCCGTTGTTTTTCATTCTATCTGTTGACGACATTGTCTCTGTTGTGGGGCACTGCAAAATATTGATTTATGCTGACGATATTAAACTTTTCGCTCAGATTGAATCTTTTAACGATTGTGAACTGGTACAAGGTGATCTTCACAAATTTTGTTTGGTGCAAAAATAATAATTTGGCTCAATATCGACAAATGTGAGGTTATGACTTTCCACAGGAATCAGAAATCAATCACTTATGATTATGTGTTCTCGCATTCCACGATTCGATGCCACGAGGGTGCTGTTTGTGACTTGGGTGTCAAATGTGACCATAGATTGAATTTTATCTCCCACATTAACTACATTGTATCTAAGAGTAGTTCTATGCTGGGCTTTATTAAACGTTGGTCTCGAGAATTCTCGAATCCCACCATAACATTGCGTTTGTACACTTGCTTTGTGAGATCTCTCCTTGAATACGCTAGCCAGGTCTCGTCTCCATTTTACGGTACACACATCGACCGAATCGAGTCTGTTCAGCGGAACTTCCTGCGCTTCACTCTTAGGTACCTATCCTGGAACAATTCACTAATTCTTCCACGTTATGAGGATCGCTTGAAGCTTTTCAATATGCACTCCCTTGAAAAAACGTCGCATGGGTGCCGATGTAACTTTTGTGCATCAACTCTTAAACGCGAATTTTGATTCTCCCTTGCTACTTAGCAAAATTTCTTCTGATAGTGAGCACAATTTGAGAAGGTTACCTCTGTTGCGTGCTAACTGCGAAAGATCCACCTTTAGCATGTGCATTGCTGTTAATATTAAGGCTGAGATTTTAGCATTTTGTCGTTTACATTTCCAAGCATGTTTTAAAAAAACGTCTATGTAATACTTAATTTTCGGTTTCCATGTCGCATTGCATGTCATCTCATTCGGTGCTTGCATACTAATACTAACACCGACTGAGTGCTGAAACGGATGTATTGTTGACCGTTTACTTATTAAAAGTGTTCATGCAGCGAGCTTGTGTTAAGCTGGTTCTGATAGTAAAAAACAAAATAACACTTTAATGATCAAACTTGAATATTTTCAAAACAGAGGAGTGGCTTCTGTATTTACGGACATTCACCAAAATTGATCTTAGAGTAATTGTAAATTCTTTCGTAGCTATGATCTGAGTTCACCATCGCAACAAAAGCCCATTTTTACCCAATTACATACAATGATTCCAGGGGCTTAACTATGCTGAAATCGTGTTAGTGCTCGTAGAAACTGGAGCTGTGAAATAAAGTCTGCGAAACCAGTCAGGTTGGACATAGTAATGCCATTTTTTTTTGCTACAAGGTAGATATTTGACCATCAAATAACACTCTACATACAATTGTTAAGCTTTGCTTACCTATATGCTTTTATTTTATATAAATCTTGCAAATTATAATTCCAATAGTTAATATATGTTAAAACTTAACGTATCGAGCTGTCCATAAATATGATAAGGACTGCCTATCAAAGGAAGAAAGCGAAAACGTCAGAGCATTTGATTGTGCCAGCCTGTAAAATTTGTACTGCCGTTTCATATAAAAAATTTCTTCTATTCAGTACACGTTCAGCGCAACTTTTAAGGGTGCACTGCATTGTTACAAAAAACAAATGTGATTGAAGTACTTCATTAACTTTTTTTTGTTCTTTCAGGTCATGCCTTACGAATATGTTCAAAGCTTGGTGCGGAACGCTTATTAATATGCGAACACTCAAGAGCAGATTTATACCAAAAAATTTTACTAAATGTTAGTACGGATGACATACACTACGCCCTGCAAATCAATTTGAATTAAAACTACAAAGACTGTTATTTTAAAAATATTTTCATATAAAAATGACCGTTTTAAATTATATAACTCGTAATAATTTATAATAAATATAAAAAACTAACAAAAACAAATATTGTAATACACTTGAATAAGCTTCGTACAAAAGTTTGGGAGCAAATACACTCCATATGAATAAGTGGGAACGAAATATCACCATTAAACATAGGTAGATGCTTGTGGGTAGTGCTGTCATCAAGCATATGAGAAGGAAAATTCTCGGAATGATTTCTTTGCTGGAAAAAATTATTATTTCATACACAAATACAGAAAAAAAAGCATATTAACAGCAACTTACTTTTTTTCTGCGTCATGTTCATCAAAGGCTTCATACAGTAACACTGCAATGGAACACAGTGGTCCAAAAAAAGTATTCAATGTTATAAGTACTCCCGATATGTAAAAGTTGTAGTTATCCAAACCGATGAAACCAGGGTTTAAATCTATTGAAGCTAAGTTGTTGGAATTACCCTAGAAAAATTATTAGTTAAAATTATGTAGTTATGAACAAAGAAGAAAATATATATAATTTAGATTTTAATTATAATTTCGAAATATTTGAAATTTGTTGCATTAAAGATAAGTGGACAAAACATTTGTGTGTAGAATTATAATTGGTCATGAGTGTGTGTAGTTGTGATTGGTGACAGAATGCAGACCAAATGGTTAAGGACAACTGTCAATAATTAAAGCTACCTTCCTATTTTCTCGGAAAAATGGTGCATCCAGATTCCATATCCACTGCGTAAAAATGTCTGCAGTCATCCATGCTTTTTTATTAGCAGTGTATTCTACAGGGAGTTTCTTTACATTTTTGAAGCATGATGAGTTTAAAAAATTTCAAATAACGAAAAGTGGCAGTTTGTCAAAACCATCAGAATTACATCCGACAAGTACAGGAAAATGCTATTTAGATTTTTACCTCCTGTGAATACTTGTCCTTTCAATGCTAAGGTATTTTCTGGAAGTCAGCGATAAAAGAAACCAGCATCATCTGCATTATAGTTGTCTTTTGCTTGGAATTCCTTCAACAATCCAGATAATAATAGCTGCATTTTTTTCCTGATCCGGATCAAAGGAGATTATCGATTGACGTCGGTTTTAAATTGATATGGTTTTCTAATTCATAAATTCATAAGAAATCATCACATTGCCATGCTTTTGTAGAGTAAAAATTGCAAAATTTGAACCAAATTTTATTCAGGTTCTATTTTGACGTTTTGTGAAGATTGAAATCATGGCAATTTGATAATTTGCCTCATCTGTAAAATCATAGCTACCTACAGACATTTTTTAGAACCAAATCAAATTGAAATTTTCAATGAACCGGATCAATATAAAAAAAAAGCAGCTATTGTAGACAACCAATCCGATGTCATGTCGCTGGTTACTTTTTTAGATTCCCCAGAAATGCGTTTAAAAACTATACCATTTCTCGACTTAAAGCGTTCGATGCATCCTGGAATAGATTTGGATTCTATCCTCATATTTGTTGCTAAAAGCTCCGCTTTCTTACCTAACATAGGACCAGAGATAGGAACATAGAAGAAGCGCCGCATCCAAATCTTCATCTTTTGCTAAACGCATACATTTTTTCTCAGGCTCAAATAAGCACCTTTCATAAGCTTGTTTTATCTTTTCCCGGTTTTCCCACGATCAACAAAGTTCCAAAATTTGAGCCTTCGCCTTTATCGAAATTGCATTTTGCTTTTTACTAGTGCTTGCCATTGCTTTTGCTACTTCACATTCATACAATAAAAACACTTGAACCGACTGAAATTAATCTCACAAATTACAGTGTCTAAACAATGCAAATGTTTCAGGGAGATCCCCATTTCCAAGAGCATCGGAATTCATTTTTTACCAGAAAAATGAGAAACTGAGATAACTGAAATACTGGAAATAGAAAAATTTCCAGCAAAATAAGTGAGTACGAATTTCCAATTTCTTCTCGTTAAGCGATATTTCGTGTTATTCATTTTGCGATATCAGAAAAAATCATATGAAAATCACTTTACGGAGCCGGTACTGGACGTTTATTTCGTGTTATGCAATATTTCGTGTAATCCGTTTTCGTGTTAAGTGAACTCTGCTATACTTAGTGGTGTTGCTTTACGATGTTTATAATTTTGCTGCAGCTAATTGAATTTCTTTTTGAATTCATTTATCTCAATATATTCGATGCTATAGTCCTTTGCAAGTGCTAATTCTTTAATATTATTCTCGTTCATATTTTTATAGCATCTTCTTCATTATGTACTGAACGATTACCACCTTTTTGATATATTTATTTGTGGCAATCTCTTACTTTTGGCATTCTTTTGTGCGTACGCTGAATCTAATTTAATTTTGAATTGTATCTTTATTATATTTCTTATGTCGGAGATGGATGTACATTCCCATATATAGAATTCGCCGGATTCTATGGCATCACCAAGAAAGGGTTGCCCGCTTTGGTTTGTTTTTGAGCTTGTATTTGCAATTCTTATAAAAACGCCGTGTACACAATTTGAACTCTCCAAGTCGACGCGTTTCCAGGCAGTTTTCAAATATATATTGAAAAACCAAGTTTTGTATGGCAACACCAAGAAGGGGGTTGCCCGATTTAGTGCATTTTTGAAATTTTATTTACTATTGCGTTGTCAGACAGCGCCCAAATATATAGTGAAAAACGAAATTTTTGTATGGCAACCCTACGAAGGAGTTGCCTGATTGGTCCCATTTTCGAACTTAAATTTACTTTTTTTTTTAAAAGCCTATGGAAAATTTCAGCACTTTAAGTGAACGCGTTCTCGAGTTATCGTGAGGACGGAGGGAAATGCAAAAATCAAAATACCTTTTTTAATTTTATGCGTGGGTATCCAAACTATTTTGCTCTATCGGCATTAGTGGAATCATTCAGAATTGCCACATCAAAATGTATCCGCCATCCTTTACAAGAGCCGATATATCAGGGGAGCAACGGTTTTCATTTGCGTGAAGATATACCGGCAATTATTGCTCCTGCGAAATTTTATTTATATTTCTTTCCACTTTATCTTTAGACTCTTGCGGCAGGTATAGTTAAGAGCCAAACGCACTGTTAAATAAGACAATCTTGAAATATTTTTCGGGAGATTTTTTAGCAGGACTCTGCTCCAACCCATAAGACGAGGGCATAATAGCAGTGGTATGAACGAATTGTCTGCGGGTTGGCCACCGTATTTCCCTGATCACAATTTGATGGATTATGCTAGTTATACGGTTCATTTTTCAATGCAGAGATTGGGAAGTCCGTCCCCGCAATTTTATTTCCCTAAAGCAAGCATTATAGATAGCATGAGACGAAATAACAACAAGGTTACATCTGTGCATAGCAGCAACAAGAGATTTTTGCATTATGAATGTTTTTAATTTTATCAACTGAATAAAAAAATTTATAAAAACCGATTAACTTGAGCTCCCCTGTGTGTAGTTTTAAACTATTAATTTTTAATGTGAAATATCTGTGTCTAGATATCATATTATGTACCTTAGAATGATAAGAATAATGATTGATATTACCTGATAAAAAAAGAACATCTTTCCAATCCATATTGCCAGAATAACTTTATGTGCCAGTAATTCTTTTTCCATTTTTAATATTGTGTCACATGCAAAAAATGTTACTTTTAAGGTTATAATGCATACAGGAACTAAAACAATGTTATGTGGTTTATGCAGTAGCGTTGAGATCAAACCGAACACGATGATGTTTATCCCAAGAAGGTTCTTAACACTTTTCAAGTGACTTATTTGCTTAGTAAATAAGTTGCAGAGCACACCAATGTAGTTTATCAGTGAAATAGCAGTTATACACAGCAAGAAAAAAAATAGTGGAATTCTAAAAACATAAGAAATTTTTTTCTTAAATTATGTCCATATCTTATATAAATGATTTTTAAACAAACTTTATATCCTTAGATTTATAGGAAAGAAATAATCCTTTAATTGCGCGGAGATAATACACCAAGCTTATTGCAATAAAAGTCAGAGCTTTTGTCCATGTACCAACTGAGTTCAAAAATGTTACAAAAGAAAGTACTAGAGCTAAAAAGAGATGCTTATAGTTATAAAATTGGAAAATACATACGTTAACTCACCTAGAAAACAAAAGACATTAAGTTCAACCTGATTTTCATTCAAATTCAGCCAATCGCCTATATCCGGCAGATTTATCCATTTATCGCCAGACCGATTGAGTTTTCTTAACAAAATATGCATTCCAATAACAAATATCCATCGAACTCCACATTTTAGCAGTGGGCAACAGTCTTCTGTGTCGAAAACTCTTTTTGTTTTCTTCAAACTTGTACTTGCACCCTCAAGATTATTATGAAAAGGAAGTATATTCTCAGATGTATACTTTTTCAATTCGTTTATTCCCGTAAATTTTTCTAAAATCATATTATGCTCTTTGATGCGCAATTCGTTGATGCACAAGTATAAAAGAATCGTTGTTACTATATAATACCAGGTTTGGTGTTCTTCTTCAATGAAAGAAGTGCCTTGCAGTGAAAATGCGTACACAATTATTCCAGCAAATAAATACGGCGGCTTTTGGTAATATATCTGAAAGAAGTTTAGAAACTTGTATAACAAATTTGAATAATAATATCAATATTACCCTTATTATCATTATAGATTGTCGTTTAAAGTGACATTTGTCGAAAGCATACGACCTTGGACGTACATATTACTGTTGTCGTTGTTGTAAGTGATAATTAAGTGACAGTTTAAATTTTTTAGAAAAAAAAGTATGTTAACGACCTTTTTGCGAAAAAAAATAGAGGTCAATGTAAAAAACAAAAACAGGTAAGAAAATCACGGATTTAGTTGAGCAATCGTTGGCAAGGCCATAAAGTTGTGCACACAATCAGCATTAGGGGATGACCGTATTCAATGCACTTTTTAAGATACTGGGTGTTTTGTGAAAGACTAGCGTAATCTCTTAACCACCCTGTATCTCCTGAATGGTTGATGTGGAAGGCTTACTCATGTACATTTGACCAGTAATTGAATGCGAATAACGTCACAAACCCACCAATTCATTTGCAAGCTTGGACGGCGTTATACAGGTTATTCCATGAGTGGTCCCGAAGGCTATGGATAGCTTATACTTAGACAAGGAAAAAATTGTATGGGCGGAGTGGGGTAATTCCTAACGGTTTTGGAGATAAGGAGACGTAAATATATTTGAGTGTGTTTTTATAGATTACCATGTAACTTCTGAACGTTACACCATATGATGATTGAAATTTTTTTTAAATTGTCAATCGTTGGACCGTTTCAACAGTTATAAACATTTCCCCTTCTCCCCTTCGTTTTGAAGTTATGGGTCGACAAAGTTGAAATTTCGGAATTTTAACTATTTTTTTTTATTTAACTATTATTTTTATCAAAATAGATCATCATATCATCAATACTAATTTTTCATATTGGATTTAAAGAATCCAAAAGCTTGGGATTAAAATGACCTGTCGAACTTTGTACCCAAAATGTAACCCTTTTTGCGTTTTTTGCAAACTATACAAACTATTTGGATCTGGATATTTACTATTCGAAAGTGGATTTATATTACCCGGATTCGGATCCCAATATCCGCAGCCAAATAATGCTCTAATCATAAAAAGACATACATATTTTACAGGTTCTATTGTTTTGGTACCTCCAGTGTCAGAAAATCCAATAATTTCATCGGAAGTTATATCATAAGTTAACTCTTTTCTTATGCATATTTCGTCGAAAGTCAAGAATGCCTCTCTTTTTGATACAACTTTCATCAACTTTCCGTTATGTTGGCATTGAAACAAGGCCTAGTATTCTTAATTAATTGTCAACAATGCAAGGATCCATATAGATTATTCGGTCTAACCATCCTACCATCCTATCCAATTCATCCTATAACTGACCCTTACAAGCATTCATTGATTTTGTCAATAAAAATTATTCTAAAATACGTTACCCTTATTTTGTACTAATGAAATATTACAGCAATTAAAACAAATAAGAGGGGCGCAGAATCATAATTGGCATTTTTTCCCACGCTTACGCAATCGCATTCACCTAAAAACCATGAAAACCAGAGCAAATGTGCAAAACTGCAATCATAATAAATTAAAAACAAAAAATTCTCGCATTATATCTCTTTTCCCTTTGCCAAGCGGTAGGCAGGCAGACCAAGCAATCCAGCTTCCAAGAATAATGTCTCAGAAAACAGTGTCCGTCACTAGAAGTAAATATACATAAAATGAACGCAGAACATTACCACACCCTTACGGCTCTACTCCTCTCCAAGTTCCTAAAGTCACAAAACACATCATCACGGCAATATACAAAAGTTCGTTTCAAGCTTTCGGGGTTTCAACTTTGATGACCTACAGCTTAAATATTTTTCAACTGGAGGTGATGTGGCACAGGGTGCGAGCATTTTGTGTTCTTCTTGTCGCTTCTTGTAATTTTATTATTCTAATGTATTACTAAATTTGTGAAAATGTACCACCCGACTGTTTACTCAGCGGCCCACTAGGCACCTGCAAATATGCAGTACATATACATTGGTGAACTTCCTGAAAACTTTTGTCAGATTTGCCATAGAATTGCTATATATTTATTCCACGACTTCGCAAAACCTCTGTTTGATAGGCTTCATAATTTTTTTTTACCCTGTTTGTCATAATAAGAATATGTGCATCAGCATAGATTTTGTGTTTCTTGACGTTCGCGTAAGATTCTGCAAATACATGTGTAGACGAACTTTTCTAAATACAAATGTAGTTCGGGTTCTTTTTTTAATTAAATTTTAAATCATTAAATCATTTGTATTAGATAGCTCTTGTTATGGCCCAATATACGGAAGATTCTTCCAGCAGCCAGGGCGCATTTTAGTGAAATAATTAGCAATTGCTAAACAGTAACGTCGCATTGTACTGTTCTGCAACTGTCGGTTATTTTGCTGATTAGCTCAACAGCTGGCTGCGATGAGCGCTTAGTGGAGCAATCGACGATTACAATAATAATTAACCTAGCATGGTAATTATTATGTAAAGCGATTGTTTACTACTGAGCGACTCAGGTGCTGCAACCGGTAGAACAAACGGCAAGGTTGTTGTCGTTTGTTTACATCCGCGTTGTTAAGTAAAGTCTACTTCCGAATATTGGTGCATAAAAGACCAATGATTGGACTGGCGATTGCCGTTAATTGTTCAGTCGCGTTGTAACTCTGAGGTGTCAAGTTACCGTTCGGTTCGGGTTTGCATAATTTTAAACGTATTAAGATAGGTCAGTTTGTTTGAGTAAAATAAAGATTTATATATTTGAAATTCGAGCGATGTTAATTATTCGATTTTCCGCTAAGTGATTGCTTTGGGACACGACATTTGGCGCAGCCGGTTTAAAAAGGTATTGTATTTTTAAAATTTATATATATTGGGAGTTAAGCTTTTTTAGCTGCTCCATTTTTTTTATTTTTTGGGAGTTAAGCTTTTTTTAGCTGCTCCATTTTTGTTAATTGTGGGAGTTCTGCTTCTTTTAGCTGCTCCATTTACTTTTCAGGATAAATTTAAAAAGTGTTAGATTAAGTGTTGAGTGCGATTTTGGGAAGCCATTTCAGTGTAGTAATATTGATTTCATGATTGTGATGTGCGTTTTTGGATAGGTTGAGGTTAAATCATTATAGGCGTTTGAAAGTTTTTGTCGCATTTCCGTGTGTTTAGGTTGAGAATTTAAGATATAGGTTAATTAGTTAATTCATCGATGTTTGGTTTTTGTTTTGTTTGCGGCGTTTTTTAATATTTTTTGTTTAATATGGGGGAATAAATGTTTTGTATCGTTGGCCTTTATGTTTTTATTATAAATGAGAAGTGTAGTAAGTTATTCAGTTTTTGTGCGGATGAATGAATTTGTACCTGTAAGAAAAACTGTGAATCTTTCTATAGGTTAAATAGACTAACAGTTAAGGAGTGGAAATTTTGGTAATTAGGTATAGCGTTGTTTTCTATAATTCCGCTTAAAAGTTGGATTTCACTCCTGTTCGTTCGAAGCAACTTCGCGTTTGTTATAGCATTGATAGAGTATATGCTATATTTGTCTGAGTCGTCACGTTTTAAACAGAGATTATAAGTCTCGATATTGATATCTGCTGAGTGTTGGGGTTATGTCTTCGTGATTCACACAAAAAGTCAAGTCGACGGTAACGTTTGGGATTAAAGTGTTAATCTAGGGAGCAATTAGATTACAAAGGGCAGGAGAAAGTGAGATTGAATGAGAAATTGGGAAAAATTTGAATTAGTGTTACTAGATGTGGTTTAAAATTAATTAACTTTTGTGTAAGTTGTTTTGTTGGGTGAGATTGTTTTAGGTGTTATATGTAATATATATATGTAACTAGGCTTGGATTGCAGGGAAAAGAGAAAAGAATTAGATGATCTTCTGGTTCAGACTTCAATGTCGGTGGGTAGAAGTAATGTACTGACAAGAGAGCAACTTTTACGGTTCGAAACTCAAGAGAAGGAATTAGAGGAAAGATCGCAGGAGCTAAAAGAGTGCAAGGAGAAGTAAGAAAGCTACGAGCAAGACTGGCAGTATATTGAAGAGCATCTCACGGCAGAGTTGCAAAAACGAACATCAAGTGAAGAATCGAGAAAATTGATTCAGGAGTGGAATACAGCTGCCAAGTCCTGTACGAAAGGCGAAGCTTTAGACTTGCTGGTAACGGCTACACTCGACGTGATCCAAAGGGGTGAGATCCAAGCAGAACAATTGTTAGAAGAAGAGAAAAGAAAGAACAAGGGTCTAATAAAGAAAATATTGTCTTTGGAACAGCAACTGAAGGAAGCAGAAGAGGCAGCGGAGGAACTGGAGACAGAATTAAGAGCCGAGGGTCCACTGCCGCAAGAGAAAGTATACAGGCAAGAAGTCAGTAAGAAGTGGACACCAAGGAAATTAGTGTTCTGGGATAAACCACGAGAAACGAAAGATAGGCAAGATATTTCAGCTAAGAGTAGCTCATCGAAGGGAAAGACAAAAAAACCAGGAAGCAGTAAATCATACGGATTGCCCAAGAACAGTATGGCGGAAGCACATGGGAAAGTTATGGATATGGTATCCAAATATATACCATTATTTTCTGGGGAAAGGTCACCAAAGCTGGGCAAAGAATTGTACCGTTTCCTGAATTGCAGCAAGGAACTCTACGATCAATTGACTACTCAAGAAAAAGCTATCTTTATCAAATGTGTGAAATTTCGGCTTACAGATGAAGCTTATTATCTAGTGTGTTCCCATGAGCCGAAGGATTTTGAAACTCTGCAGCAAGTTATTACAACTGCATATACGCCACGAAAATCGTTCAGTGAGCTACGTACGGAAATGCTGGAGTGTAAACAACGACCTGGAGAGGACATTCGAGAATTCGCTGACAGAATGAAAGAGCTTCTGGACAAAATTAAAACAGCAGTCACAGCTAAGTACCCAAATAAGAAAGGGGGACTAATAGCAGAATTGGAAGCTGACGCAGTGGCTACTTTTAAAGCAGGCGTAGGGAATAAGGCAACGCAAGTGCATCTGACGGGAAGGAGATTCCAATCTCTAGATGAAGTACAAGAAGAAGCTAGTTATTTCGAGAAGGATGCAACCAGGCTCCAGAGTAGAGAACAAGAAGTCTGGGGAAGTGGGCGAAAACTGAATTCCGAAACAATGCGAGATAGCTGGGGGACTAATCGTTTCAACAATAATACCAGCAGACCATTCAGAGAAGCCTTACAGAAGGGCCCATCCCCAGCAGCAGCAGGAATATATCGTGGATCACAGGCAAGGGCAACGCCGCCTAGGCCAATCCAGTGCTTCCAGTGTGGGCAAAGTGGGCATATTGCTAGGGAATGCCAATCAAGCAAACAGCCACCATACTGTGTAAAATGCCGAAACTATGGTCACGATACTGCTAGTTGCCGAAGACAAAGCATAAGGTTCGCGGATACTTCAATTGGCTCTCCAAAACAGCTGCAAACAGACCCAGAAATCCTTTATTGCCAATTTTGTAGAACCTGCGATCATTATACCGCAAACTGCTTGAAGAAATATCTAGCGGAACAAGAAGCTCTAAAGAAGGGAAACGGGGAGCGGCAGCTGGGGGAATCAATTAACGGAATTTAAGACCATGAAGACCTCACAGAAAGAAGCCAGTGTCATAGAGTTAAGTTTGTTAAATAATTGCATTATCTCAGTAGAATCAGATATAGGTATAACGGATAAATTAACATTATTAATAGATACAGGTGCAACATGTAATATAATTAAGGCAAATCGTATTAAAGGAAACACGCCTATACAAACTCTCAAGAAAATAATGATTGGAGGGTTGTTTGGGGCACAAGAAAGCTCAATTGGAACTTGCAAAGCCACACTACGCATGGGTGGAGTGGAACAGCCATGCGAGTTTAACACCATTTATGACACTAATTAGATTCCAGCTGACGGTATTCTGGGGATCGAGTTCCTGAAGGACAAAGCAGTCATTGATTGTATAAATGGAAAACTGTCAGTGAAAGGCATGGAGAAAATAAAGGAAGAAAAACCTCTTTTTGGATGCATCACTGGAAAGGAGAAAATCGAGTTAATAGAGTTGAAGGAAAGCACCCAGGACAATCATCACCAGTTTATCCAGAGAGAAGAGTCAGTGTATTCTTCCCCAAAAGATATTCAGCAACGAATGAAGAATCCAGTCGCAGCCTTGCGCGACATTATATCCAAAGCGGGCGTGGTATCAGATAGCCTCACAAAGTATCTTTCAGAAGTAGAATCTTACCAAGATGGTCAAATAAAAGAAAGAAAGATGACTTTTCCAAAAGAAGATGATGTACAGCCAGCTCTAACAGCTGAGGAGTGGCCTTTCGTACAATTGGTCGAGTCCCTTAGCACGGGACCGAATCAAAAAGATTCTCAAGAAGCACCCATCAATAGGACTAAACCGATGGGGAGCAGAGAACAAGAAGGTGTAGCAGGAAAAAGGAGCTGGAAATTCCTCGCATGGAAGTCCAGCGCGACCTCTCTAAAGCTACAGCTTACGCAGAGGCTCAGAGCGAAAAGGTACATCTTACACAGCGAAAGGAAAAGTATTACTTAGGAAAGAGTAAAACCACTCAGGGGACAAGAATTAAGTTGAACCCAAGAACAGAACGGCTGTTGGAAATTCCTGTCATAGGTGAGGAAGATTTAGTGTGCATGGCGGAAGTAATTAGGCCAGGAGTGTATTGTGGGAATGCTATAATTAAGCCAAGGAACGGTAAAGCGTGGGTAGGTATTATTAACGCAGGAAGGGAGCCCGTTGAACTAGTGAATTTCAGGCCGAGGCTTGAAAAATTGAGTAAGTATACTGTGCATCTACTAGGACGGGATAAGGGTAAGATTGATAATCGCCAACAACGGTTCAAGCTAATGAAGGAATCACTGGTGCTGGGAGAAGACCTTAACTTCGAAGAAAGGGAAGCAGTAACCCATATTTGCTACGAATACAGTGATATTTTTCATTTGCCAGGCGATAAATTGTCATACACCCCGACGAAGACCTTTAAGTTACCGTTAATGGCTAATACGGCCCCCATACACAAAAAGCAATATCGCATGCCAGAAGCCCATCGAGAAGAGCGTCAGGAACAACTCAAAAAATTACTCGAGGACGATATCATCGAACCTAGTGACAGTCCATTTAATTTCCCCGTACTTCTAATTCCTAAGAAAGGAGTAGATGATAACGGTAAAAGAAAGTATCGGCTATGTGTAGACTTCAGAGAACTAAACAAAGTCTGCATCCCCTTTTCTTATCCCCTTCCCCGAATTGAGGACATCTTAGATCGTTTGGGTCATTCTAGATACTTCACCACGTTAGATTTAGCTAACGGGTACCACCAAGTATTAATCGACCCAAAAGACAGAGAAAAAACGGCGTTTAGTACCAATTTTAATCATTTCCATTATAAACGATTACCATTTGGTTTAAAAACGGCCCCCCCATTTTTTCAATCCCTACTGAACGGAATTCTGACGGGACTTCAAGGGATTAAATGCTTCGTGTATCTCGACGATGTCGTGATATTTGCTAAGAGTTTGGACGAACATAACAGCAAACTACAAGAAGTTTTTCAGCGCTTCAGAGAACACAACCTTCAGTTGCAGCCTTCAAAATGTCAGTTTTTAAGGAAAGAGGTAGTATATCTGGGCCATATTTGTTCAGAACAAGGGGTAAAGCCTGATAAACGATTAGTAGAAGTAGTGCAAAATTACCCAAAATCAAAAACTGTTCGTCAGGTTCAATCTTTTTTAGGGCTAGCCAATTATTATCGGAAATTTGTTCCGAATTTTTCAAAAATATTGGCACCCATTAATAGTTTATTAAAAAAAAGCGTTAAGTTCACATGGGGACTCGAGTGTGACAAGGCTTTCAGTCGTGTCAAGGAAATTCTTACTACACCACCACTCTTGATATATCCGGATTTCACAAAGGAATTTACGGTAATCACTGATGCAAGTGGGGAATCTTTAGGGGCAGTTCTGGAGCAAAAGGGCAAGCCAATTAGTTACGCTAGTCGTACTTTGAACATGGCAGAAAGAAACTACTCCACTACAAAGCGTGAGATGTTGGCCATTGTGTGGGCAGTACGGAACTATAGGTGCTACCTTCTGGGCAAACCTTTCAAAATAGTAACGGATCACCAACCGCTACGGGGAGTTTTCAAGGTGAAGGACACTACTTCACGTATGCTCAGATTTCACCAAAAACTATCGGAGTATGAATTTGAGATTATATATAAAACTGGAAAGGAAAATGGTAATGCCGATGCCCTAAGCAGAATTCCAAGGCACATTGAAGAACCTGAGTCATATCATAACAAGGAGTACCATGCCTTGCAATAACTCGTGCTCAAGCTAGGGAACAGAAAGAAAGGGAACAACCAAAACAAATACCGTTGCGAGATTCTGAAAACGAAGGTAACAGTATTGAAGGGACTGAGATAATCACCGAAGAAAAACTGAAGAAACCAGAACCAAAACTGGTGACCAATCCAGAAGAGATTGAGCTAATTCTAAGAGATTATCATGACTCTAGGTTTGGAGGACACTTTGGAAGGAACAAAACGTTCAACAGAGTGAAGCGTTAGAAGGGAATGAAGGCTGATATAGCTCGGTATGTTAAACGTTGTACGATTTGCCAAAAAAATAAGCACGCTAGAGCCATCAAGATGCCATTAGTAGTAACGGAAATCGCGGAAAGACCTTTTGAGAAAGTCTATGTTGACTTAGTTGGACCTTTGCCAGTCAGTCACAAGGGTAACAAGTACATCTTGTCTATGATGGATGATCTGACTAGATTTGTAGATTTCATGGCGATACCAGACCAAGAAGCGAACACGGTAGCCCAGGCCTTATTTGAGCAAATCCTCAGCCGGTACTCGCTACCGAAACAGCTAGTAACGGATCAGGGAGCAAATTTCACTGGAGAAGTCTTAAAGGCTCTTTGTAAAATGTTGAAGATAAAGAAGCTGCAAACAACTGCCTACCATCCCCAGTCCAACGCTGTGGAGAGGCAGCATTCTACGCTAGCCAACTATCTGAGGAGTTTCGTTGATCGGGAGCCACGAAACTGGGACGAGCTGTTGAAAACCGCAGCGCATGCGTACAACAACACCGTGCATACATGCACAAAACTTACACCGATGGAAACGTTGTTTGGATTTGTAGCGGAAATCCCCAGTAGCATACAGCGTCAGCCTGAACCGGTATACAATATGGATAAGTACCATTCGGTACTGCGGTTCAAATTGCAGAGGGCGTTTCAACTAGCTAGGGAGAACCTACTTAAAAGCAAACTAGTGGCAAAGAAGTACCATGACAATTCAGCTAGGCCGGAAGTCTTACATATTGGTGATAAAGTTCTAGTTAAAAACTTAGCTAGGGCAGGGAAATTAGCATCCATTTTTAAAGTCCATATGAAGTAATTTACGTTCACAGTCCTGAGAATGTAACTATACTTCAAGGGAAAAAGCTCAAGCGGAGTCATACGAATCGTTTGAGAAGGTATCATGATTAATTTTAAGATTAGAGTTTGTTCGTCATATAAGGACGATAACCTAAGTGGAATGAAGCACGAGAGAATAGTTTTACAATTTGAATATTTTATTTTATTTAGTCTTTTTCTTATTTTTTTTGGTTTTCTTGCAGAACAAGGTTCAGTAAAGCATTTAGGCTGAGAGGAAAGGAAAAAGAAGATTAGGCAGATGCGAAAAGATTGAAAATGGAGGGAAGTAAGTATATGTAAAAAAAAAAGGAGAAGAATGATTGAAGATTTAAAAAAAAAAAAAAAACAAAGGAAGTATTGAAATAGAAAAGAAAAAATAGAGATTTAAAAGAGAAGAAAGTAGAGTATACAAAGATTAATTGAATGAAAAAGAAGAAATAGAGAATTTAAAGGAAATAATAATTAAAAAAAAAAAAAGAGAAAGAAAGGAGGAATAGTAAACAAGGTATAAAGATTTAAAAAAAAAAGAGATAAGAGATTTTGAAAGAAATAATGGAAAATAAATAAGAAGAGCTGTTGAAAGAAAACATAAATAAGAGGTTAATAATAAAAAGATTAAAAAAAAGGGTTTAGAAATTTAAAAGAAAGAGAAGTTTTTATATAAGTTTGTGCAAAGAGAAAAGAGAATTGTTAAAGAAAGAAGGTATAAGAGAAATAAAGATTGTAAAAAAAAGTGAGAATTGAAATATAGTAGAATAAATTAGGAGTTTATATTAAAGAAAAACAAAATTCATTTAGTCTAAGAATTCTAGGATTGCCCTAAATTTACATAGTATAAAATAAGGTTTAGCTTCGCGATGAAGGCGGTAGTAATTTTAATCTTCGCTTTGATAGCTGGGATACAAGCAGAGCAGGCAGGTTATAGCATCGAGCCGATATCACAGTCGGGAGTGTTGTTCGAGCGTCTCGGGGTAGTTAATTTCTACACGAAACATTGGACTATTCTGTCTAAGTTCCAAATACCAGATCTCACTGAAGACTTAAAATTCGTCAGCAACTGCAGCGGTTTGATAAGCGGATTATGTGCAGACGTAACCGATACTGGAGGCGTTGCAAGGAGTAAGGCAGCAGTCAAAGAGATAGGAGGCTGGGTGGAAAAAATTAAGCGTCAACATGAGGAACTCTCGCATTATACCCAAAATGTGGCGCCCCGAAGAAACAAGCGTTCAATTTTTGATGGAGTGGGATCTCTGGCCAAGACACTGTTCGGAACCATGGACCATGCCGACTCGGAAGAAATACATGCAGCTATAGATGACCTTAATGAGAAGGAGAGCCGAACATTAAATCTACTGAAGGACCAAATTACAGTCGTCAAATCTACGTTCGATTTGTTTAATGCTTCAAGGCTACAGGCAGCAGAAGAGAGAGAAGAACTACAAAATAAACTTTCAACCATCGTTAAAGAGCAGCAGGGTCAATATCGGGAATTATCGTCATTGAAACTAAGAATAGAATTGAGTGAGGTAATTACGCTAATGAGCCTTCACTTAAGAGAAATCAGCGAAATGTAAGAAACAATGATGAGCATATTAATCTCCCTAAGCGTAGGAAAGCTACACCCGCTGCTAATTCATGCACGAGAGATGACCGAGATAATGAAGAATGCCACTAGTAAACTGGATTTAGATGAAAAATTCCAGAATTTCCAATTGCTGGTACAAATTGCAAAGGTACAAGCACTCCAGGTAGGCCAAGAAATCCTAGTCAGGGTAGATATCCCACAGCCCCAACGAGTTGCATTTGACTTACATAAGGTTTACACGATCCCGATAGCTATAGATGAATTTGGGTATCATGTATATGAACTGGACGCTGAATTTGTGGCAGCCAACAATCATGAACGACAGTATGTCTTGCTGAGTTACCAACAGTACCAGAAGTGCCAGAGGTTGTTAACCGTATGCGAAGGCCTGTAAGGAAAGAGTTACAGCAAAGTGGAGCAGCTTAGTGAGAATGGTAACGAGAAACCACTGGTTATTTGTGATGTCTGAGAAGACCAAGCTGGAAGTAAACTGCCAACATTCACCAACTTCCATCGGTGAGCTGAAGCACACAGGGGTATTATTCATCGAAGAACATTGTCACCTGCAAATCGGTGACCTACGAATACAAGCTGAAGATGCCGCACAGCGAAATATATCTCTATGGCAGCCCAGACGAATGGAGTTACCAGCCTGGAACAGCATCGCAACACAGACAAACAGGCAGAGAGAGGAGGTAGTAGAAGGCAAAAAGGACGAAATACGATTGCTGGCTAGTGACAACTTTAATCAAGCATGGAGAGAGCAGGATGCCGCTATAAAGAGGGTTGAAGACAAGATCAGCACGGAGGAGGCAAGTAGACGCGCCATTCCACATCCAGTACATTTAGCAGCGACAACTACTACCGCATGTTTAGCCGTCATCAGCTTAGTAATCTTGATAGGAGTATTATGCCATTTGAAGCGCTGGAAGAGCAACTACACCCAAGCCGGCACCAACAGAGTGATTCTACCTATAGTTCATAAGTCAGAGCAGCAACCCAAGGCCCAAAATGCAAACAAACCCATTGAGACAATCTTGCCCACGACAGCGAACTTGCCAACCACCAATCTGCCAACTATTGTGGGGAAACAACTTGTGCAGCTAGAGTAGCCGCCATAGGTTTAGTTAAGTATATATATATATTTTTTGCACTTGTATAACGAAGAAGTAATTTAAGGGCAACCTATAGTTAGAGATTAACGTATAAATTTATATAGAAATAAAAATATGTATATATGGTTATTAATATTAAATCATGTTCACTGGAAAGGAATGGATTAATTATTATAAGATTCAAATGTAGGAAATTATTAGTATAATAAGGTATTTAAGAAGTTTCCAAGAAAGGACATGTGAAGTAAAAAAAAAGTAAATAGATATGTTGTAAAATCAGAATAAAAAAGAAATGAGATGAACTTAAAGAAATTAAATGTAAAATCAAAATAATAAAAAGAAATGATGTAAAAAGATGTAAAAATGAAAGAAAGGAATTAAATGTGAAAATGAAATATTTAATTTAAAGAAGTTAAATTTAAAAGAAAATAAAAAGAGAAATGATGTAAAAAATAAGAGAATTTAGATAGTATATAATGAAAAATGTAAAGAATCTGAACCGAACGAGGATAAAGACATTTTCAGTTTTTAATTAAGATTGTTGCACTCTCCAGATCTAGTTCCCGACGGAAACTAGTTTTTCTAAGGGGGGAGGGATGTTATGGCCCAATATACGGAAAATTCTTCCAGCAGCCAAGGGCGCATTTTAGTGAAATAATTAGCAATTGCTAAACAGTAACGTCGCATTGTACTGTTCTGCAACTGTCGGTTATTTTGTTGATTAGCTCAACAGCTTGCTGCGATGAGCGCTTAGTGGAGCAATCGACGATTACAATAATATTTAACCTAGCATGGTAATTATTATGTAAAGCGATTGTTTACTACTGAGCGACTCAGGTGCTGCAACCGGTAGAACAAACGGCAAGGTTGTTGTCGTTTGTTTACATCCGCGTTGTTAAGTAAAGTCTACTTCCGAATATTGGTGCATAAAAGACCAATGACTGGACTGGCGAGTGCCGTTAATTGTTCAGTCGCGTTGTAACTCTGAGGTGTCAAGTTACCGTTCGGTTCGGGTTTGCTTAATTTTAAAGGTATTAAGATAGGTCAGTTTGTTTGAGTAAAATAAAGATTTATATATTTGAAATTCGAGCGTTGTTAATTATTCGATTTTCCGCTAAGTGATTGCTTTGGGATACGACACTCTGGTCTGCACCCTAACACCGTAGGTTTGTTCGATGAAAACAGCTGGTAAGCCCCGGGCTACACCTGGCTGTACTATCTTGTTTTTTGAAAACCCTGGGCTTACTCGGGGTTATAGAAACTTGTTCAATGAAAGCCCGGTATTTCTGATTTCGTGCCCCGAGCTTGCACTAAAAATTTCTAGGGGTAAACGTTTGACATTTGTCATTTGCGAACTGTCACATGGAATTTGCTCGGTGATTGCGGTTGAGTGCTGTATATAAAAGTGAAAAATCGTGGAGCTCATACAAAATTCAGATTATATAAGGAAGTTGGATAAGAAATTAGATGACACAATACCCATCGACAATATGCACATAGGAAACTCGAATGAAAATTATAAGGAAATATTTGATGAGGCGATTAAGGTCGAAGAACATGGATGAAATCTTAAGATCTGCCTTTCTAGTTAGTAAGAAATTTGATAGTAAAAATGTTTCGTTGGCATTATTAACAAATAATTTTTATAGACTTCACGTTATCCCTGCAGCTACCAAGCAAATAGATTTAAAGCAAACAACATATAAGAAATTCTCTAAATTCTTAAATAAGATGTCAGGAAAGGCCACTGGGATAGAGAAAATCATTTCTGTTGATTTTGATCATCCAAACAGTAATTTTATATCTAGTGACAAAACATCTGATGATAAAAGTGAAAATAGTGCAGCATAACTGTGGAGCTATGATGGAGCTACATATATCTGGTCACAGATGAACCAGTTGTCATTTTTACAGAAAAGGCGATAATATCGATGTAAAAAAGCTAATAAAAGAATATGTAATTAAGAAAAAACTGGAAAATTTTTTTGTGAATTTTAATATATATTTATTCTTAAATTTTTAATTATTTCACCTATTTTATAAATAAATTTTAAATTAGAAGTTATATTATGCTCAGGAGAACTGTCAGAGAAATGTCATTTCATTAGATTTACCCGGGGTGTGTTCAATATTACTGCTATAGCTGCTTTTAGCTGCTTTCGTATGCTTTTGCCTGTCCAAAGTAACTCGAAAGCTGTTTTTTCTTACTTGATTTTTGACATTTGTTCTGTCCAAGATTTTAAGATAGCTGCTATCATAGCAGCTTTTTGTTGCTTACACTCCTGACTCTAAGCAACAAAGCAGCTATGGTAATACTTATGTATGTGTGCCTGTCATTTTCTTAAAAATGTTGGTACTGGAAAATAATATTAAATTTAAAATTTTTTGAAGTTGTAACCATTTGCGATAGCGACAAAATCAATATTTCTGGACGCTCATTATAATTTGGGTAGCAATTCAATATAAAAATTCGCAATTAAATCCAAAGAGCTAAAGAGCAAACAATTTACACATAAAATTTTGAAAAGCAAAAAAGCAGCTTTTGGTTGTCCAAGATCTCGCAGCCGCTTTCTCTTGCTATGGCTAAATTTGACAGTTCTCAAAGTGTTGCTCTACTGTGCTATCGAAGCAGCTATATCTGTAATATTGAACAGACCCCCGGTGTTTTAAAAACTTGTTCGATGAGTGCACAAAACCCCGGGTAAATTTGGGGAAAATTGTAGGGGAAGATTTACACGGTGTTTTCATCGAACAAACCTCGTGTCTTTCAGGCGAATGGCGAAAGCTTCTGTATTTTTGTTGTTTCAGTATACTTTGAAAACTCCTTAGTCCGCTCTCTGAACGCTCTAGATCTAATTTTTACATGCGCTGTATCATGAAAATAACTCCTTCTATTTCGCAACCTATGCAAAATACTTGAATTTTCAGTTTCGTTTCTTCAGGAAACGAGCTGTAATGCACGCCTCATCAATTTTCAAAATTACAACAAAACAATCAATATTATGTATTTGTAATGCAAATTATAAGTCTCGTTATTCTCTTCCAAAAATAAAATAGCTTAACCGAAGTAAAATTAATATATTGTTAAAATTACCTGTAGTTTATCAGGTGGAAAAATTCTCCATATGCCCAAAATGAACACAATCAACGCGAATAATGATGCTCCAAGAATATTTAACTTACAAATCTGCGAATTTAATGATAGTAGTTTGCAGAAAAATATTTGTAGTACACAACCCGCTATTAATGATATAAATGCGAATCCACTCAGTTTAAATGTTAATTTAGGAATGGTGGATAAAAAAAACGTCCACCATATAATTAAAGATGTGGCCTGGAATAGAAATAGTCAACAAGCAATATTGTAATATTATTTTGGCTTACCATAGCTGCTAACGTGATTCCTAAAAATATGCTGAACATATCAAAGTGACACAATTCCGAAGAGAGTATTTCTGATAATAGTTTTGTTGAACTTATGTAATTCGCTTTAGCTTCCTCGAAGTGCTTAATTGCTGGTTTATCGTTTATTGACATTAAAAACTCTTGATGAAATTTAATTCCACTGTTATGATACATAAGGTAATCTAAAAGAAACATTTGGTTGTAACTTAACAAAAGTTAATTTTTGTAAAAATATTAGCAAAATTGACTGGCTCCCGACTATAATCCTAAGCAAACGAAATCCTTTAAACGCAAGATCTCAAAAAACAGAATACTGTAAATTTCACATCACAAGAAATCTGCAGGATTTAGACTTAGTATTTTTTAAAGGTTTTATTTATGTGCCTTATTCTTGAAAAGGGAGATTTTTTTATATACATCATCGATATCTTGTATTTTTAGTGAAATATTATTATCTATACACTTATCTGAATGTGTGTTGAACATTTTAAAGATATCGGAAATCTAGCAAATTAACTCGACTTTAGTGCTACCACGAAAGGAGCATTATTAGTAATCTCGGCGTGATATAAGCAAAAATTTTCGAAGTATACACGAAATAAATTAGCTCTAAATTAGATAAGTGGACAATAATAAAATTAAATATTTACCTGGAACCTTTATGCTACTGTGCTTCATATTCTTCTGAATTTTTTTTAATAATCGCGCATTGTTGTAATAAAAAGCGTAAAGCTGATCTTCTAGTGGTAAAAAATTTATAAACTCAGCAATTATGCAACCAATACTTGTAGTTGGAATTGGAACTCCAAATAAAACAGATAATGTTGGAGTAACATCAATCTGATTATAAATGATTTCTCTATAGTATTTACAAAGTAATTTTTTAATTTGTAATAATATAATAATTAAAAGCAAATGCGTTACCTCTTAGTCTTACACGATCCACTAAATGATAAAAAAGGAACCATTATTTCAGGAATTGAGTGTCCGCCATGACCACCGGTATCACGCATTCCATGATCAGCAGTAACAAGTAAAAGAGAATCCTAATAAAAATTAAGAATATTAAAACTTGAATAAATACCACAATATCAAGGAAATACCTCATCATCAGAATTACTGTGTATTTTTGTAATAACTTCATTCATTTCTGCCAGTTTAAGAGATATTTTGGAACTAAACGGACCTTCCACATGGCCAATATGATCTAAGCCGAGATAGTGAAGTATCAAGAAATCCCAATTATGGTGGTCCAATTCTTTCATCACTTGTTCAGTAATTTTTGCATCACCCTGTGATTGGCATAAAATAATGTAACTCGAAAAAATCATAAGAACACACAAACTGTATAAAAGTCTTGAACATAGAACGAGTCATTATTGATATACTTCTTGTAGAATTTTCCTGGAAATAACCTTAACCAAGTGTTATCACCGCAAAATACTATTCTGTCCCCTCGGCGATGTACTTGATAGATAAGGGAGTCCGATTGCAGTTTTGAGCTTCCAAAATTTAATACAACATCAATGAAATTTGGAATTGTTCCTGTCGTTAGACTTTTTATTCTTGGGAGCGTTACGGTAGGGGCTTCTACTTTAAGTTTAAGTAAACAAGCTTTATCGTTTGCAATCTTCTCATTTACATAACCCATGCTTGAACTTTGAGCAAAGTCGTATCTCATAGCGTCAATAACCATCAAAACTACTTTTGAATAACGCTTTTTGTAGTGCTGGCTTTTATTTAACCTGTCAATAAAGATTTATTAATATGAGATATGAGTGTAATGACCGTTTACTTTAATTTCCGTGATTTTAGGGTTATTGGGCTGAACGGTCAGGATGAAAAAACACCTTTAAGTTGGTGAGAGTTTTATTTGTTCTCCGATGTTGCGGCCGATGTCTCGAACCGTTCTCAAGGACGCAGTCTAATTACAAACATTAATGTATTGCTTGATATAAAATAATTAACGTTATTTCATTATTCACGAACATTACTTTCAACTTTGTTCTCAAAATTATTGAGTGGAGTGGAGTTCTATTAGTACTCACACAGGCATACCACGTAAAAAGTTTTTGGAAATGCTTAGTATCTGTACAACCGAAGCAAATTATTTCGTTTTTAATAAAAATATTTACAAACAAATTTTCGGTGTACCAATGGGAAGTCCTCTATCTCCAATACTGGCGGACATTGTAATGGAAAGTTTAAAAAAATCATTAAGCCCCAGGATTACCAAATCAAACTAGGCCTCAAGCCGCGAAAAATAAATAAACTGTTTCACCAAACCAAAAAAAATGCTACATCCAAAGAACTACGTTCAGATATATTTTACAAAAACGTTGCAAGGGTAGTAATAACGCAAATTGTCCAATAAGCTATGTTGGAACAACAGGGAAATTCCTTAAAACAGTATTACAAACCCCAAATCTGACTTAAAAGACGGAAACCAAAATAAAATTGCGCTAATTACGCACTCTGCATTATCTAACCATGCTCCAGATTTTGAAAATGCCTCTATCTTACATCACGAAAAACACTATAATACCATGAACAAAAAAACGGATACAGACAATATTAATAACATTTACTAGGCGCACTTGAAGCGCTTTGAGAAACAATAAAGCTACGAAGGTACGTCTAGTAACAGTTGATTTTAACGAGTGGTTGGATAACCTTCCACAACACCTATAGCTTTTTCTTTTACCATGTTTTGTTATTTATCTCTTTATTTATATTGTATTTTTAATTAGTGTTTGCTATTTTTTTCTGTTACTATTTTTTGCCTTTGTTGTTTAGTTTTAATATCAAGAAATACATTAATGTTTGTAATTAGACTGCGTCCTTGAGAGCGGTTCGAGACATCGGCCGAAACGTCGGAGAACAAATAAAATTCTCACGAATCAAAGAGGTGTTTTTCCTCCTGATCGTCCAGCCCGAGATCCCAAAATCATTCATTAATATTATTATCAATCTTTATTGAATTTAAGTTAAAAATGCTTAAGATTATTTAATTTAGTAGTTTGAATATTTTAAATTAAGATCTAAAAGCTGTAATGCATAAAAAATTAGCACAAGCAATGAAGGAAGGCTGATATGGCATAATAGATTAGCTACATATAAGCCCTATTTATATAATTCAGGATTTACACCCGTTGGTCATGCTTAGACGATCAAAAAATGGTATGGGAAGGGGAGAATTCCTAGCAATTTTCAAGATAAGATAGTTTAAAGTTTTGTATCATTTTTAATAGATAATACTATATTTTCGCCATCCTATATGAAAGCTGGATATGTCATTCGAAAGACAAGCTCTTCATATATAATCTGGATATACTATTATGTAGTGAAAATTGGTTTAAACATGGTGGAAAATGATTTAATTTATGTATTTAATTCACGGTCGCCAATAGGTGTTTGTAAGTTGTTCTAGTTGTCTTACGATGCTGCGGAGTAGCTAATAAGCATAACTCCAAGACGAAGGAGAGGAGTAGCTAAACAAGCATAACTCCTAAAGTTAGTTAGGAGTAGCTAAATAAAGCATAACTCCAAGAAATGAAAGACGGCTCAATACTTTTTATTTCCACTGATATCTTGAACTGATATCTTGAACTGTGTAACTCATATTTTCAACTGTTCAACTACCCAACTCTTCTATTGTTCTACTGTGTCTATTATATTTTCTTAGCTTATTTATACAATTAGAGATTAGCTTATGATTACTTAAATTGCAATGATTATTTCTTAATAGTTCTATATCGATATTTCGTCACTGCTTGTTACTTGCGCGCCACTTTAGTGGGTCGCATTAATTGATTTCGTTTTTATGATCCATTCCGCGTATTGAGTAAGGGTGACCTATTCATGTAGTATACAGCGTAATTTTCTGTGTCTCATATTTCTTTATGTACGATAAGTGTTTATTGTACATCGGGATTATGATTACTTATTGTGCTTGGCAAATAAGTATGTCATTATGTCGTAATATTATGAATGTAGGTAGGTATGTAGGTAGATATGTAGGTAGGTATATCACAATTATCTACTTACCCCTTTCCTTTGAAACAATGTAGAACTGTGGTTGGCATCATCACCAGCTACAGCTTCCTTCACGCGCTTCTAACAAGGATGGGAGTTGTTGACAGCCCTTAGTGTCTGTTCTGTCTGCGACAACCGAACACCTTTTGTATGCTTATCCGGCCTTTGGCCGGAACAGGGATAGTCTAGAGTCTGCCCTCCTATCAGTAGATGAGCTGAAAGGCCCTCCTCACCAAGACCTGATGCGCTTCATTATGAGGACAGGAAGGTTTTGGTGAAAAAGCTTCTAGCAGGACAACACAATGGGCCGCTCTGGCATCCGTGCTTGGGATGGGATCTCCTGTCCCCTGCCTTAAAAAAAAACAGAAACTGCGAGGCGAACTTAAGGTACGGATACACATTACACGTAGTGGAATAAAGTTGCGTGCAACCTGCAGTTTTTTTAGGCGCGGCTCAGAAGCTGCAACCTTCCGAAATAACGTTGTAAAGATGCCTACATATGCTGCAGTTCTTGCTGCGCGTAGCATTTATTGTCAATAGTCTGCAGTTAAACTCTGAAGCGGTTGGTGGACAAAATTTATGTATTTCGATGATCCAGAAGTGCAAGCTACCGCTGCTTTAATTTTGATAAAAATTGCAATAAATGCTTAACATTGCTTGGTGTTATGCTTAAAGTATGTCGCATAACATGTAAACAAATGCAGTCACTTCTTACGGTTAACGTAATAGCTTAAATGTGACATGCATTTGAGTGAGTACATGTTCTGCTTAGAATGCATTATTATTATTATTGCATTGTATCACATTTATTGTGATTGATTTGTTGGGAAACGATTTCAGGTTAATTGATTGAAATGGTTTTTATGCTAAATGTGCATTCTTGCATTTTAGTTAATTAGATAATTGTTTCTGGTCTTGGATAGTTACACCACAACAAAATTTTTATAAATCAATTATTAACTTTTTGAAATTATTAATGTATTAAGACTAGTTATTAACAAGTAAAAACGCTAGAATTGGTCGAAGAATTCCCGTATTAAATTTCGTATGATCACCAATCTATACAAGTTTGATTTTTGAAGTGGGTTTTCGCGTTCTAGAACGATTCGTCTGACAGAAAAAATGATTATAATCAATTTTGTAGAATTTCGTATTCTGAAGAAGTTCTTAGTACAATAAAAATGTTTAGGACTGATCGTTTTCACAGTATATGTAAAAAACCTAAATTTTTATATGGCGACACCAAAAAGGGGTTGCCCGATTTAGTCCATTTTTAAAATTTAATTTTTTATTACTATAAAAATACCATTTACCAAATTTCAGCTCTCTATGTCGTGGCGCTAGTGTCCAAATATATAGTGGAAAACGAAATTTTTGTATGGCAACCCACGAAGGAGTTGCCCGATTTATCTCATTTTCGAACTTATCTTCGAAAGCTGACTGAAAAGCTCCAATTGTGTTTCAGGTCTATAGAATAGAAAAAGCATTTATTAAAGAGCCTCAGGCTAAACTACGTTACAACGTACATCGAGTATAAAATAGAAGTTATCATAACACGCATAACACCTGGTAACAATTTTAATTTAATGTCAAATCAAATAATGCAAACGCAGTTATGTCGAATAGACAATTTTCGGTAAGTTACGTTGACTGACCAACAAGTATCGACACCGGATACGTGTTGCAATTTATTTGAATCCATTGAAATTAAATTACGTTTTAGTTATTCAGCTTTTTCTTTACCTCATGAAATACGTATATAAAATTATTGTCAAATAAGCAGAAAAGTTCTTACAGGTAGAAATTAAGAATTGTTCAGTTTTTCGATAGCTTTTGAATAAATCGGTCATTACATTGGAAATTAGTCTTTTTTTATATCTCCTCCGGAGAAATACCATAACTGGCGCCCGAGCAGATGTCGTCTTAAGTTTTTTTTTGTAAAAAACGGTGTGCAAGTAGTCGCGAAGAAAAGTGATAGTGAACTCCTAGTGCAGAAAAATAAAATTGTTTAAACGCATTTGGCAATAAGTGAAATAATCACAGCAAACTATTCCCATGAGAATATAGTTTGTCCATTGACCCTTTCAGCAATCAGTGAAGTTTCTTCAGACTGGGACGAAATTGTAAAGAGTCAAAACAAAATAGTTGAGAACAACAACCAACAGTACATGATTACCGAAGTACTGGCGAACACCGTTAACCAAATCCTTCGAGAGTACAATAAGATCGCCGAACAATTCAATGAAAACTCTATGGAAGGACTTCAACAAGCAACGTTCAACAGGCTCAGTATAGTAAAGGAAGAACTAAAAGAAATCGTACGAGCCGCACAACTGGTTAAAGCAGCAATCATAATAACCAACCTATTAGATAAAGAGGAAGTTGGCCATATCCTAGCAGAAGTCGAGACACTTCCTTACTCAAACGAGGTAGAAGCCATCGAATACGCAGTGCCAAAAATGATAGTGAAAGAGTCAACCAACCAAGAGTCAAAACCAACAATAAGGAGTACAACCGCGTAGCAGTGAGACCTACGACAAAAAACAACGGGCAAATTTACCTTGAACATACAGAACTTTTCATTGATCACCATGAAATTGTCGGCATAACCGGGAAGTGTTACAATTTCAAGGATGCAACCTTCTGCAAAAATAATGAATTAAAAGAACTGCCAAGCGATCATTGTATAGGCCAACTCCTAAAAAGCCAGCATGCTGGATGCGAGTACCAGTTCAACCAGAACGAAGAAATCGAAACACTTAATGACAACACTATTTTTCTGAACAACTTTAACGGCGAGATCATTCACAACAAGACGAGTAGACATCTAAATGGTAGCTTCCTGATCCAAATCTACAACGAGACTATAAAAATCAATAACAACACATTCAGTACCAGGGAGCTAAGGACATTCCAAATATTGCCATCAGTCCTACTACAACGTAATATAACCGAGAAAGGAACTAAGCTAGACCTGAGGTACCTGCACAACATACACCTAAAAAATGGCGAAAAACTACGGAAGCTGTTTAGTAACGACCAGATCTGAACTATAACACACAATCATAATAACCGTCATTGCCATCGCTATCATTCTTCTCGTCAAGAGGTTCCGGAAAAACTAGACAACAACTTTCGGGAACCCATTATTCCTGGACTGCAGCATATCAACTTGAATTTCCGAAGCCCACGGGACGCGGACCTTTGAAGAGGAGTTATCATAACACGCATAACACCTGGTAACAATTTTAATTTAATGTCAAATCAAATAAATTGCAAACGCAGTTATGTCGAATAGACAATTTTCGGTAAGTCACGTTGACTGACCAACAACAAGTATCGACACCGGATAAGTGTTGCAATTTATTTGATTGCATTGAAATTAAATTATTTTTTAGTTATTCAGCTTTTCTTTGTCTCATGAAATATGTATATCAAATTATTTTTAATTAAGAATTGTTCAATTTTTCAAGAGCTTTTGAATAAATTGGTCATTACATTGGAAATTAGTCTTTTTCTATATCTCCTCCGGAGAAATATCATAACTTAGATAATAGTATTATAAGTATTACAAAGTCAAGAAAAACAACAAAAACACAACGGGCAACCTCGCTGCAACAGAAACTATCAAGTAATAGAATTAAACGAGGAGGTAGAATTAGAGGACTTGATTGATTAAAATTGATTAAAATTGAATTGAAATGAAATTGAAGTTAACTCTTAATCTTATTAAAACAAAATACAAAGAGAATGGAATATGTTAAAATATAAAATTAACTGAATAAATAAATGGAATGAACAGAATGCAACAAGTAAAATAAGATAAATAAAATGGACATAGATGTGTAAGATAGACTAAAATAACATTACATAACATAAAGTAAAATAATGTAACATAATGTAGTGACCAGAATAAAATCGACTAAACTAAAATAACTAAAATAGTTCAGTTCACATTTTTTTTTTTATTTGAATGTGAATTTGTCGAGATAAGATAGGAACAGGACTTTGGTGCTGTCTAGAAGATGCATTAACGTCAATTCCTTGAACTGTTTTACGGGGTGCGTATTTTTAATAGGTTCAGGCAAGGAGTTCCACAGGGAGGTTCCAATTAGATCATTGGATCCAAACCTAGTAAGCGTGAGTTACGTCTGTAACACTACCCGAGAAGGTACCCGAGTCAAATTCTTCTTCACATGAACAACAACGTGAAGGAGAATTTCACAAATATAAAGTTTAAATTCATGGGAATACTTTTTGCTCATTCTATGGGAACTCATAAATAAATTCTTTTTATCTAAACATTGTGAATTGAGTCAAAGTTAAAGCGAAATATATTAATTAGAAAAAAAATAATCAAAATTTGTACATGCCGAAAGTGAAATCAGTTCGTGAAAACGACAGATTCAACGCATATAATAGTGATTTAGTGAGCATTCAAGAAGAAGAAATGGCAACGTCGGAAGCTCCACTAGAATCAGCCACTTCAGGTACACCAAATTCCTCAAGTGAATCAACTCCACCACCAGTATTAACATTTACAACAAATGATCTATGCAGTTAAAGATGCACAACGAATTGGAGAATTCAGAGGAGATGGAAATTATGCCCTTACATCATTTCTCAGAGAAGTTGAGACAACTTTACCACTCTTCAACAGCAATGCTCAACTTAAACAGTATGTTTTCCAAAGAATCATCATTAACAAAATCCAGGGTCCAGCTCTAGACGACACCCGAACCTTGGAACCTAACTCTACTTGGCAGGAAATCAAATCTGAATTGGTAAAATGTTTCGGTGTTCAGGGGCCGGATTCTGTAACACGGAGAATTTGGGAATTTAGGAGATGAGAGTTTCGTTTAATTAGAATTCCTAATTCCCTAATTCTCCATTCCCAATTCACTAACATGGTTGGAGAATTAGGGAAAACGTAAGAAATGTGAAAAAGCGCGAATCGCCTGGGACGATTAAGGGTATCACTTTTTGTTGTAGAGGGTTGGAGTTTTTTTTTCATATTTGAGGTACATCTGCCTGTTACCTTCCACTGTCGAAATAAATTGAAATTTCTGTTTTGTAGGGGTAGTTTTTGAGGGATGTAGGAGGGTAGCTTTTCTCGAGTTTTTCCGGGTTAACGAGAGAATGGAGAGTAGAAGGAGAATGTATGTGGTATCAAAAAAAATGGGAGCTCAGGACGAACAAGATAGGTCGAGGAAATGGGGCGGGGAGAGTGCGGGGTAGAAATGGGAGCTGATTAACGGAAATTAAAAAAAATTAAGACAATATCAGGAGCTGCAATAATTCGCAGGTGTAAGCTCAGGATCTCTAAGCCCAATAAAAATAAAATAAGAATTCACTTTGGTAATTAGGTATGCATGGGTATTATAGGCTATATTTTATTTCGATTAACCGTACTTTGCAGATTTGAGCATCCTCGGCGGTAAATTTTGTTGTCGCAATATTCACGGGCGCCTAACTCTGTGTGGGAGGGCTGTAGAGTATTGGGGTTCTTTCTGATGGATTAAAGGTTTAGAGTACAAAAATATAGGTGAACAATTTCGGGGGGGGGGGGGTCGTACCACCCCTCATCGGGGGTTGTCCAAACTACGTCATGTTTGGTACCAAATTAAAGAGGGAGTAGAGGGTAATCGAGTGGTGTATTTTGTATTTGATCGTTTTAACGTGCTAGCAAACTTGACTACGTTTTTTTTTTTTGCACTAGGGTGATATACACCCCAGTTTCCATATTTTGCATATATTTCTTCCGTTCTTTGTTTTACATCCATTAGTACTCCATTGTGAACATTTTTGTCATGGGAAGTAAATTTCCAGGACTTACCAGTTCTTCGCAATGATGAGATGAAAATATGTCAATTTTCGTACCAAAAACGGCCAATTTTTCACCTTAAAAAGGACTGCTACACTTCTTTTAAAGTTATTTCCAAAACCGTTTATCGGATACAAAAATTAATTACATATTTAATTAGGGGACAAAATGTAGATGCGATTACATCCTACACACAAACTTTACCGTGTATATTTAAAAATTTTACAGCATCTCTTCTGTACTGGACGACAACCAAATTGATCATTTTTGCGTGATTTATAATTTTTAGCGGGTACCTTGAGAGACAAAATCCATGTTCTTATGTAAGTATTGCATTTCCATGATTTGTTTTTTACAATATAGCCAGGATACGGAGTGAATACATAACTCAATTTGAAATTCCTAGGTACCTAGATACCCTCACAAAACGCAAACGAAAGCAGACAATACAATTTTTCCACTTACTTTTCCACTTGCAAAACACCGGGGAATTTGAGAAGTAGAGAATTCCCGAATTCTCCATTTCACTTGTACAAAATTCCATGAAAAATGTTTTGACGCTTTATTCGGTCAAAATTTACTCAAACCCCTAGGTGCTATAATAGATATTAAAAATTATATTTTAATAATAAATGATAACGAAATAAAATGTTTAAATAGATGTCCATATAGAAGTGAGGACATCTATCAGTTAGAAGCTGTTAATATAGAAGGGAGTGAATTTCACGACGTTTTCGACTCTCTTAACTCTGAAGAGAAAGATTGTCTAAAATGAAATTTTAAAATTTCACAAAGACCTTTTCTTTGAAGAAGGTAACCAATTAACTAGTACCTTCGACATTCAACATGAAAAAATCACAACTACTGAAAAACCCATATATTCAAAAATATATAGATATCCTCAAATTCATGAACAAGAAATTTTGTCACAAATTAATTACATGCTCAAACAAGGAATAATTCGGAAGAACAACTCTCCATATAACAGCCCATTATGGATTGTTCCAAAGAAGATGGACAATTCCAAACATAGAAAATATTTTTGACAAATTAGGACGGGCACAATACTTTACTACGATCGATTTAGCGAAGGGTTTCCACCAAATCTTAGTAAAAAAGGAGGACAGGAGGAAACCCGCATTCTCCACGCCTCAAGGACACTACGAATATGTTAGAATGCCCTTTGGCCTAAAGAATGCACCAGCGACGTTTCAATGTCTAATGAATTCGGTGTTAAAAGAATATATTAACAAAATTTGTGTAGTGTATCTAGATGATATACTAATCTTTTCCACCACACTCGAAGAACATATTACTAGCATCAAACAAATTTTCAACAAGTTGAGAAAATACAACTTGAAAATACAAATTGAACAATGCAAATTCTTTTCTAAAGAAACAGAATATCTTGGTCATATATTGACACCCGACGGAGTAAAACCGAACCCTAAGAAAATTTAAGATTAAATTAAAATTACCTGAAACGCAAACGCAAATTAAATCTTTTCTCGGTGTCACTGGCTACTACCGAAAGTTTATTAAGGATTACGCGAAAGTTGCTCAGCCAATGACGAAATATTTAAAAAAGAATGTCAAAGTAAACGTTAATGATTCTAGTTATATTAATTCATTTGAAAAATTAAAACGCTTAATTACTGAAGCCCCGATACTAAAGTATCCGGATTTTAATAAAAAATTTAAGCTTGTAACAGATGCTAGCACATACGCAATTGGTACTATTTTGCAACAAAATAATCACTCTGTTTGTTATGCAAGCAGAACGCACAACGAGCATGAGCGAAATTATTCTACAACCGAGAAAGAACTTTTGGCGATTGTGTGGTCAATTAATTACTTCCGCCCTTGCCTCTAAGGAGTTAAATTCGATTTATTAACCGACCACAAACCCCTAAAATGGTTATATACCAAGACAAGAGGTAAAGATGTTAACCCCAGACTCTGTAGTTGGTTGCTAAAGCTTGGCGAGTATAACATAAATATGGATTACATAAAAGGAAAAGAGAACAGGATAGCTGATTTTTTAAGTAGAATAAATACTGACACAAATGACATAAATGCAATCGATACAGAAAATAATAAGGAAAATATTGAAGAATTCCCCAATGGTTCAATACAAAATAATGTGGACGAAGGAAGTGTCGATACTATCCACTCACAACAGGAAAATTTAATCAATTATATTCCAATACTAGACTCTGTAGTCAATCGCTTCAGAACTCAAATTATACTTACAGAAAAAAAGAAAAGGAATTTGAAACAATACATAAAAATAGAATTATATACATAGATTCCCACGATATAGAGAACAATATGTCTAAGAAGATATACCAAGCCATGTAAAACGGATATTTACACAGAACTAAGTGACAGCGATTATAATAAATTACAACAGAAGATTATTGAACTTTTCGATGGAATCAAAAATATTAAATTCGTCAGGTGTTCTTTTCGTGCCAAAGAAATGATAAATGAGGAAGAAACATATAAGGAAATTCAAAAATAACATAAATGCGAAACACGACATTCAGGTATAACCGAAAATTATGAAGAAACATATATATTTTCCAAAGCTTAAAAAACTTATTCAAAAATACACCAATAATTCCGATATATGTAATCGTGTTAAATATGATAGTAATCCCATCAAACAAAAATACGAAACCACAGAAACCCCTAAAGACATTAGACATTAAACAAATAATACACATGGATGTTTATACAAACTCTAAAGCCAATTTCCTAACATTTATAGATAGGTTTTCCAAATTTACTACAGCATTCTATCTTGAGGATAGAAACAACCAAACAATAATAGAAAAGCTGAGAGAGTTTAAATCGCAAAGAGGACATTTTCAAAGTTTAATTACCGACAACGAATTTAGAAGCATCAACATTAAAGATTATTTGAGGAACGAAAATATAGAACTACATTTGGTCAAACCCAATAACCACACCGGTAATTCTTATATAGAACGTTTACATAACACGCTAAGTGAAAAAATCAGAACCTTAGAATTTGAAAGTAAATAACAACAACATCAGAGAAAAAAAGTGCAAAGCTATCGAGTGGTATAATAATACATACCATTCAACAACAAAGGAGAAGCCTATAAATATTCAAGAGGGAAAATGCGATAAAAATGTTATTTCGACAATTTATTGAAGGAATAAACTCGGTTTATAAGCAAGCTTAACGGTAATAGGAAGAAATATCGCGAGAATAGGTTAGAAGGTTATATTAGGAATTACAAAAGCGTTAAACCTAAGTACAACCCAAATACATTAAAGCTAAATTAGACAATATTTACGTTTCAAATATTAAGAGAAAAAAATTTGCAGGTCAATTGGATCCTCAAAATATTTCTGCTAATATGGATTCTCCACATGCCAATAACCCAGGCCCATCTGGTAGCCGAGAAAATTGAAACGAATTTTGGTTACACGGAAATAAAATTAGATGAAGTAGATATCATTAAGAGTTATGACACTATAATACATATTATTAACTCCAAGGAAATTGAGAATATAATAGATAATTTGGAAGCTAACATCAAGGAAATAGATTTAGGCAAACAAGCTATTTCTATCAGATAAAAAGTATCAGAAGCAAGATTCGGACATTTGTTCCACATAGACAGAATCGAGGTTTATTGAACTTTATTGGAAGGATATTTAAATGGCTATATTGAACGATGGATAAAGATGACAGGCAAGAAATTGAAGATCACCTTAGAGTTATTGATACGAAGAACCATAATGCAATAGAGAATCTTAACTCTCAAATTAAAATAAACCAAAGTTTTAACGAAACTTTTGTCAAATTGAAAGATATAATTGAAAACGATAGGTCCATGATTTCAAAATATTTGAATAGGATTGAAAATCAAATCCTTTCAACAGACTATGTACTCAAATTGAAAATATTAGAAGACAACATAGAATATATACAGAATAACATAGCTTCAGCAAGACTAGGTATTTTGCATAGTAACATACTAACAAACGAAGAAATTGTACAATACGACATTGACTTCCAAAAACTTCAAAATATAAAACTTGCAACTGTAATAGACAATGTGGACAACATTATCTCTTGTCATAAGAATACCTAAAGAAATTATTACTTTACAGAAAACTCTACTTATTCTAGTAGGAGATGATCGAAACCAGGAACTAGTATTTGTTCACAGGAAATTGTTAAGCATGGAGATAAAGTTTATAACTATGTAAGTAATAAAGATCTTAAAGAACTGAAAATTTTAAATAACTATCTAGTTAAGAAAAATTCTATTAAAATGTTTAATAATGCATCCGAAATACTTGAAGTTAGGGAAGGATTAGTAATAGCAAAAAATCAAAATAATGTTAATATTACAAGTACTTGTGATGAAAGAATAGTAAAAATGATTGGAAACTATTTAATTAATTTTAATAATTGTTAATTAAAATAGGAAAACAAATCTTAAGTAACAATCAAAAGAAATTTAAACAAAGTTTTACCATTCCAAATTATCTCGAAAATATACCTAAAAAATTGGTTTTTGATAACATTGTTTTAGGGCAAATAGAAAATATTAATAAAATCAAAGAAATCAAATACGAAAGGAAAACTCATTATATTGTTGCTTTACTATTACCACTTTTATAATAATACTTTTTACGTATTTTTGCTATAAACACAGAAATTTTAATATGAAAATTAAAAATATGACTTAGGAGAGTCTAAGACTTAAGAAGGGTGGAGTTACGTCTGTAACACTACCCGAGACGTTACCCGAGTCAAATTCTTCTTCACATGAACAACAACGTGAAGGAGAATTTTACAAATATTAAGTTTAAATTCATGGGAATACTTTTTTCTGATTCTATGGGAACTGATAAATAAATTCTTTTTCCATAGAATCGCCGTTCTCAATAAAATGTCTACTAAGCTATTCTTATGCTTTTGACATCTTATCTCATTTTTCTGACGTTTTATAATTTTGTTCTTAAGAATAAATTTTATTAATTAGCAGGTTGTGGTTTTCTTCGAAAAGATTCCCTTTCTGTGATTTTTTTTCGTTGGAAAAGAATTACGTTCGTAATTCGTGCGTTGTGTTACCAGCCTGGAGGTATTGACATTGCTCCATGAGAACAACTCACAGATGTATCTTGGAACCAGGTTCCATCTTCCTTTGTGAATCAAACATAAAACTCTAAGCTCAGCTCAGAGTTTGGTAAGAGGGCCAGGCTTCAAAAGCTATAGCAGCTGAGATACATGAGAATACCTCTTGAGACGGAAGATATATCGTACGCAGGACTTGAGAGATCTGTTAAGCTTAGCTATTTCAGCGGCCCTCAGGGGATAAAAAGCAGCGTCAGCATAGCATAGAATAAATGCGGCATGATAAGAGCGATTACCAAGGACTGCCTAATATATATATTATAAAAATATAATCAAAAATATTACTTGCTTGCTCCTATAGATAATGGAAAATCAGCATTATCCGCTATAGTGTCGTCGTTGTTGAAAGAAACCGGGAAGAATCCAAACATAAATAATATTACACCAGAAAGATATAATGAATATAAAATTAAAACTGACACTGGTGATTTTGGTGACATTTCATGAATAGTAATATTACAATTTTAAACAAATTTTATACATTAAATGATATCAGCATCAACAACTTGTTAAGAAAATAAACAAAATTATTATGAACATATTAAATTTTTCTCCTTCTCTTCACATCTCATGTAGCTGTTATCATTACACAAAAATGTCGAAAATCTGTCACAAAAATGAGGATATTAAAGCCCAATCTACATAGAGGACTAACGCTACAAAGAGTCTTTCCACACGAGAAATTTGTAATTGTATGGAAGGAAGGAATTCCTTCCTTTGTGCTAATGGCTGATTTGCATTACTAATACCGATTTCCATTGATTACGTTTTCTAGTAGAAGTGTTACATTTTTCTTGTAGTGTTACACCAAAATCGTTCCATTGACTTGCACTGCTAGAAATGGTGTACGTCAAAACGCCTCTGGTGCTACACTCGAAAAATCGGCGGTGTTACACCGGAATACGCACACATCTATCTGAGAAATGTCACAACTGAATGTCATTGAGCATCACATATCAATCTTCAACTACTACTCTACCAAATTCATCCGCAATCACGCCAAAATCTTTTTAATTACAATTTTCATAATGTTTATGCTATTCGTGATGTAATTGTTTCCAGAAAATTTCATCTGACAAATTACACGGATATGAGCTACTATTCCATTCTCATCGCATCAAAAGTTGTTCCATTGAACTCGTTTTTCATTGATTGACGTGCACTTTTCTTAAAATATCAATGGAAATCGACATTAAACATGCGATTTTACTGACAAAGTGAGTGAGAGGGTCTTACTAATTTGCACTATTAGAAAAAAGGAAGAGGTGATTGACTGTCAAAACATTATTTCCCACTTTTTTATAGCGAAGTGACACTTGAGACATTTCATCAAATTGTCAGTTAAAAATTAGTCATACGTCAATAATATTACAGGATAATAGTGAATTCTTTTCTGAACTTGGGATCACACCCGCACCAGAACAGTGCTGACACCATCCTGTTCTGAGCTGTCAAATGTGAAATTGGCAATTCCGGTGTGTATTCGGTGGTAACGGTGGGGTTATTCAATGGTTAGAAAGAACCAAATAATATCACGATGCGGACGCACTATGAAGAACACTACAGTTACGGAAAATTGGCACTAGTGATAACAACGTTTCCACATTATCTTCCTCTGAAGTATCCGTCGAGTCTTCATTTAAAATATTTAATGCCAAAAATAAATATTTTTTATTAGGCATATTGTTTAATAATGTTTTTCCACACACAAATTATAAAAAATTCAAAACAAACGCTCTAATGTTTTTTCCACACACAAAAATAATAAAAATCAAAACAAATGTAAGACTGTTCTTCCAAAACATAAATTACAATAAACTATAACAAAAACGTTGTAATTAATTTTTCCACAACAAATAACACAAAAATCCCGCTCAATCAAAACCATAAAACAAACTTCAAACCACAGTCAACACCCGACACCGGAAAAAATTTGGGAGTAGAAATTTGCAACCAGGGGCAGCACCAAAAATAACAGAGGTAGAAAAGATTGCGCGTTTGGGTTTGCTACTGGTGTGGTGGGAAGAAAAGAGTACGAAAATGACAGATTCGGAAGCAGTGCTTACACCGAGTAGCAGAAAAGAATGCACTATAAAAGTACATACATTTACTTCGAACAGTGAATTGGTTAGGATTTTTAAGAAACGTCCATAACGGTTTATTATCAATTTATTAGTGGCTAAATTAAAATTTAAATCTATTATCAACCAGGGAGAAGAACATTATAATTAAAAACACATCAAGCAGTGGATTTGGACTCTTCCATTTCAATAGTGTTTTTTTTCGCGTTTGCTGTGCTCAGAGTGGTGCCAGGTTAGTATACAGCTATTCAAACTTCATTTGTTTGCCTTTTTTATTGTTTATAATACAGTACTTCACAGTTCACGCGGTGGATTTCTATATGGGCCTTCACTGAAAGCTTCGCTCGAATTATGGCTGATTTACATTACTCGAACATTTCTATAAAAAGGGATTAATTAGTTTCCCCTTATCTGAAAATACTTTAGAATGATAAGGACAAAAGATAATCCAGCAAAATTTTACTGAGTTAAATGTCAAACTCCCCAACGTAGGGGAAATTTTTACTGCCATAATTAGCCATAAAAAGTTCTAGCCAGAAGTATATTTTATGGTAGTAAATTATGCTATTATGGCAAATCAATATATATAACTACTAGCGTGTACGAATATAATTGTTTACACGCACACAAATTAAAAATATTTTAAGCAAGCCGTAACCCCCGGAATATAATACAAGCCATGAAGTCGCCGAAGGCTCCGACACATTAAAAGGCAGTAAGAACTCACTCTCACTGCTTTTTGTATACTCGCCATGGAGGAAAAACTAAAATTTCATCTTAAACAGGTCCTAAAGCCCAAAACTGTCGCCCCCATAGCAAAATGAAGTTAAAACAAATTGGAGCCAAATATGTTTTTTTTCTAATAGTTTAAAAAAAAAATTGCATGCAGAACAAATTTATGGAAATTATAGCGTTCGAACAAAATACAAGCAACTTTTATATGAAAAACTCCTTCAGTAATGGCCGATTTACATTACTCGGTGCTAGAACAAAATTCAGCATTACATTCATCCTATTCTTGAATAACGAATGGTTTTAACGTATTCGTTATATAACGAATGGTTGATAACGAATCGTATACACCGTTCGTATTCTTGAACCTCATCGTTATAAAGTCGAAGTGGTGAAAAAGTTTTTCAACATAACGAGTGTGGTAAGATTAGATCTGTCAATTTACAAATTGAATAATGTCAGCTGTTTCATGTTTTAAAGTATAATTTGTAAAAAATGGCTAGCTTCAGTGAGTTGTCATTATTGTTTACGTCTGAAATCGTTAAAGAATCTATGGACTATCAATTACGTCGATCGTTAATCAATTCCTGCACCCTTAATTCAACGCTAAATAGAAAAATGTTGCAGGAGGATCTCCACCAGTGCCATGCAAATGTTTTTTATCCGCCACAGATTTTCCTTTCACCACACATTTTAAATTCTGCCAACTCTGGAAATTTTCTATTAGCTTTGTTTAATATAATATCATAATAAAACTTTTCTGGTTATTTTGCGCTCCGGGTATGGAATTTAATACTGATTTTATTTTGCCACAATTCCGTGGCATCTTTTGAACTCAAAAAGTTATCGTATTTACCAAATTTCAGTTTCAGGTTTTCCTCTAAAAACTCAATTAGTTTAGTTTTTTGAGCATATGAAATTTTCGCACATCTTTTATCTCCCATTATCACTCGTAAAGTAGCAGCTGATTCACTCTTCGTTTGGCATAACGAATGGTTGCACCCATTCGTTAAATAACGAAGGGCTTGCATTCGGTATATAACGAATGCAGATTTCAAGAATACGATTCCGAATGGTTTTGACAGTATAACGAATACGGAATCTGTCTTCGTTATTCAAGAATAGGGCCCCAGGCCTGGGATGGCTCAGTCCATTCTTATTGTATGTCAGTGGAATGCAGTAAAGCTGAAGAAGAAGAAGAAAGATAGAAGAAGAAGAAGAAGGAAGTTCTTTCTGTTAATAATTTATTGGTTTTTAGTTTTTATTAGTGTGTTTTCTCTGTTGCATTTGATATATATATATATATAGAAATGCCTAAAGTTCTGGAAACAATATCCAATATATTTTCGCGTAATAAATCATCTCAGCTTGAAACAGATGCAGTTCCAGTAGAAGAAATTGGTAGAGATCACAATAGATCTAGGGATCCCAGCCCAATGGATAATACAACCTCCTCTACCTATCAAGATAATCTGGCTCTAGTTGCACAGAATGGAAATCCACAAAATCAGATATCTTCCCCTGACTTGTACAACTCAACTACTGAAAATCCTACAAACAATATTTTGGCTGTTAATAATACGCAAGGTCAAGTTGTTTACCAATTTTCTCATATAAAAGGCTTGCATATGGGATCAGTTTATCACATAAATACTGGAAAAGAATCAAATTCGGATGAAAAACAAAGGAGACGGAAAACTGAGACCGTACATGCTATGATGCGATGTGAAGAGCAGTTATCACACAAAATGCTGGATTGTGTTTCAACGCATTTAGGCGAGGGTTGGCAAGGTGTAATGAGGGAGCTTAAATTCTCGGAAGGGCAAATTCATCAAGCGAAAGTAGATTATATAGGGGATGGCGGTCTTAAAGAAGTAAGCAATTAATTAATTTTTAAGTATTCATATTGTTTAAATGGATATAAATGTTTGCCATAGGTCATATATCAGCTTTTATTGGATTGGAGTAGAAATGATGATAACGGAACTTTGGGAAAGATAACACAAATTCTTTGGAAAGCTGGTCACTTTGACACAGTAAACAACATGAAAAGAGTTTGGAAAAGCGAAAAAAATTCAAGTGTAGGCCAAAATAATGAGTAGCTAGTAAGGTAATAATTTAATCAGGACTATATGGATTTGCACTATCCATTTTTTAATTGTTTTTTTAAAGGAAAAATACTCTTACTACTACTCTTGTACTACAAATCACGAAAACAAATGACTATTTATGGCAGGACACTCATTCAGTTTAAATTGGCGATAACTGAAGCAACTTATAAAGTGCATGATATCATAAATGAGAAGAGGATGTGGCAATTAATAATATCTTCAACTTTCAAATATCTATGTTCATTCCATGTTTATTCTGCTGATATCAGAAATTATTTATTTAAATTTTGTATAAAATGTTTTTTAATTACTTATAATATAGAATTCTTTTCAAATATACTAAAGTATGCTTACTGCGAATTTCACAAAAAAAACTTATTACATTAAGGTTTTTGAAAATTCCCTATATTACCATATCCTTTCGGATTTAAGGCGTCTTTTCTCAAAACTGCAAAATAAACTGATTTTTAAACACTAACTGTAACTTACTGCATATTATTCGAATTTAAGTACATAGCTGTATTCTTTTGTGTCCGCAGAACAGGCCAGAATAAAAGATACACAAAAGAATGCGTCATACAATTTATAGATGATTTAAACAGTACAAATAATTCTCTTCAATTGACAGAAGAATTTGTTCTCTCCAGTATATGGGAGTTTTAGAACAAGGTACACAAGAGAACACAGCTAGTAACGAAAAATGAATGGTTTCTTAAGAAAGAATTGTTGGAAGTAATTTTGGGTGTAAGAAATTAAAATTATTGTTAATTTTTTTCATTTATTTATTAACAACTGTTTAACCTAATTAACATTAATTAATCATTTACACAAATTATTTTTGTTCCTTCGCAATTCAACCCACTCAGTCATCTAATCTGGTATAAGAGATGGTAAAATCGGGGTAGAACATAGGTATATGAAGATTAACACATTTCAAACTACATACTTCAATTCAATTCAATTACTATTTCAATTTATTAGCAAAAATAATTAAACACTCAATAGCCAACTTTCCCAAAGGGCCCATAAAGTTACTAGTACAATACCATATCTATTTTCGACATTCAGCAATCATTAATTTTTTGATTCTGTTCAAGAAACCATCGAATAGGAGATTTTGCACTACGTTGTTTCCCTAGAAGACTTTCGAAGGACCCATAGAGGGGTCTGTGGACATCGTACTCAAGGGAAGTGAAATTACTCGATCACATTTATGCACATGCATATTTGAAGGGTAAATTGGTTTCGCTTATCTTAGATGAGAAGTCAAATTGCAGTATTTATACAAAAAATATTCAATTTAATTTCATTTATTTAGAAATCGAATTTGCCATTCAACCATCTTACACACTAGTAAACAATGCAGGGCGTTTCCGGCTCAGGAGTCCAAAGGGAAAACGGTGATAATACTCACTTAGACAAAAAAAATTGTACGGCAGGTGGGGGGTCATCACTACCGTTTTGGAGCGCTGCACGGTGTTTAAGAAATATCTTAGTTTTTCACAAAACACTCTGCAACTTCCTTGTTATATAGAACTTTTGGTATAACTATGCAATAATTTCGCAGGTTAATAGGCCTTTCTGAGAGGAACAAAAAATTGTATGGGGGGGGGGGGGATTTATGGTTTTCTGTGCTTTTTCACCTAACATCTTGTTACGTTGTTGCTGTACACCTTATGAATCTTGTGTACATTTTCCAAAATAAACTTATTAATATTATGAAGATGACTTTAATGATGATAGTAGATTGTTCAGAGCAACGTAAATAAATATTTCCATTAATCCATTCTCATCACAGTTAAGGAATCGCCGACATACAATCACACCACATCGCACTCCGCAAATCGTAGATCAATAGAGGGAGACAGAGAATTTCACTTGGCGGTGGGATGGTAACGTCATTCTTCCTTCGCCCAACCGACAAGCAACGGAACATAAAAGTATCTCACAGTAGTAGACAGTGGTATTCAACTTGGTTTGACTAGTTGTGTGCTGTACCGTGCGGCTACTCTGCGTGCTGACTGTGCGATTTGGTGACTGAATATGCGTCGATATACGTTATTTGGGATGTACTGCTACTATCCAGGAAAAACTTTTCTTGTACATGGACTTTGTTCGGCATGCCTTATCTTTGTAATATGATTTTTGGTCCAGGTTTTCCAACGAATGTCGAACCAATACTTGTAAAACAGATTACTACACAAATGCGCTGGTAGTAGACATAATCTTCTAGAAAATATATCAGTTAATATAAGAGCTATATATTATAGAACTCCTAACGCTAGAGCAAACGACTTCATCTCATATCTCGACGAATATTTGTACAAAACTGAAAAATCCTCGAATCACTGTATAATAGGGGATATAGTCATTGATATTTTAGAAAGAAGAAATTCTCCAGTCATGACTATTTCGATACACTGAAACATTTGTTAGGTGTCACTAGAGATAGCAAAACAAAACAATCCTGTCTTAACAATATCTTTAATTTCATGCCACAGATACTTCGAACATATATAACAGATCACTATAGCGCTGTAGCTAAATTAGTTTTTGTAGAGGTCATAGATTATACTGGTTCAGATGATACCTACTTCTAAATTTTTTTGGGTTTTACTATAACAAACCAGCAACCGAAATAAATTTACAAGATTGGTCTGAAGTCCGCAGTTTAAAAAATGCTGAAGACTGTATGAATAAACTATTTGAAATATTGGAGTCTATAACCAAGGGGCAAAGAAAACTGAACAATTTGCTCAAAGGCCAAAATAAAATTGAACACACAATGGGTAACGGTGGTATTAGTAACATCTATTAAGCTCAGAAATATGTAAATTGGCAAGTCATTTAAAACAACAACTCTTTAATATAGAACTAAAAATTTACCTGAAGGTGTATAATAATAAACTAAACTCTGTTTTAAAACTGTCAAGATCTAATTAAAATAAAAATTAGATACAGAATTCTAGACATGATCAAAGAAGTTGTAGGAAAAAATTATAACGTATAAGAAAAAGTTTGGTAAAACTGTATAAGGAATAAAATCTAAATCAGGAACTACTTTTAATGACTGTCAGGTAATTGCTATAATTTTTTGAAGAACACTTCGCTAGCATAGTTGACGGAGTACTAGCTCAACATGCAGAACACACTGTTTTATTATTTCGCAGTACAAAATGGGACTCAGTTAGTAAACTAATGAATTCCTGTGTATTATTCAACGTTGGTTAAGTCTAAATAAATTATCTCAATAAAATCAATAAAAGAAAATTAGTTATATAATATTTGAAGCCAAAAAGTCTCCACCTAGAATTAAGATCGAACTGCGACAAAATAGTTCTCATAAAATATATACGCTCAAGTCAGTACATGAAGTTAAATGCCTTGGTGCCATAATGGACGAAAATTTTAAATGGGATAGGCATGTGCTATATACATATGTTTGCATGATATATAGATATACTAATTTATATGTAGTTTACAATTTATGCAAATGGTGTTTTTTGCCTTAACGCAGTCAATCATTCAATATAAAATAATAGCATGAAGTGGAGTGCCACTTATACAGCAAGTCTTATGACCCTGATAAGCAAACCTACAAGGGAATATAGCTCAAATGTATATAAAAAAAATCTAAATTCTACTCCACTACACAGGCGTTTAAAGAGTTTTTATTATCCAAGAGTAAAAACACTATAAATTAGGTAAAATAATTTTGAATGGGGACATCAAATGATAGGAGTATTTGTTTTCAAAATCTCTTGACGAACTACACTTCCATATACAGGAAGAGATTCATGCGCGGATCTAGCAAAGTAGGCAAGCTGTCAAGTCGTGCTATTGAAAAGCTCTTTGAAATTTCTGGATTTTTTAATTAATTAATTATCGCGTTTATGTTTATTTTAACCGGCTTAATTCATTCCAGCTCTAAATATTTTTATCTTTTATTTGAAGTCACTGGTTTGGCGTTGCATGCAACCATCTTGTATATTAGCGCAGAATTGTTAGCAACTTATAATTCTATATACAAGCATTTGATACGAGCTGATTTTATAGTGATATAACAACGCATAGTTAACCCAGCAAATTGTTTTACTTGCGCATAAATTGGTTCCTTTAACTGTGTACGCGCAAATCTTTTAATCTAATTATTAAAAATCTTGTGTGATCAAATAGTTCTGTTATTTTGTACAATACAATATTTGCTGAAATGCCAGCTAGCTGTGATAATTGTAACCAATCATTTAGAAACGGTTTAAGTGTAAAATGTGATGGTGTGTGTCGAAAGACTTTTTGTGCGAAATGTGCTAACCTAACCGATTATGACGTTAAGAGTGTTCTCATAAAAAGAAATATGCTTTATCTTTGTGATGAATGTATTGATTTTAAAATAATGGTTCTCGAGAGGTTTGACATGTTGTTAGGTGATGTTGCGGAAAGCAAAAAACGATTATCCCAGCAAGAGTGTGTTATTGAAAAAATTTTAAATGAACTAAAAGCCTTATCTACACATGGCAATATAATGGTGAATGAAATCAGCAATATAGCAAGAAATACCAAGGAGTCATATGCTGATAAGTTATTGCACCAGCCACAGTCTATTATAACGCCGAAAACAAATGCCAAAGTTGTAAGTACATTTATTGATAATCAGAAATCCGTTGACCCCATTAAGGGGGTTGTCAATGATACAGTCCTTAATGCTGATACGGGCTCGATTGCTGAAGTCACAGATGGAATTTCTTCTGTTGTCGGCGATGAGGTTGTTGCTAATGAAAGTATGATTGTTCCGCACACCAGTGATCTAGATCTGGCTAAAGCTAAAGTTGGTATCACCAGAGGACGACAGTTGAAAATAATTGGCTCTTCGTCTTGCCAGGATATTTCAGCTATTAATAAGCTCAAGTGGCTTCACTAGTCTCGTCTCGATCCATGCAATACTACTGAAGATATGATTATCCAGTTTATATCATCCAAATTTAATATTGAACCCAACATTTTAGTCTGCAAGCGTTTAACTAAAAAAGACGTGGATTTGTCTTCACTGAGATTTCTAACCTTCAAGCTCGGAGTTCCTGAATACAAATTTCCTGACCTCCTAAAGGGAGATGTCTGGCCGTGTGGGATAATCGTGCGGAAATTTGTTAATATACCAAAAAACTCAAATGCCCAGCAATCACTGCACCTAGAAACCTAATGTGCGGCTCCAATATTAATATATATGATGATTCTGTGACTGATAGCTGCTATGCGACTCATGATGCTTCTCTAAAAATAAACTTCTCCTTATCATGCTATTTTCATAATGTGAGCGGTCTTAGGACAAAAGTCAATGACATCTACCTGAGCTCTACTCAACATTCTTATGATATAATTGCGATGGTTGAAACTTGGCTTAACCCATCTTTTCATTCGTCTGAAATTTTTAACCCAGCTTATCTGGTATACCGCAAGGATCGTGCTCCTGAATCCGGACTTAGCCGCGGTGGAGGTGTCTTGCTGGCAATAAGCTCAACAATTCAATCACGCGAAATTCCATTGCTTCATTCGTCCTATGAAATTGAGCAAATCTGTGTTCGTGTATCATCTGCAAATCTCGCTGCTTTTTTCTTTGTCTCGTACATTCCACCTAACCCTCATGTGGAGATCTATGAGAAGCATATCTCGAATATTGGTTGGATTCTGGAGACTATGGTTCACGAAATTGATCACGTTTGCATACTCGGAGACTTTAATGCTGGCAATATTCACTGGCTGTGGAGTGATGAAGAAAAGATGCTTGTTCCTCATAATGTATCGAAGGACTTTGAACGCTGTTTAATTGATGGATTGATGTCATTGGGTCTTTATCAGATTAACAGTGTAGCTAATTCGATTGGTAGATTTCTTGACTTAGTGTTTGTTAGTGATAACTTAGTTTGTACTGTCGATGTAGCCTATTTTAACTTTTCTAAAGATACTTTTAATCATTGTGCACTTGAAATTAACATGGGTTTTGTTGTACACTTTAATGCTAGTAGTAGTCTTGATTTACGTGATTCTGTACACTTTTACAATTTTAAAAAAGCCAATTATGCTACCATAAATGACGAAATTAATTTAATTGATTGGCAGAGCTTGTTCTCTGAATGTGACTTAATGCTTGCTTACTCTAAATTTGTTGCAGCTCTTGATAAGATTATTGTTGCTCATGTGCCCGTAGCATCGAGGAGGGGTAGTTCTGGCCATCCATGGAGAAATCGTAGATTGGCTAACTTAAAGAATGCTCGCAATGTAGCCCATAAGAAATATAAGGCTACTGGTAATACTAATGATGGTATTCTATTCAAAAGACTTCGTAAGGAGTATGAATTCTTAAACAAATTCCTATATAATCAATATCTGAATTCCATAGAATCTGATATTAAGCATAATGCTAAAAGGTTCTGGTCCTATCTTAATGGAAAAAGGAACTCTTATGGAATGCCCTCATGCGTCCATTATAATGATAGGATAGCAGATAACATCACTGATACTTGTAATATCTTTACGGACTACTTTGAATCTGTTTATGCTATGGATACGGGTCAACCAATAGATAGTGACCTCATGACGAACATACCTTCCTCTGTTGATTTAGGATCATTGTATATATCGGTTGATAATGTTATTGATGCCCTAAACAAGCTTCACACATCCTCCACTTAAGGGCCTGATGGGATTCCGGCTGCCTTTGTCTTTGGATGTCGTGAGGCTTTATCTCAACCATTATACCATATCTTCAATATTTCTTTATCTTCAGGTGTTTTTCTCGACGAGTGGAAGCTTTCCCTACTGCGTCCTATACATAAATCTGGCGCTAAAAACGATGTTTCTAACTATCGTCCAATCTGTAAGCTCTCTGTTATTCCCAAGCTGTTCGAAAGTATTGTAACTAATAAAATTTCTTTCCTTGTTAAGGAGCACAATTCACCCCATCAACATGGATTCATTAAGGGTAGATCTTGTGAGACTAATCTTGTATCCTTTGCTAATTTCTCACTGAAGGTTATGGAGGACTCAGGTCAAGTTGACACTGTTTACACTGATTTCAGTAAAGCTTTTGATAAGGTAAGCATTCGCCTGCTTCTTGCGAAGAGTGTCTTTGGTTTTCATTCTTCTTTGCTAAAATGGATTTCTTCCTATCTATCGGACCGGAGGCAAATGGTTGTTATTAATGACATAACATCTCGTTCTATTCGTGTACTCTCTGGTGTACCTCAGGGCAGTCATTTGGGTCCTATTCTTTTTATAATTTTGATTAACGATGTTTTTACAATTTTTAGTTTTGCTTCGTGCCTTGGTTTTGCTGATGACTTAAAGATTTTCATGAGGATTGTTAATACTCAAGATGTAGCTAACCTTAAACACGACCTTGTTAGTTTTGCGGGGTGGTGCTGCCTAAATCATTTATCTTTGAATTTATCAAAGTGCAAGCATGTTACCTTCACTAGAAGGTCCTCATCGGTACTACTTGATTTATCCATTAACGGATACCCAATTGCCAAATGTAATCTAACATCTGATCTTGGGGTCTTGCTTGATTCTCAGTTGTCATTCTCCCAGCATATAGATTTCATCGTGAGCAAGGCTAACTCTCGCCTTGGCTTCGTCAGACGTCGTGCTGCAGAGTTTTTGGACCCTTATACACTCAAAAGTTTATACATTTCTTTGGTGAGACAAATCCTTGAGTATTGTTCTGTCTTGTGGGATCCTTACTATGCTGTTCATTGCAATAGAGTCGAGGGCGTTCAGCGGAGATTCACCAGGTTCGCCCTGAGGAAGCTAAACTGGAGTGTTGATCTACCTCCGTATCATGCAAGATGCCAATTAATTGACTTACAAAAATTGTCTACCAGACGGAAGACCCGAAATGTTATGTTCATAAGAGATCTTTTGGCTTATAAAATTGTTTCTCCTTCCCTGCTCGAGCACATTCATTTTTACATTCCATCTAGGAATTTGAGATTCTCTCCATTCTGTACGAATCCCTTCACATAACTAATTACTGCCTTAATGGTCCAATTAGTCGCTGTATTCGACAATTTAATCTTTGTAGTGGCATGATTGACTTTGTTGACAACAGGTGCTTTACTCAAAAATCTGTAAGTAGCTTTATGATTTCATTCTCATAAATTCACTTTTGTATATATTTTTTTTTTTGCACGTAATATAAATAGTCTGTAAGATTGTATATCGGTAGACGGAATATATAAATAAATAAATAAATAATTAGAAAAAGAATTGAAAAAATTAAATTGAGAAAAAAAACATCTAGCGGCGTAAGTCGTTTAGTTTAGCCACCGCAGTACTGCAGTAATAGGAAGGTTTCCGCATTAAGCGGTGTTTTATTATACATTGAAAAGACTATTGGCGGGAAGTTGAAAAGTGATTTTAATAAAACTTTTCGAATTTCTGTTGAGTATCTACATATGAATATATTGCCTTTGGTTAAACACTTTTTATCACTAATTAACCCAAATAATTAATTTAAAAACATTTATTTCGACGAACCCACTTATTTAGTTGTTGTTTACAGTTCTTTCCAGTTGGTACTTGGTGCTTAGACCCAAAGAGTGCTATACAGAAATGAGCCCACTTTCTGTAGGATATTTCTATCACTGACATATAAGCTGTGTTCTTTTGGGTACCTTGTTCTAGAGCTCCCATATACTGTAGAGAACTAATTGCTCTGTCGATTGAAGCGAATTATTTGTACTGTTCGCTTCATTTAAATCATTTATGAAAATGGATGAGGCGTTCTTTTGTGTATCTTTTGTTCTGTCCTGGGCTGAGCGTTTTTGCTTCAAAAATTTCGTACAATTGTACAAGAATTCATATTACTATTTGTCGATATAATACAGTATTGAATTAAATAAAAATTGCTTGAAGTTAAGGAGACAAACAGATTTTAACCAAAATTTGTGCCATTTTTGACTATAGGAATTAGATAGGATGGCTCAGTCCATTCTAATTATATGTCAGTGGTCTTTCCATATTCTACATGACAGTGCATATCACAGACTTTAAAAGCCATAAATGCAACGTCAAATGAATTGTAGAGAGGATTTAAATTCCCTTATTTGTGCACAAATGATGAAATGTGCACATTTGACGACTTTAAAAAGCAACCCATACCGTAATCGCTTTCCGTGCATCGAGGATAGATGGACAGATTGTATTTCAGTAAATATTTATCTATGAAAACCTAGCCAACTCCGAGCTTATAACCAAAATTATGCCAGGGGTTGTGCTCTCTTCGGTACCAGAACATTGACAATATTTAACTAAGGAATGGTTCTCGAATCGTTCTCGCTCAAAACTGCAGCAATAAGTTTCTCGTCTTGAAGTAGTTTATTCTATTTAAAATTAATCAGTAACTTATTTGCTAACTTTGTCAGATACATACTCTTTTACTAAAATTATACGAATAGAATACATTTGATTGGACGCACTATACACTTCCAGGAAGGAAAGTAATATAATATGTACAAATATATGACAAGGAGTGTAAAAGAAATTTTTTAATCCATGAAGCTGTAGTCAGTCACATTATTGTCTTTCTTAAAATTATAGTCCTTAAAATGAATGATTCTTCCCTTTATCTAAAGATCACTTGATGACTTTCTTCGAACGTATTTGGTGAAGTAATCTGGACGCCAACATTTGCATGAACCTGGTATTAGGAACCAATCATAATAGAGCCGTACTTGGAAGCAACCGATTTCATCGTGCCCGTCACAATGCGGAAGTTTGGGTTGTTCAAGTGTGGTGGCATCAGAGGCGGTTGCTACACCTGCACGTTTCTGTAAGTATTGTTGATAAGCTTGGAAGTCCTGAATTGATGGAGTCGTAGTACTGGTGGTTGTTGACAAATCATCTGCATTTGGATAAAATATTTCAGCGACGAGTAAACTAACCCATCTTGGCGAAGATAGGCATCCGCCATCCAAGTAATGGCATCTAAAAAGCATAAAAATCTTCATTAAAAATATCCGGGTTAGTAGATCAATAGATATGTACCTTGCCTGTAGACATCGAGTTACCTCAACTGTTTGCGTAAAGTATCCTTCATAAGGAATTTGAACCACATACCGCCAAGAGCCCTGTAAGGTTGAATAAAAGATTTAATTCAAGTTTTTGTAATGTCATTATAAGAAGTACTTGATAGTTCTTGGCAAATACTGGAGTAGCGTATTCAACTTTTGCAGGACAAGGTGTTGGTGGACCTTCATATCGAACTGGACCTGGTTCCTCACGCCTTTCTGCTGCTATAGGGGCAGAGCCATCACCTTGTATAGCTCGATATAGCGTACAAAATCTGAAAATAAAAAACAAATTGGCTTTATGTACATACGTTCATTACATAATATTTATGTCAATATTATACAAAACGAAAAATAGTGAACTTATTAAAGCTAATTTTGCAGGGTCAAATAAAAAGACTTATAATTTTGCCATCTTATAGAAAATAGGGCAAGAAAAACTATAAAAAGCTTATGCTATTAGGTGCAGAGTTCTATTTAATTTTGTTGATGAAATCGCTGTAGAGAAAGATTTTTCTTCAATTTTCTTTTTATACCCTAGATGAAATCTATAGGATATACTAAGCTTGTCCGCTTGTAACACATAGAAATAATTATGGCAGAGCAGAATGGGTTGGACACCCGCGCATAATATTAAAAGACGTTTTGATTTTTATATGTCCGTCCATCCGTCTGTTCGTCTATCCTTCTGTCCGTGCTCAAGATAAGTCGCGAACGAATTTACCTGCGAGCTGAAATCTTACATACGGGCTTTTTAAAAAAAAAATGTAGATTTAACACGTTCCCTCCGGCATGGTGGACTGTCCTATAGGGCGGCATGCACTAGTGGTGGTACAAGGAGGTTTGTCCTATCGGACGGCATGTACCACTGGTGGTACAAAGGAAGAAATAAATTTTGTGAGTCTTTTTTGTTGTTGTTTGGATGGAGCAGTTTGTAGGGAATATCAAAATAGCTCACACGTATTTTTTTGTTTCTCCTGGTGGGGTATTTTTTTTGATCCTGTAAATTTCATAACGGCGTTTTTACCATTGAAAAAAGTTTTTTGGCACTTGGGTCATATACACCCACCTTCCTTCAGTTTGCATATATTTTGCCCGTTCTTTCTTTTGTATGAATTAGCGGTATGTTGTGAACGTTTTTTTTTATAATGGTGAGTTGAAGAAGGAGCGTCGTGAACAAGAATAAGTTCAGCGGGCTCCGAAGAGCCAGGGGCTGGACTATCATTTTGACCATTACTGGCAATGGCTTGTAGATTCACAAATCTGAGCATCGAGCATTGAATACTTCTGCGCTCACTTTCTTTGGCTTTCACTTTTTTCGCTTTTCAGCTCTACTTTCCTGACGTCTCTTCATTATTGTAAAAACACCAGCAGAGACAAGATAAATTACTTCAAAATCAAGTTCACAAATGAAATCTGTTTATCCTCACCAGAAATTTTATTACTGAAACATAAAGTATTACATTGAGAATTACACTCAATTTTTTAGTTGAAATTGGAACCATAGAGTTATGAAAATTGGGTTACGTGGCCATTTTATTAGAACAAATATTATTATAATATAATAATTATTTTTAATTCATCAAATATGCGGTAATTTGTACGCCGATGACATTCAGTTGTACCTTAGCAGACCCATAGGCCTGGTCGAGGACTGTATTGCTCGAATCAATGATGACCTACAGCACGTACACGAATGGTCAATGGGTAATGAGGTTGCCATTAACCCAAACAAACCTTACTGTCTGCTGGTATATAGAACCGTTTTCCCTGATTTACCTTCAGTTCGATTGAATAATTCCACGCTTGAATATGTTGAGTCAGTTAAGAATTTGGGCATTCAACTCAATTCGAAATTTAGTTGTTGCGACTATATCAGCGCTTTGACGGGGAAAATTTATGCCAGTCTTCGTAAATTTCCTCCATGACTCTTATTCTCCCCAATTTTAACTATGTGAGACTTATTTTTAGCAGACTGGACTCAATTTGTCAAATAAGAGTTACTGTAGCCTTTAACGACGTCATCCGTTATATTTATGTAACCTCCTCGGGGCGCTCGTGTATCTGCTCTTGCCACGTCCCTACTCGGTAGCTCTGTAGAGGCCTATTTGACTCGTCGGAGGCTTATCTTCCTTCATAGGCTAATTTACACAAAATCCCGGTGAGCACTCTTACTTCGTCCAAGCTGCCCGAAAATGGAAGTCTCTTCCAAATTTAATTCAGCGCACAGGCTCCGGCCTGACCTTTGCTAAACTAGTCCAAGATTACCTTAACTAGTGATTGGTATTTATTCTCAGATCATAAAATTCTTGTGCATTGATTTAATTAATTCTTAATTTTAGTTATTTATTTTTTGTCTTCTCTTTTTTAATTTGTTGTATTTTTATTTATTTACTTATATTTTATTATTGTTCTTTTCTTTGGCTCTTATTCTCCAAGTTCTCTTTTTCTTTTGGGATTTCCTTTTTTTTCTATTTATTCATTTATTTATTTATTATTATATTTATTTTTATTATTATCTTATTTTTGTTTAATTTTAATGTTACTTATGTTTTTTTTCCACCTAATTATACGTCATAAGATTTTGTAATCTTGTGTACAAGGCCGAATAAATGTTGTATTGTATTGTAATACTGTCATTTGTTCCAAAAAATTTATTGCCCCCCACCTTATTGTGGTGACCCAGGAGGCCCGCCCAGCCGCCTCATTCTTGCTACGCCACTGTCTACGAGTGTAACGACGTACTTTTAATGCTACTGTAACCGTATAATGGAAGCAAGGGGGAAGCGTTCTCCAGCTTCAGCAATAATCTCTGGATCAGCTTTTTGGTTTCTGAATACCTGGACAAGCTCGGTTAAATTTGGTTTTTTTCGGAGTACATTGACTCATTTATTTTTCCACTGAAGGCGTGCAAGAATAATATGTTATTTGCGGCTTTTTATTTATAAAACTTTTTGTTGAATATATTTGTTGCAAAATTTATCTTTTTCCTCGTTTGAGAATATACATATATGTTTGAATGCGATCTATGTACATCTTGGCTGACAATTATTACGAAATCAAATGTAGATGAAGTGCATGACACACATCGTGTAGCACTATCGATTTTAGTCACTACAAGAGTTTGCCCTTGTTGTCCTTTCTTTTAACACTTGACTTATGAAATGTCTCCAATCCTTCTTCCTTCACTTCAGTCACCTGACTTCCTCGCAATGGATATTCACAAATAAAACAGTTCACTGAGAAGCTTTGGAGCGTCCTTTTTGTCTGTGACAGGCCGTATAGGCCATAGTAGGGTGCTTATTCATCAAACCGTTCTAAAATATTTTTCGTTAACATACGAAATACGCGTGTTGGTGTAGCTGTGTTTTTGTTTGCCGCACTCGTACGCTGAAAATATTCCTTTTACAAAACAAATCTACTACCTACATAAAGTGTAGGAAACTTTCTCTAGTTTAATTTATTACATAACTATTTTCATTGTAAAATGAATCGGAAAGACGATATTTTAAAAACAATGTTTTTGGCACCATTTTTTCAATATGGCGGCGCGAGCAGCTGGCAAAGTAAAAATTCGAAAAGAGCACGTCGAAATCTATAAAAATACCAATTTTCAAAACTCCCGGAATACTTTCCAGGTAACCCGCTTTTTGTGCACCAAGTGACTATATGTCTATATAGAAAGTACAATGGGTTACTTCTTCAACGATGTATCAAAATATCCTACCTATTATAATATTATAAATAAGTTATACATATATGGTATGTTCTAAGGAAACTCTTATGCAAATCGCATGAACTTTGTTAAATGAAAATGAATTTTACTAGAATGTGGAATGACTTAAAGGTTTATGCATAAGATAGATCATTGGAGAGCAATAACCTTCTCCTAGCGGCACAAGAATCATAAAGATAGAATAATAGATTTGCTATGTAGGGGAAATGGGTACAGATAAAACGTGGGGTACAATGAAATAGGCCAGTAAAGGCTGAAACACAATTGGAGCATTTCAAGCAGCTTTATCGCCAGGTTTCTGCTAAACTCGACTGGAAAAGCCGAATTGAAAACAATTGATGTTTTTGACATTTGCAACTTTAACTTGTTTATGGTGAGAGCTTTAATTCATAAGTGGCATTAAAGAAAGATAGAAATGCATCATATTTTCCAAAATTACGATAAATGGATACTTTTTTTGGATAGTTTTGAGATGTACCAATTACATGTAAAACTAATACCGAGAGTTTTTTTTATGTCCCACAGCTCGAATCTGGCAAAAAAGCTAAAGCTCCAATTGTGTTATTCTACATTGATTTACATAATCAACAAATCTCAAGCTGGCTGAAACGCTCCAATTGTATTTCACGCTTAATTTCTGAACGGAGCTCTTTTTCAAAAGGGTTCTTTCATTTCATTCATCGACACACTGCGCAAATTAAAACACGTGTTAGTGGAGAGTTCATTTATTTTTAAATCACAATTTTTTTTTTCAAGCTTTGAAAATTCTGTTGTCAGTTGAATGGTATGTTAAGAATTAAAGATCTATGCATCTTAAACTAAGGGGTTAAAGTGACTAATTTATTTAAAAACAGTTAAATAAACTGAAAAAGTGCAGGTGGGTAGAACTTAAATAGTCTGGGGTGGGTAGAAATGATACACTGTTTAATTTCTACTCACGCTATAGTTTTAATTTCATCGACTACAAATTATTGTTTCCCGCCTTTCTCTTAGTTATAATGTCCAGCGTTTACAAAAGAAAAACCAATAATGGATTGGTTTCCCCAGAAGTAATGAAAAAAGCTCTGAAAACAGTTTGAAATGGGAAAAACATTAGGCAAGCCGCCGCTGATTCCGAGCTATCCTTTTGCACTCTATCGCGATATGTGCAAAAAGAAAAGAATGGGAACCTAAGGGGGCATGCACCCACTTACAGGCAAAACAGGACTTTTTACCGACGATCAGGAAGAGGCCGAGTATATAGTCAGATCATCGAAAATGTTTTATGTCCTGTCTGTAGTTGAGTGCCGTAAATTAGCTTATAAAATAGCTATAAAAAACAAATTTCCGATCGACAAAAAGTGGAACGAAAAGAAAATGGCTGGAGAAGAATGGATGCTAAGCTACCGAAGGCGGCATGAGGATTTGTCTCTGCGTTCTCCCGAAGCCTGCTGTCTGGCTAGGGCGACTTCTTTCAACAGACATATAGATAGTGTGCAGAACTTTTTTAAAAATTTGGAGAACGTGCTTTCAAGACTGGACTGTTTTGCGTATGAAACACGCATTTCCAACCTGGATGAAACTGCCACTACAATAGTTCACAGACCACAAAAGATTGTTATGGTCGTAGCGTACTGCATATAGCAGTAAGCTACACTGAGAATTACTGCAGCAGGTATGCCGGCCAACTGCCATACCGACAGTCCGCACACCCAATCTCGTAGAATTCTTGCCTGCTGTTGGAGAAGAAGAAGACAGTGACCAACTGAAGTACTGAATTCGAAAATTTGAAAAATAGCGTCCGACAGCATCGACACCTCGCTTAAAAAAAACTATCAAACTGAAGGCCCTAACTCCAGTTGATTCTGCATCTATTATATATTATTATCATATATTAAATAAAGAGCATAGAGACGGAATAAGCAATATCCCCGCTATGTAGATTCCGACATCGAGCTGGCAACGAAAATAGATCAGGGGCAACATAAAAGGGAATCATCAGCACGGCGGCAATTTTGCAAACATATTCTGGAAACGTTTGAGAACGCTATTCCACAGATCAAGTGATTGCTAAGATTAAATCTACGAATCACTTCATTATATAATCAACTGCTGGTGATAAAATAAGTGTTTGTTCCAATTTGAAGGTTAATACTTCGTGTACCATATTGTCGCTTCAGAGGCGGAATTCGTTGCTTCTGATAGAATCACTTTGGCATGAGAAAACGAATAGTGGAAATTCTACAAAGAACCTTGCGTGTCAACACGTGAAGTTTGGGCAAAAAAAGCGTTGGAAAAAAATACAGTGATCAACTGGATCCAATTAGAAATGCTACGGATGCGTACACGTGAACAGAAAAAGTCTCAACCAACTTCCAGTACATTCGGGCAGACTTGTTAGGTGTGCATATTGTTAGCATCGAATTCGTGTCAAAGAGTACCAGTATCCCACACGCAGTGACCCTCAACTCATCAGATGAATCTCACCAAAATGAATAGGCTAAAAGTAGGATAGTTTTGACAATGAAGAATGTTTTTTTTTAGTAATAAGTGTATATCTCGCCAAGTCAGGTGTTCAAACGATCGCTAGAAATTCCATTAACACTTTCTTTTGACAGTGGTACATCGAATCATTTCGGAGGCCTCTGCGGTAGATTCCCCAGCACGAAAGTAAGCAGTAAGTTGTTGCCTTTTTAAATTATAAATATCTATATTGCTTTCAAAAAAAAAGAAAAAAAAGTATCATACTTGCAGGGCCTTAAAAAGAAGGCTAACAGACAAAGATTTTTCCAATTTTTTTTTTGTAAGATAAACTTGCAAGATTATGATTCTTATTCATACTGAAACTCGTAATTTTTTTTAAAGAAATGAAGACAAAGTTAGCCGCGATACGATAAAACGGTGACTTGGCAGTACATTAGAGTAGAATAACTAGGAAATAACTTTAGTTTTAAAATAACCATGAAATATCCATAATGTATATATGTATATATAGGCATACTGATGCGAAATTATGCAAATTAAAGTATACATATGTGTAACAGCAGTGAAATTTTTGTAGCTTTAATCAGGCTGTGAAGAGATCGATTAATTCTTGTGAATTTGGTTAGACCATACGATGTAAAGTAAAATTTTTGTGTGAATTTGAGTCAACCTTTGTCAAGTAAGATAGAAAAGGAATAGAAAAGAAAAATATATCGTATATATCGTATATATTGTGCTACATTTGTAAATATCAAATAAAAATTATTTACGTGAGCTTAAGTTTGTAAAATAAAAGTGATGTAAAGAGAATAAGAAGAATCTATATAATATGGATATTTGTATAATGGGAACCATGCGATTGTGCCTAGCCGTAAGTTCCGCACTTGTCCAAAATTTCTCATTAATTTATAATAATGTATATATACAATTTAGCCTTTTTATGCACGAGCATAAAAGAAGGCAGTAAAAGAAAAAGGAAAACCGTAAACGAAAAAAATTAAACAGGAACAAGAACTGCTAACCAAAAAACAAAATCCACGTGGAACCAATCTAGAAAAATCCAATCGGATCTCAGGACCTGCTCAAGATTATAGAGATAAGTCTTAGCCTAATATCTATTTATCTATTCAAATTCTATCTATCTATACATATGCATGTTTTTTTTTTCTTAGTTATAAGTGTTCAGAAACAGATAATATAACTAAATTTGGTTAGTATAGCATAAAGGCGCCCACGTAAGTAGTGTAGGTAAACGTAACTAGACAACACTACTTTATATCTATATTATAAAAATTAAATAAAAAATGCATGCGTAAATTAAAGTGTTGTTAAAGAGAGAAACGTCCAAGAATTCCACGGTCAACAAAAAAAAAGCAAGAACAATAGTTCATTTTCAAGATTTTTTTTTGCGCAAATATTAGAGTGCATCAGAAATTCAAGTCGTCGTCTTAACGGGCCTACGATTTGCTCTCGTCCGGGTAATTAATAATTTGCAGCACAAATTGCTATAATATGATAAATGGAGCCCCAGCTGGAATACTGGGATTGGCGAATCAGTCCGGTTAGATGAGCTCACATCTATTCCTAGAAGTGATGATTTCGTAAGGCACACCTGCAGCAGCAAAAGCAACCCAACGCTACTTATATACGATAACTTTGCGTGGCATCTTTCATTAGCTACACTGGATTACTCAAAAGAAATGGCGTGACAGTTTTGAGATTTCCGGGACATTCAACAAATAAGATGCAGCCATTGGATATTGGCCTATTTGGGCCTTTTAAGGCTGCGTATAATGCTGCTGTATATTCATGGGGGCTGCGTAATCCAAGAAAACCATTTAGGATCTATGATGTGGCACAATTCGTTGGGACAGCATTCCAAAAGGCAATGACACCATCGAACATTATTTCAGCATTTAAAAAGACGGGAATATTTCCACTGGACAAAAATAAATTTTCCGATATCGACTTCTTATCGAGCTCAGTAACCACTGACATATAATAAGAATGGACTGAGACATCCTATCTAATTCCTATAGTCAAAAATGGCACAAATTTTGGCTTAAATCTATTTGTCTCTTTCAAGCTCAAAATGTACACTGAACTGTAACCAATTTTGTAAACAGTACGGCTGTATTAATTGGAAGGCATTGGAATTGACATAAAAATTCAGACAAATATATTGTTTTTATACGTCTATTTCTTACAAGCTCAATGAAATTTGACAACAAATCTGCAGAGGAACACATTTTTCAGTAATATTAAAAATTAATTTTTGGATTAATTAAAACAAATTTAACTTCCTAAATAATTTTAATTTAATGCAATATTATTTTATAGCATCTTTAGTGTTTCCAATCGACAAATAATAATATTTTATGAATCGGTGTGCAATTGTATAAAATATAGGGTTTTCACAGCCTGTTCAATATTTGTGCCATTTTTGAAGCAAGAACGCTCAGTCCATTCTTATTATATGTCAGTGTCAGTAACTGATAGAGCAGAGCTAGCAATTGTAGGAAAAACAGAACACATAAGTAAACACCGTGTGCTCACACATATGTGCTTCTACAAATATGTGTCCTATTACTCCGGCCAACAGCCAAACCCATTAGCGAATTCCAATCCCAAGAGATGCGTATGAAGCAACCGAACCAGTTGCATCTACATCGCCCTGAATTATTTACAAAAAGGCAGAAGATCCGGTATATCGTTAATAGCGATGGATACTCCTGAAAAGGAGGAAATTCTCAAGAGAAGCTGCAATAAGGAAAAAAAAAGAGCTTAAGAAAATCAAGAGGCATATCTTTCACGAGTCCAGCAGTGACGAGGATTTCATACATATAGACCTAGAGCTGGACTCTGATATCTTAGAAGAAGAAAGGACTTTTAATTCCAATAAAACGCCAGAAGAAAGCGATTACCTCCGTGTCAAATTTATTGGAAAAGGAAAGGAAATTTTTTATTTCGGTAATGCGACTGGAGACTTAGTCGATAAAGAAAATATTGATGTCAGTTTCCTTCGCAAGAAGGGAAGCGTTTTTATTATGCCAAGTGTACCGGATATGGCCCAAGCGCCGTTGAAAGACATAAAGTCTGTATTATCGCCACCAACTGTACTGAGAACAATCCATAGACAGCAATCTCGATATAAATTTCCAATCATCTCTTTTACAGAACTAACTGTGAGTTAAAACGCCAACATTTTTTGTGTGATATTAACCAAATGAGTTCTTATATTTTGTTTTTATTAGTTTATTGCCTTATTATATAAACTGAACTATGTATTTTCATTTACGTTTTTATTTATAATTAATTTTTATTTATTTTCATTTTTAATACTCATCTCTTGCTGCATTAGAATGCAAAAAAGTGATACCTAATATATTGAAGTATTTTCATTTTTGTTAATTATTTATATCAATGAGTAATATTGCCATAACTTTTTGCTTAATTTCGCTTTCAATTTGAGCTGTTTCATATCTACCCACATACTGTTTCATTTCTCCCCGCTGGCTGGTGGGGAGAGTTGAAACAGAGTCACTTGCTGCGTATTTCAATAGCCGGAGATAAAATTACTTAACAATTAAAAGATACTTTTATGCAATTATGTTGCTACAGGTTTACATTTCAACGTTGGTACGATACTACCTTTTCTAAGAGTTTTATTCGAAAAAAAGTGTTTCATATCTTCCCCTATATACTAATTAATTTCTAGAATTTTTTAGATTAAAATAAAAATTCATGCAGAAATACCCACGTAAAAGAAGTTTATAGATATTTACAAAATAGTAGCTTTTTAAATGGTACTTACACGCCTCCGCCATCACAAAATTTTCTAGATTCACGAATATCTTGTGGGTTTTCATTAGGCTCACTAATACCGACGCTTCTTTGCACTCTGCTAATCCTTTTGTCTATTCCGTTATCAGTAATCGGATCCTTGAGGCCATCAGGTGAGATTTGTGTTACTTTAGGCAGTGTTTCATCAGCCTTTAGAATGGGCAATGTCTTTGATAGAAACCGCAGAGTTTGATTTCTGATAAGTTCACTGCAAAAATAAGAACAGTAATAACGACTCATAAAAATCTGTATTTGAAAAACAAACAAAGGATAAGGCTCTCCTAGAACATTTTGTCCCATAGGATTTCGGGGAATTTGTCCTTTGTTGAGATCACCGCATAAGTTATTAGCGGAAACATAAGATTTTCTGCTAAGTAAATTTTTACAATCAACATTAATATGTGTGTAAGGTGGCGGGCGAACTTTAGGAGGTACAGCTAGTGGTGATTCTACAAATGCATAATACCTGCGATCATAATAAATAATATGATAATGTAATATAAATAAATTCTAACTTAAGATCTGCTTACCCTTCTGGTGGCTCTTCAATATCTGAATTTTCTTCAGCTTTTGCTGCTTCGGTCATCAGCACAAAGCACAAAATTTTCTGTGAAATACCAAAAGAGAATAAGCAAAAATGGGTGGCACTCTGACACCTTCGTTTATGTAAATATTTTCATCAGTTGATAACTGTTGTTGCTTGCCAAAGAATCAAAGAGTTTAAACTGTACACAGAAAACGTAGAACGTGACGTTATGTGGGTTATTGCTAACATTTCCGTTAAAACTAAAGTATGGGTCACCCGTTTTGTGGGTCAGCGCAGACAGACAGTTTCTGAACTGTGTTGAATTCTTTAAAGGTAAGGTTGGGCGGTGTGTGAAGAACAACACCGATAACATATGACATCTGGAAGAAAGGGAAACAGCAAATATTTTTTGTTCAGTTATTTTAATTTGCATATTTATTTGGTTAGAACGCAAAACATCAATAATTTTTGTACTAAGATTGGTATCTAGAGGTATGCAGTATGTTACCTTACTAGGGTTTTGGTGAACGAATGATAGAAATCCAGGTTATATGCCAAAGAGAAAGTGGCACAGAGAAGTTTTGGACCTGGAGTTTATGATGTATAGTTATTGATTTGAATTACACTGTCGACTGAGTTTCTTGTCTTCGAAAATTTTGTGGTTAGAGTTTATACAATTTTTATATGTACATTGCAGTCTTCAATATGTAGATGTAACTATAAATATGGAATAATAGTAATTAATTAGTCTACAATCTTTGCTCATTTCCCATATATATATTTTTAGTTCCTTCATATTTTCATATGTATATTTTTTTTATTTTTTAGATTTTGTTGCTTTTGATGGAACAGAAAAAAAATACTGCCGTCGCAAATATGACTAGTGTACGAATACAAAAAAAAGCAGATATTTCAACATCGTGCAAAATATGCATATCCATCGATATATTTCTTAGAATATATACATATCTAAGGAATGGGTGTTTCTTAAAAATCACTCTTGATGCTTGAGCGTAACTCAGTGCTGTCTTCTATACTCGGAGTATTTGTGCCCCGAAATTGAATAATGTAGTCCGATACAAAACTCTCGAGAATACTTCCCAAGATATGAAACAGAAATCTATATGTGTGCGTTGGGAGTCCGTTTTCTTAAATGTTTTATATTGATTCTTATGAAAAACTGATTGGACATTGATTTTATATATGTCATAAAGTCTAAACAACTATCCAGACAGGAACGTAGTCTTCCAGTAATTTTACTTTGGCTCCTTACCTTCCCAAAGGCTTACTATATAGGTTACTTACTTAGTAAAATAATTAAATAGTTTTGACCACGGCACATTACATTTGCAATTATTACTCAGTTGAGAGTTTTTGTTTGGGGAATCGTAGTCATTTGGTTAAGATACATTTTTTTAAATAATTTTGTTTGGTAAGATATAAAATTTTTATTGCGATGGGGAAGATAAGAAAGTCAGCTTAAATTATCAGAACACCATTTTTCTGTATGAATAGTAGCTTAGGGCGGAGGAGCTACTCAAATCAAACTTTTGTCAGTATACATAACAGCACTGCAATAATTTTAGAATGTTAGGACTCCCTTGGGGCTCTCATGTAGGTAGTAGTACGGAGTCTGTTTCATGGCTTGGGAAGTATTCTCAAGGGTAATATTTCGCTGTTGTGTTAGCTGTCGCTGCAGCGACTTAATTGTGCAATTGTAAATGCTCTTCCAAAGAATTTAGAAATAGCGAATTTAATTTAAAACTTTGATTTTACTCGCTCCTTTTCTTTCTCATAAAAGTTACATAAGTGTGCCTTAAGATCTCTTCCTAATCCAAAGCCGTTGAATATTTTTTATGGAAGTGGATGGAATTACTTAATTTTTAAAAAAGTACTTCAAGAACATTAAATACAAGAAATAAGAAAACAATTCCGTGGTTTCTATATTATCTAATACAAAGAACTATTACATCGTATAAATCTTGAGGATCCAGTACTAAAAGCAGCTGCAGGAATACCTTTAATCATATTTTTCTAAAACTTACTGATCGGAGTAATAGTGATGCGTTGAACGAAAAATTGCGTCATATGCAAATATAGGAATTTGTACCAAAGTCACTGTTATTTGAAAAATACTAGAACTCGATTTTTAATATAAAAAATACCCTAGATGGAAAAAAATGTTTCCCAATTTAGAAAAATTTTTTAGCTCCCCCATCACATACTCCGCAAGTGCGGAAAGTTTTTCGCCGGTGAATCTTATTACAACTAAAACCAGAAATTCTCTTGACGTAGAAACTGTAAATTCCATAATGGTTGTTAAAAAAATGTGATTTTTCGCATCTATTTCAGAAGGACAGTAAAAATAATTATAAACAATTTTATAGGATTTTATATTCAGAAGAACTTTTTAATAAAATAATAAAATAAAAAACTAGGACAGATAGTTTTCACAGTATATGAAAAAAACCACAATCTTCGTATAGAAACACCAAGCAGGGGTTCTTCGATTTAATTTATCTTTGAAGTTGTACTTAATAGTTTGATGAAAACGCCATGTACAAAATTTCAGCTGTCTACGCTTTCGCGTTCTCGGGTAGTGTCCAAATACGTATTGAAAAACGAAATTTGTGTTGGGAGCCCTACGAAGGAATTAGCCGTTTTGCCCAATTTCGAACTTAAATCTATTTTTTTTTTTCAAAAGGTCGTGCGGAAAATAACTCGAGAATGCTGTTACCGTGAGGACAAATAGACAGACAGGCTGGATGGAAGGACGGATGGACAGAGGGAAATGTGAAAACCGCATAATTTTTAATATTATGCGTGGGTGTCCAATCCATTTTGCTCTACCATCATTATTTCTCTGCGTTACAAACGGAATAACTAACTTATTAAACCGTATGAGATTTCATCTAGGGTATAAAATCGTGCGACAACGAAATAAACATTGATAACGGAATGTTCGTAATAATAAGTAGCGGGCAGCGTGCGATAATAGTGTTGCCAACCAAAAAAAATTTAATTATACAAAATTTTTCATTTACTTGAAGAAAAGTGTAATGGTCCAAATGATAATGGGTTCAGTGTCCGCAGACTTTCGTTGTGCTCTTTGTATAAAAAAAACGACGCTTCAATTGCGTTAATCGTGAAATTTTTGCTTTTCTCCGTTGAGGAGTTGTATTCTCCATCAGATGTGGACCAAATTTTTATGAGACCACCCTGAAATTCAGTTAAATTGTTTTTGTTGTTTTTGTTATTTTCAAGTATAATGTATCTTGTTTATGCTAGCGTTATTGTTTGTTTTTCCGAAAAAAGGCACCAAGGAATTTTTATACAGGACCTACTCAGGGCTAGCTTCGCAACTGACTATAATATAATAAAACGAATAACTTTTAATAAAATTAGAATTTGAAAATTATTTACACGAACAAAAATTATAAAATTTCGCTTTTAATTTTGTTCGTCGTGTCCGTTTTTTCCGAAGGTACTTGGCTTTGGTTTCAAGCGATACTACTCTTGAAATTTTTCAAAGGACAGCACTGGCGATCTTTTGGTGGTGGCTCGAAGTAGAAGAAATTGGGATATATATTGGGATAATATGAAAAGGTCATTTAAGTGAATTTTTAGTACACTTAGTGCTATTGTGGTTCAAAATTTGTTTTATTACCATTTTTTTAGTTTTATATTGTAAACAATTTTTCACCCATGAAATGTGTATGTACAAAGGTTTCTATAGTGTTACCAACTTGGCGGATTTCCTATCAGATCTAGCGAATTAGGGTGAGGGAAAACGGAAAAAAAGGTATTCTAATGGTAGACGGATTTTTAGCGGAGCGGAATCGTGAGATTTGTATTCAATCTTGGCCTTAATGTCTGAACCGAATATCATTTTTTTACAAATTTACAAATTGTCTCTGCTTGGAGTGTTTGGGTATATCTTTGCCTCCGCCACTGACATGCATATAAATGGACTGCTCGTTGAACCAAAAATGCATGAAAGAAAATGGTACGACTTTCATATTCCTGTCTCTTTCCGTGAGAGCATACTTTCCCACTGAACTGTAACGATTCAGAACGCGAAATTGCTTGAGATTCAACAGTATTTTCAACCAAAACAGCCTTGTAAAAAACACTTTCTTCGACTCATAATTAAAATTTAACAATGCAAATAGTCCCAAATACTTTTGTGGTAAATTCGGTAAATCCCAATGACATTGCCAAATAATTAAAATATAACGCCAGTTTACGATAGTTGGTAGCATTGACAGTGAGAGCATACTTTATGAAATCAAAATTGGTGCCACATGAAATAGGAGATCAAGCAGTCCATTTATATATATGTCAGTGGCCTCCGCACTATAAAATTGTAGTAAATGTAGTACTATTTTCTCGACACAAAAATCTGCTTCGCATTCGTACTAATCTACTATTTCTGACCAAATCTATTTCGGACCGAATGATATGAAGCTAACATGTATAAATGGATTTTGTTTTTTCGTTACATTGGCAGTATTGCACTTAAAAAGGGATTTCCACATTTTTCATGAAACGTGGACATTAGATTATTCCGTCATATTGTGACGCCTTGTCATTGTTAAATATTAATATATGTCTAGTCGTAGTTGAGTGTGATATAGTGTGATTTTAGTATTGTGTTTAAAAAAAATATTAAAAACTCAATATACTTAAACAAAAGTTTCACAGTGATTGGCTTCAAGATAAATTATTTAAAGATTGACTGATTAGAAAAGAGGATAGTTATATGGTGAGTCTCTTCCAGAATGCAAATTCTGTCGGTGTATCGTGAGTAGCAGTAATAAATATTCGGATTTGAGATAGCACATTAATAATTCACACATATTAGAACCAACACGGCAAAGAACTATTGTTTCCCTAAAAAAAAAAGCGGATAAAATGAAATCATGTGACGCTTACACAATGCATTTTATTGCTGAACATTGCAGCGTATTGACTGTAGTTCATTTAGGACACATTATGAAAAAAGCAGGCGATGAATCTGAAGAAATAAAAGATTGCAACTGTTCATCTTAAAAAATGTTCCAACATTATAAAAAATATTATTCTTAGTCCTCATTTCAAAGACGATTTAAAACTTGATATTGGAAATTCAGTCTACTTTTGGATGAGCCTACAGACATCAGTGTCATAAAATATTTTGGCATTCTGATAATATACCATAGTACAACTTAAAAAAAAATAAAAAAAATAAATAACCTCATTTTTAAAACTGGCACCACTAACTGATTGGACAGCACACCACTAACTGATTGGACAGCAGACGGCATAATTTGCGCAGTTAAAGACACCCTAACTGAGTTTGGTTTGGACTATAAAAATATTATTGGTTTGAACTGACAATGGCAGTGTCATGACAGGAATAAATAACAGCGTGTATGCAAAACGCAGAAATGATATTCCACGACTAGTTCAATACGTGTGCCACTCAATTCAACTTTCCATATCTCTATGTTAATTGTTCATGGACTTATCAACACTCAACGCTTTCTTGGTCTCTAGAGTAGTCATACCGCGTCCGAACATTGATCCTTTATCTAATGTGTGGGAAATTATTTGAACCCAAAACCATACCTTGGTTTCGGATTCGAATCGAAAATACGCGAAATGAGAGAGTAAAAAACCATGAATGAACAAGGTGAACATGATCTGCGTCAACGCTGTGTTAATTTTATTATAAAATTTATACAACAATTACGTTGAACAATTACCGAGCAATTAACTACTATACAGGGTGTTTCCTTTTAGAAGGACAATAGAGCAGGAGGTGATAGTAATCACCTAGCCAAAAAAATTGTACTTCAGGGGGGGGGGGCAATATCAACCTTTTAGGAGTTACATGGTAATTAAAAAAAACTGATTTTTCACAAAACACCCTGTATTTTAAAAAGTATTGTGTGCACGGTCACAGTTAAGAGCTCATTGTATGCAGAACTTTATGGCCTTTCCAACGACTGCTCAACCAGCCCCATACCCCCTCCTCTCAGGAGTTACTGGGGTCTAAACAAAATATTTCGGATTTTTTTACTTTTATTTTACTTTGACCTCTATCTTTTTTTCCAAAACGATTATATAACTTTTTTTAATAAAAACTATAAACTGTAGCCTCTTTTATTTAATTTGTCCTATTATACCCTATGTGCCTGTTAAAGAGTTATTAGCTCAAAACCTATTCATGTCATACCGAAATTAGCCGATATTTTTTCAAATTACGTGTTTTCAGTAAGTAAAGGAACAAATTTAGGTTTTAGAATAACTGTAATAGGTTTTGAGCTAATAACTCTTTAACGGAAGCAGATAGCACATAGGGTATAATTGATTAAATTAAAGACGGTAGTCTAAAGTTTATAGGTTTATAAAAAAAAGTTGTTAACGACCGTTTTGAAACAAAAGAAGTCAAAGTAGAAAAAAGATAAGAAATGCAGAAATTTTTAGTTTAGACAAGCATAACTATTGATAGGAGCGAGATATGGGGCTGGTTCAGCAGTCGTTGGAAAGGCCATGAATTTCTGCATATAATGAGTTCTTAACTGTGACCATAGTCCCTGTACTTTTTAAGATACAGGGTGTTTTATGAAAAACAAACTTTTTTTCTTTATCACCCTGTAACTCCTAAACGGTTGATATTGCCCCCCCCCCCCCGCCATAAAATTTTTTGTTAGGCTAGGTGAGTACTATCACCTCCTGCTCTATAGACTTCCTAAGGGGAAACACCCTGTATATTGTCTTATTTCTTCCAGACTATCTGACAATATTGAAGTGTTGCAGAAAACAAATTTTCTTTTATGTAAAAATGTATTAAAGATTTACAAAGAATCTTTAAGTCTCTTATTGGTGCATTTGTAATGGAATACAATTAATCTCACAAAATAGGCGAAAGTAAGGAGTATGAAGGAGCGCCAGGGCCAGCAATAATCCCTTTAAAGAAATCAGCGTTTTTACTTTTTCAGTTTTGCTATATTTTTATTATAATAATATCCAAAAATATCATTAAATTTTTTTCTTACATCTCATAGATAATATTATAAAGAATATGTGGTTTGAATTTGATTCAAATCGGTTAAACAGATCTTGAGATATCTTGTACAGCAGTTTGAAAAACATAGTATCGGGAAAAACCTCAAATGAAATAAGTAAAAAAGCTAGAATTGGTGCAAGACCAATTCTGATGATGTCCTAGATGAATGCCCGTATGAAGCTTCGTATGGTTACCCATCTGTGCAAGTTTGATTTTTGAAATGGTTTCTCATATTTCTAGAACGGTTCGTCGGACAGAAAAAATGATTACAGCCACTTTTATTTGATTTCGTATTGTGAAGAAGTTTTTAGTACAATAGTCTAGGACTGATCGTTTTCACAGTATCCGTAAATAACCTAAATTTTTATATGGCAACACCAAGAATGGGTTTCCTGAATTAGTCCATTTTTGAAATTTTATTTGCTATTACTATGAAAACACAATGTACCGAATTTCATTTCTCTATGTCAACGCGTTCTCAAGCAGTGTCCAAATATATAGTGGAAAACGATTTTTTTGTATGGCAATCCCACGAAGGACTTGCCCGATTTGTCTCATTTTCGACCTTGATTTTACTTTCCGCGTACAAAATTTCACCTGCCTAATATCATGCGCTCTTGAGTTATCGTGCGCACTGACGGACGGACATGTAAAAATCAAAATAACTTTTAATATTATGCGTGTGCCCAATCCTCTGTTATCTTAGTATTGTTCCAAATAAATACATTATTATTATTATTATTATTCTGAAGAGAGCGGATGTCAGTTTGAGCTCCGATCAAATAAATAGTTAAAAGTAGTGAAGTTTGAGTGGAAAAGTGGAAAAAAGTGGAAAAAAGTGCAAAATCTTCATGTTGACGAGACCCACTGTGAATTGGAATCGTCTTTGGTTAATTTTTTCGAAAAAAAAAATATAATAAAATTGAATAGTAGAATTGCAAAAAATCTAAATTAAGTGACAGTTCTAGTATTTAATTAATTTTGGTAGTTGCCATGGCAACGTGGCAACCGTGTAAATTTATGTAGTTCCGAAAAAGTATCAATATATAATTTGAGAAACAGAAAAAACATTTTAAAATAAAGCCAAAAGTGAAAAATAATTATCTTTGTGTATACGAGTACATTAAGGAATAATACTATCTGTCGCAGCTGGAATGCTTGCGAGTAGCAGCGATTCTGGGGGGTCTGATGATCCCCCCATATCAAGCCAAGGGAGGAAGAAGAAAAATAAATCTTCTTCTTCCTCTTCTAAGGAAAACTCAAAAGGGCCCACTGAAAAGGCCAAACAGGGCCCAATTGAAGAGGCCAAATCTGCAAAATTGCAGCCAACTCCTCCGGAGAAGAGTGAAGGGGTACCAGAAGTTTTGACTGCCCCAACGACTAATGCTGCAGCAGCTTTTGCGGTTGCCGCAGTAGCACACGTGCCCCAGATACTTCCGACAACCCCAACGCCCAGACTTCACCAAAAATTGGCTGAAGTTGTAAAAGCGACTTCAAGTACAGCACCAAAGCCCAATGGTGTCGTAATGAGGCCACCGCTGTCTTCAAAGAATAATGCTCCAAAGAAGCAGCGGCCAACAGTAGCAGCGGAAACAGCAGGACCAGAATCATCACTGCGACCCCAACCTGTAGTGCCAGGGATTTCGTATGCCCAGGTAAGTGGTAGTTCCAGAAGTAGTAACAATATCGAAATTCAGAGCAGGGGCATCACTCCTCGTCCAGCCCCATTGGACGCAGGTAAGCCTCGGCCCAAGACCAGTGCGGGTCTCCAGGGCTTCTTTGACGGGAGATGGCAGGACGAGAGCTACGGGATGCAGCTTGAGCACATCAGAGGATGTCCTCAGTCTGCATACCTGAAGGCAATCTTCCACGTCGTCTCCCGTGAGCAGCTGTTCTCGATGGGCATTATAGCTGGAGGAATGGTCGAGGTGTATACCACGACCCTCGAAAGCGCTACCAAGCTCATGCTTGAGGGCATCGAGGTGGAGGGTAGACACCTCGTTCCATTCCCGCTAAAAGAGAAGCCCACGAAGGTCGTGTTTTCGCGGGTCCCTATGCGAGCCCAACATCTCTCGAATTTCCTTGGGAGATTCGGGAAGGTTCATGGAAAGGTTCGCGCCATTCCCATTAAAATTGGGGACGAGGGTCTTGGGCGGGGTATCTTCGGTACTAGCCGGGAAGCGTCCATCACTTTAAATAAGGGGTGTACGCTTCCGTCAGGCTTTTACCTGAGCATATCCGGCTCGAGATACTGGATAGACGTTGGCACCGAAGCGAAATGCCATGCTTGCCATTTGGTAGGGCATTTTATTGCTGACTGCCCCAAGAGAAGCGGGAGGAAGGCTGATGGGAGGGCTCTTTCGAAGGAAGCCACTGCTACAGTAGTGGCTCCGGAGAAGGAGTCTTCGCCCGGCACTCAGCCTGCTTTTTTGGAGCAGCCGGTGGTTAAGGTGCCTGAAGTTTTCTCAGAGGTAAAAGAAATTATGGCTATAAACGGTGCCACGTCGGCACGTGAAAACACGGCTACTTCCGACGAGGAGTCGACTAGCCAATTAGTAAAAAAAAGAGGACGAGGAGAAAGAAAGTTGACCGGGTGATGCTGCCTCCTCCAGAGCCAGCAAAGCCAGTCGCTCCAAAACGGCCCCACTCGGAGGAGGACGATAGTGGTGCTTGCGGTTCGAAGGTTGTTGTGAGGGAGGCGGAAGCATCTCTGGAACGGCTTTCGGACTGCGAAATGATCAGTTTGGAGGAGACTGGTCTCTCGAGCTTCAGTGGCTACGAGTCGTGTGGTAGCACCATTTCGACTGGTAGCCAATTTGAGGTCTCGAAGGGGATGGAAAACATTCCTAGGGAGAAGATCTCCGAAATTCTTGCCCAGCTCCAGTACAAGAAGAACTCAGATAAAATCTGGAGCATTCTTGTAAGGGAGCTGGAGAGGCCAGAGTTGTTACTTCCTCAGCTTCGAATCCTACAACAGGAGTCCAAGAAGAGGAGGAAGTACAACCATGTAGCTCGGTTAGAACGACTTCATAGGAAGGTGGAGGAGTTGATGCAGGAGCATCGCTTGGTCGACTCTCCTCGTCAGTAGACGTCGCACCATCATCGTTTGAGCTTCTTATCTCTTTGAATGTGTAAGATAGGCTCTCTTAACACCGGGGGTTTAAGTGCTCATACAAGATTACACAGCACTATCGAACATGTCAAAATGTTCGATATAGACATTACACTTCTACAGGAGACGAATTTCACACAAGACACATATACACAACTTGAGCGCTATGCTTATTTACACTCTGGCTATGCAATGTTTGCCACACCTGCGCCTCGCCGAGGCTCAGGGGTGGCAATCATTGTATCCAACAAATTTACACTATCGTCTCCTGTCTATACAGATATCTTCCCAGGCTTCGCTTCTTCCTTGGACTTTGTCATTCAAGACAAAAATATCAAGGTAGTAAACGTGTACCTTCCTCATGACCAGGACATTACAAGACAAGTTCTTGATAGTGTTCAGTCCTGTCTGGTGAATTTTAGCGGTGAAACTGTCCTCGGAGGTGATTTCAACTGCACTCTGAATCCCTCAATGGATCGGCACTCTGGAGTTGAGTTCAACTCTGTCAATGCTACTCGATTGAGGAATTTTGTCGGTGTTTTCAGACTCGTGGATATCTATCGTTGGATGCATCCTACGACTAGATCATACACGAGGGTCTCGCGAAATATCCATGGAAGTCTCGCAGGCTCCAGAATTGATAGACTTTACGTCTCACCTGGAATACTAGAACATTTCGTTGGTGTCACTCATGAAGTGTGTTCGATTAGTGATCATCTTCTTGTGGTGGCGACCAGCACTCTAGTTGAAAGACGAACTGCATACTGGATATTCAACAACTATTTGTTGAATTCCGAGCAGTTCATCAATGAGTTCATTGATTTCTGGCACGATTGGCAAGAGAGGAAAGCTGGCTTTCCTTTTCTTAGTCAATGGTGGGATGTTGGAAAGCTCCAGATTCGGTCTTTTATCGAGACGAGTTTCAATCGAAGTGGCTATCAAGCTTCTAGCTTGTCGGCCGAGGTCTCTCGGGTGGCAGCTCTTCTCCCAACTCAGCCGGGGTTGATTCTTTATTTCAATGGAATAAAGGAACGCTTGGCGACACAGACTTACAAGCACAGCTTGGAGTTTGTGCTGCGCGGCCAATCGCGCTGGCTGAGAGAAGGCGATTCTCCAACTGAGTACTTCTTTCAGGCGACTAGACGTCGTACTGCTTCTTGTGAGGTCGAATCGATAATTGATGAATCTGGACAAGTCCTCAACGGACAACAGCTATCAGAATATATTCGAGACTACTACAGTAGTCTCTACTCTGAATCGACGTCGACAACATCCTCGACCACTCATGAATTCCTTGAGAATATTCCCACTTTCTCTGAAGACAGTAAGGAGCTCCTGGATACAGTAATCACATTGGAGGATATGATTGCTGCGACAAAGGATCTAAGGCGACACACTTCACCTGGTTATGACGGCTTGACTCCAGAATTCTTCATACGTTTCAGGGATTTATTAATTCCTGACCTTTTGGAAGTCTTCAATTCGGCGGTTGAGAGGCATTCAGACTTTCCTTCTAGTTGGAGGCGATCTGTTATGCGCTTGATTCCAAAGAAGGGAGATTTGCAGAGGATGGGGAACTGGAGGCCAGTAACCCTATGCAATGTAGACTACAAAATTGTCTGCAAAGCATTAGGGGCGATACTCCGCTCAGTGATTGCTTCGGTAACACACCCGGAACAGTCCTATTGTGTACCTGGTCGTAGCATCTACGACAATATCGCGGTAGCCAAGCATTTGTTTGCCTACCATGAACAGACAGGTACACAAATGGCCATGATTTCACTTGACCAGCAAAAGGCTTTTGATAGTGTCTCGCACGAGTATCTCTTGACTGCTCTCGAGACATTTGGGTTTCCGCCCAGGTGGCTCGATATCGTCGGGAAACTGTATAGAGATTCAGCGATTTTGATTAAGCATCAAGGACAAGTTCTGGCTCCTATCTCGTTTCATCGAGGTATAAGACAGGGCTGTCCATTGTCAGGTATGCTTTATGATCTTTCGTTGGAGCCGCTACTGGTAAATCTTCGTCGAATGCTCGGACAGTATGCGGTTCGTCTACCATATACCAATGTGAGGCCTCTTATGTTGGCGTATGCGGATGATCTGTCTATTTTCGTGACAGGAGATGAAGCTTTTCCGGTCGCTCGTGCTGTTTTCGAACAGTTCGAACGTATAGCGGGCGCTAAAATCAACCTTAGTAAGAGTCAAGGCTTGTGGTGTGGAAGGTGGAGAGATCGTACAGATACTCCACTGAACATCCAATGGACTAATACTTGCCTGAAGTATTTAGGTGTGTATATCGGACGCGAGAGTAAAACAAATAATAGCCGCATTGCTCTTGAGAAACTCTCTAGAGCTGTAAACTCAAGGCGTAGTCGACTGTTTCCATTATCCTTAATGGGTAGGTCAGTCGTGATTAACTATTTGATTACCTCGTCCATCGTTCATCTGCTAAAGTCTGAGACGTTTGATGAAGGCTTCGTAGGTCTTCTTCAAGCAAAAGCGATAGACGCCTTTTGGTGCGGAAGACGATGGGTTGCTGAAAGCACGCTCTGTCTGCCAGTCAAGATAGGTGGATTGGGTCTCACTGACTTGGTTGTGAAATCAAGGTGTCTCCAAGTGCGTGCATTCCAAAGAGTGTTTTGCCAGAGAGACAGCTTGATTTCTCAACTGTGGGTGAATGTACTGGGAGGGATCGGCATAGGGGAGTATTACTACCTACTCTCTGTTAGACCACCTTATCCTCGTGACTGGCCACAGGATCTAATCTCAACGATTCAGACCTGGGGCAGAATCAGGCCAGCATTTCACCTTCAGTGGAATGCTCTAAGGTACACGCAATTCGCATCGATTCCAATCAGGTTTAATCCTGAATTAATAGATTCAGTGTTCAGTAATGCTCGGGGTTTTGAAGCTGACACGCATACACTGACAGTTCTCGGAGATATTATTGATATCTCTGGAAACTGTCGAATAAACACTAACACTTCACAACTACACGACCTGGCTGCTTCTGCGCGGGAGAGATTTCGCCAACTTGGGACCAGTGACCCTGGCACTAAGTTGGAAGATGCTTTCGTTCTGAACAGGCCACCACACACACCTTTCAGCACACTTACAACACGTGTGCTCCGTGACGTGCTTATGTCAATAAGACCTCCGGAGTATACAGGATACAACAGATGGCGAACACACCTCGGGGTGAATATGGGCGTGATGGGAGGGATAACTTGCAGAGTAGTCTACAGTTATCCTTCTAATTACAAAGATGCGAATGTAGCATTCAAATTGCTGCATCACAGTCTTATGCATCCTAATCAGTTGTCACATATCGACCGCCGAGTTCAGAGGATTTGCACAGTTTGTGCTGATGAAGGCACCCTGTTTCACAGGTTCTTCACTTGTCCGGCTTTGCAGGGTCTAATGGATCTCGTGCGCGGTATGTGTCAGTTGATCCGCCCGAATTTTGGCATTACTAGGACATCGTTTCTATGGGGACCAAAGGTCTGTAGTCGAGTGAATTGTTTGATTAGCTTTGTGTTGACACTGGCCAAATCTACAATTCACCTGTACTACATGAGAGTCGAAGATGGGAATCAGAACACTGACCCACAACACCACGCACACGCACTTAAGCGCCACTTCGTTGACAGGTTGAAGAGACGTTTACGTCTCGAATATCTGGCAACGAACGCAGACACATTCAACTGCACATGGCAACCACTATCGTCGGTGCGGGATGGAGCTCTTGTCTTTCGCTGGTGAGAACAGGCGACAGCATTTGCAACACTAGTCCACGGGGCCTCTCCCCGCTTAGGAATCGTTGCAAGAGCTGTGGGAAGGACAAGCACTCTGTTAGAGATGCTAAGCTGGAGGGATGATGAGGGCAGTTTGTAGAGGTCTACGATACTACAGGCTGCCCTCGCGGGACTCTACAACAGTATCGCGTAAGTTTTTCGTTCGTTCGGTCATTTATTTTTAATTCGGTTTCGGTTTCGGTGCTAAATTTCAAAATTTTATGTTGAAAATTCGTTCGTTTAGGCAGTTATTTTTATTAGTCTATTTTGGAAATTTGGAACTTCTTGGAACTGCCACTTAGCCAATTGTCAAAATGGGGACTATTAAATTTTTTGTATATATTTTAGATCCTTTTCAAAATTCTTGTGTCCGTTTTTTTAGTCTCTTTTGAGAATTTTGTGTCATTCGTTTTACATTTTTTTGTCTTTTTTGATGTTTATTAGTTGTTATAATTGTTTTAAATGTTATTTTTTCTCCCTATTGACTTCTTATACCATTTAGTTTAGCTAGCGTCTTTTTTTTTACACTTTGTAGAGCCTTTTGCCACGTATTTTTAAGAAATTTTTAAAAGAGCCAAAGAGCCAATAATAAAAGAGTCGTATATACATAAAAAAAAATTATTATGCCATCATAGTATAATGTAAAGGATTCGTCTGCAGTTTTCGTTTTTTAATAGGAAACCTTTAAGTCTAAAAGGGCGAAAGACTTAGCTTTAGCGGAGTTTTTGTGGATGGGTAATGAATATGATATTGATCTACCGCCAGTTTTCTGTTTTTGATATACTTCCAAAAGCCAAGCTTGTTTTGTAAAAATTAAATTAAATTTTGCGATCAAAGGATGAAGTGAACTTTCAACTCGTGCGCATTTAACTACCGGTTTAATATCCCTTGAAGAAAAACATTTACTGTATCTACCAGTTCTATGACAAATTTTAAATAAGGAATAGTTGCAATAGGTATTTTATTGAAATTATTGCACCAGTTTATCGATATTTTATCATGCATCATACATATTTCCATTGCTCTTTTTCAAAAGTATGTTAGGATCATCTGACTGACATTACAATTGTAATTATACACATACTCTTCGTGGTTTTTCTGGTTGCTTTAAGGATGAGTAAAGTTGCACTTTGTTCCGCCTTATATTTTCTACAAATATTATGTTATTTATTTGAAACCTTCTGCAAAATTTTAGATACTCTTCAGTTCAAATGAAGGCGGATTTAGATTTTGAAAAAGATGTTGAATTTGTATTTGAATAAAACCTCACGATGGGGCTATTTTTCCAAATTTGTTAATATTTTTAATGTTATAATTACTTTTATAACATTAAAATTGGGACACCGTTTCATATAATTTACGTTTATTTGAACACGAAAATGAGAATTGTACTAATCTTATTCAGAGACCCAAGTATTATAAAAATCGTAAGTAGGTATTTATTTTATTTTAAATAAATTGATCTGAAAGCCTCTAAGCGAATGATCAAATTGGCTTTTATTCCGTTTAATTCACAAAAGATTTTTGAGGTGGCGACAGGGTCAGCTAGTACAAAGTTTCAAACATATTTTTCTTATGTACATACATATCTATAAATGTTCATCTATGTATATTTATGTATGCATATTTAATTCTGCCGTAACCCCCGGAATATACAAGCCATGAACAAAGGCGACATCAACAGTCTTCTTGCCTTGTCTTACTGCAGGAGTTTTTCATATAAAAGTTGCTTGTATTTTCTACCAACGCTATAATTTCCATAAATTTGTTCTACATGCTATTTTTTTAAACTATTAGAAAGTAAACATATTTGACTGCAATTTGTTTTAACTTCACTATGCTGTGTGATCGACAGTTTTGGGCTTTAAGATGAAATTTTAGTTTTTCCTCCATGACGAGTATACAAAATGCAGTGGGAGTGAGTTCTTATTGCATGCTGTACCCGGCACGTTAAGGCCTTTTAATGTGCCGGTGCCTTCGGTGACATCATGGCTTGTAATATTTTCCGGGGGTTACGACCCGGCACGTTAAGGCCTTTTAATGTGTCGGTGCCTTCGGCGACTTCATGGCTTGTATTATATTCCGGGGTCTACGCTTTTGCTGTTAGCTGTGAGTGGAACTTTGTTGATGGTCTGGGTTGGGATTGCGATGGAAGAAAAGAGAAAATATTTCCTTATAAATTTTGTTTATAAATAAACCGAGATAAAAGAGATTTATTTAGATAATAAGCTGAGGGAGGATAAATTATGTATATTTGGATTTTTTTATTTCTTTTTTATTCTTTTTGTAGTACATATTTGTTTGAGATTGAGAATTTATGTTGTAATCCATACAAATAGCTACTTGGTTTTTTTTTCACTCTAGGTGCAATCAGCAAAATGCATTATAAAATTAAATTTAATTTAAATACATTATATGTAATACAAAAGAATAGCATGGAACCAGTGTTGCCACTTCGACTACAATCGTAGCAATTGGGTACTTTGGACAACATTAGGCTTACTCCTTAAAGTTTTGGCTACGCTAAATAATTTTTGAATACGTGGTCAAAATATTTTGAATAATTTTTTTTAATTTTATTTCTCAGCACTGTAGTAGGGTAAGTGTAGTGTTTTTATTAATTCTGGGTGAACTCTTCCTCGTTCATTGTGAGACATAGCCGATAACGATTAAAGTACCTATCATTTCACAGTTCATTTAATATAATAAAAAAATGTAATAGGGAATTGATATGTTTAGGACAATGTCGACTTTGGCTTATTCAATGATTCGGCCTTTTAAATTTATTAACACTTCTCCATAGTAGCTTAAGTACTAAACGATTTTTTATCTTAATAAGTAAAAAACTAGAACTGATCTAAGACCAATTCTTATGATACTCTAGGCCCGTATGAAACTTCGAATGGTCACCCATCTATGCAAGTTTGATTTTTGAAGTGGTTTTTCGTATATATTTCTAGAACGGCTAGTCGGATAGAAAAAATGATTATAACCAATTTTATAGGATTTCGTATTCTGAAGAAGTTTTTAGTACACTAGTCTAGGACTGATCGTTTTCACAGTATACGTAAAAAATATAAATTTTTATATGGTAATACCAAGAATGGATTGCCTGATTTAGACCATTTTTGAAATTTTATTCGCTATTACTATGAAAACACCATGTACCGAATTTCAGCTCTCTATATCGACGCGTTCTCAGGCAGTGTCCAAATATATAGTGGAAAACGAAATTTTTATATGGCAACCCCACGAAAGAGTTGCCCGATTTGTCTCATTTTCGAAGTTAATTTTTTTTTTAAAGTTAGTGTACAAAATTTCAGCTCTTTAAACATAAGATAGAGATGGACAGTCACACGTAGGTGTACGAATAGAAAGTAACTAAATAGGAGAATCTGTATCCCGGGGTATATCTTTTTAACCAGAAAACTATAAACTGAATAATTATCTGATTAATTAACCAGTACTGCGCTTCCCGGGACATAGATAAGTGCGTGTATTTGTACAAGGTGAAAGATGACTATGAAAAGTGTTATTTGTAATTCAGGTATAATAAACAAAGTAAGGGAAATACAATTAGTGGAAATAGTTACCAACGACTTTTTCGACTTAATTTACGAATGGAATTTCGAAGAGCATTTTAAAGTCATGTGCATAAAGCAATTTGGCGGAAAACAGGGCAAAGCTTGAAAAAATTAGGAGTAGAGTATTTCTTGGAAAACTTGGACAGTTAGATATCATATCGCACCATTCCTTTATGGATGTATAGAAAGACTGTTAAAATATGCATTTTGCTCTTTTATAGCTCAAGAGCTCCTGAGCTTTGGACATAAACTAGAAAATCGGTCAGTTGTAATACCAGGAATATACAAGCCATGAAGTACGACTTGAATACGAGGATAGTGGACCAGTTAATGGCTGACAATATATACTTCTTACCTTGTCTTACTGATGGTGCTTTTCTTACAAAAGTACCTTGGATTTTGTTCAAACACCATAATTTCCATAAAGGGGAATGCCCACATTTCATACAACTTTAAGCCCGACACCTCTAGATATGAGAGTTGTCTTAAATAATGTTTTATGATACTCTGAGCATATTTTATTAAAAATGTTTATTACGCATAATATTAAATGTTATTTTGGTGTTTGCTTTCCGTTTGTCCGTCCGTTCTCACTATAACTCAAGAACGCGTTCACTCCCCAAGTAACATTTTTCCTCCTTTCAGGTCGAATTTACGTCTATTGGACGTAAATTAGGGCAGCGACTAATTGTGGTTAAGTTAAAATTACCTAATATTTATGTCCGATTTACGTAAGTGGAGAATGAGAGGACGTCGTATAGACGTAAATATTAGGGAAATTAGGGAATATTTCCCTATAGGGCACAGGACTCATTTCCTTGATTTGGTAAATTTAACGTAAATTTCACGTCGAATTTACGTAAATTTTCCTTAATCTCGACCTATTTTCTACCTAGTTTAACTCATGTTAACGTGTGTGTTAATGTAGAAGGAATTTCATTTTATAAGAATTGTATGTGTATATTTTCCCTAATAGGTAATGTAAATATTATGAACAAGGCACATAACTCCAACTTGAGTGATTATGAGAAGTATTGCTGTGGGCTTATTCAAAATTAATTTTCGCAGCTTCTAAGCGTTTAATTTAAAACGAGAAAAATTTTATTGATAAATATGGAAATAATTTATCGAAAAATAACAACGCGCTTTCAAAATATTGAATACTTATAAAAAATAATAATTTAAATTTTTTTAAATTATTCTTTGCATTCCGATTTCGAGCATTGAAATTAATTTAAATATTCTTTAATCGTTTTGAAATTAAGAAACATTCATTTATTTGGGTTTTCTTTGCAGTAACTATGGAAAAAATTAAATTAAGGTGTTATGCAATTTTTCAATTCATTCCTTTAATATATGGCAGCCATGTTTTATTAAATAAATATGGCGCATATTACATTTCTCGACCTAAAAGTTAGTTTGACTTACAATTTTTCCTTATACGTCAAATTTCCTGGATTTCAAGACGAAATAACCAAATTTTTCGACTTTGAGGGCAAAAATCCTTATTTAGGTAAGTAATTTTGTGTTCAAAGGTTATGGTAATTTTTTTTATAAATAAATTTCAACTTAAAATAAGGCATTTCGCCCTAAATTATGGAATTTCGCCTTAAATATAGGTAAAAGAAATTTGACAATTGAAAGAATTGAATTGATTTATTTACATCTTAAAAATAGTAAACCATGTGATTAGCATCATCATTTGGATACAAAATTTGTTAAAAAGCGGGTGAATGTAAACGCAGTTTAATATGCGTATATTCCGCATGGTTGGGAAGCAAATAATCAAGTGTACCTATTCGCCCAAATCAAGTGTAGCGTCTTTAAGAAAAGATACAAATGGTATTCCAGAGCCTGACTGATTCCGATATAAGTGTGTCGTAAATAGGACCAACATTTGTAATCTTGATGAAACGATTCAATGATAGGAGCAGTTCAATAATTCCAGTGATAATGAAGCCAAACAAAAGTAAATGAACTTTAAATGTTGGTTGTATTATAACACGTAATTTCAACTATTAGGGATTTCGCTAAACATGGCCATTTAGTCCAATTTACCTTGAGGTTAACTTTTTTGGGAATTCGGACTTTGAGGGCGAACACAATCGAATAGCGAATTATTTAGGGAAAATATTTACGTTATCTTGCCTTGAACTTGGGAATATATCTAACTACAAAGTCCATACATTTCCTTAAATTTGACCTCAAAGTTAAGTAAAATTTAGGTAAAAAGTAACGCAATTTGCCTCAATTTTCCTTATTTATTTCCCTTTTTTTCCTAATTCCTACGAGGTAAATTAAAAAGGAATTATTACGTTATTATTCCCTAATAATAAACTACAAAGTCAAGATTACTTTGAGGACCTAATTTAAGGAATTATTAAGTAAAATACCCTTCCTAATTAACCTTAAAGGAGAGTGGCCTTTGAGGTTAATTTCTTAATTCTAATTTACGTAATTTTAACCAAAATAGGTCGATCGGCCGTCAAAGATAGGAAATTCAACCTCCAATGTTACTTGGGTTAGGGAGCTGAAATTTTGCCCACGGAATTTTAAAAACAATGTAAATTTAAGTTCGAAAGTGGAACAAATCGGGTAACTCCTTCATGGGGTTACCATACAAAAAAGTCGTTTTTCATTATATATGTATAAGTATTTGCACAATGCCTTAAAACGCGTCAACATAGAGAGCTGAAATTTTGTATACGGCATTTTCGTAAAAATAGTAAATGCAATATAATGAGCTAAATCGAGTAACCCCTTCTTGGTGTTGCCATATAAAAATTTTGGTGTTTTACGTAAACATACTGTTAAAACAATCACTCCTAGAGGTTTTATTGTACTCAAAAATTTTTCAGAATATGAAATCCTATGAAATTTGTTACAATCATTTGTTCTGCCCAACGAACGTTCCAGAAATATATGCGGAAAGCCACTTCAAAAATTAAACATGCACAGACGGGTACCATACGAAATTTCCTATGGGCATTCATATAGGGCAGGCATGGCAAATCCGCGACCCATGGGCAGCATGCGGCCCATTTCAAACCTATTTATGGCCCAAATAAAGTTTTCAGCTTTCTGTATTTTGAATTTTTGTATTCATACAATAAAAAATAGCGCTCCCGTAAATTTTCATAATATATTCTGTGAAATGAGAATTTTCTTGGTGTGATGCGTGCTAGTACCTATTCTGATGCTTATGTTGACTCTACATACTCGGGGAACGTGTGGAGCTGACATTACAATAGCGTAAGCTATGCGATGTCACCTCGGCGCAATTGAAAGCTGAAAGCTTACAAAAAAGCTGACTTTCTCTACAAATCTACAAATAAAATAGAAGTTTTCTCTTTGCTCCCCTTGCGGAGATCGCGTATATATCGTGACAGCTCGACGCTCTCTCTACAGTTTTTCAACACATCGACACCTGCGTTGCTAGGACCATTAAGTGCTACATTAAATTACTTCTGAGAGTTCTAGAAGGCTTGCTATTTTTGCAGAATGTCTGAATGTTGAGAAAAGAATACAACTTCGTTCAGTGAAAACCAGATGGTTTTCCATAAAGCCTTGATTATGCAGATTTGTAGAAAATTGGATTTATATGAAATAATCAGGATCAAGGCACTGATATATATACATATAAATGGACTGCTTGTTGAACCAAAAATGCATGAAAGCAAATGGCACCACTTTCATATTCCTGCCTCTTTCCGTGAGAGCATACTTTCCCACTCAACTGTAACGATTATGAACGAGAAATTTCTTGTAAAAATCCTTGTAAAAAACACTTCCTTCAACTCATAATTAAAATTTAACGATACAAATAGTCCCAAATACATTTGTGGTAAATTCGGTAAATCCCACTGACATGCATATATGTACGTAAATTCCCAAATAATTTAAATATAACGCCAGTTTACGATAGTTGGTAGCATTGACAGTGAGAGCATACTTTCTGAAATCAAAATTGGTGCCACATGAAACAGGAGATCAAGCAGCCCATTTATATATATGGTATGTCAGTGGATCAAGGCGTATTTTTACTTCTTAAAGATATAATATAAATCATTATTCTGCTACAAATAATTTGCAGACATTCGTATTGAAAAATGTACGAGTTGTAAATCTTGATACTGACTCCTCTTAATACTTTTTATATATGCTTTATTTTAATCACGCCAAGTTCTCATACATAAATTATATAGTTAGTGCAGTAATACTCTCCTATCAAATATAGTGAAATATAAGTTTATAGAACTTTTGTCTTCACAATATCTTCAAAAAAAAAAATTTATATGATCACGGTTCTGTATTTCATTCTAACGCTTTTAGTAATTAGTAAATAACCTTTCCGAATTTTTAAATACAATTTTTTAATTTCTCTTGAATTATCTTATTTTGCGTTTATGTAGGTACATGTATATTTTTTTATTGAATTAAATTCAATTGTTTTTATTGTACATACCTACTCATTTATTTGCAATTTTAATCAAATGGGAATTAGTCAGTTGTTGTCAAGATAATTAGTTCAATTAAAAGCAATTCATTGAAGTATAGTCAATTTCCGAATCTTGATTTTTTATACCAAAGTTCGTCGTGGAAACTAATTATTTTGATTTTGGAACTTAGAATAAATTCCAACTTTTATGTAAAAACAAGGCAATAATATACATTTGTGAATTTTACGATGATCAATGGCTTCTAGATTTATGTTTCCTAACAGATATAACAATGAAATTAAATGAATTAAATCAGGAGCTATATGATAAAAATAATCTGATTACAGAATGTTATCAAGATATAAAAAACTTAAGTTTTATGAAAACAAATTACGGTAAAATAATTCTATTCATTTTCCATTATTAAATGACTTCAATACTGACCGTAAAGATTTTTTAAAATATTTTAATGAAGTCGCAAAATTAATCAAACAATGCGATATGCAGGTATATGCAAAAGTATGAGGAAATATATCAAAATATTTGTAACTCAATTTAACGTGGAATCAGCGTCTACAAATTTACAAATGTAGTTAATAGAAATGTAATCAAGCAGATATTTAGCACCTATGGGGAAAAGTGATGCTCTGCAGTATTCAAAAAGAAAATTACAAGGAGTGCTTTAGCGTCGTTTGCCCTTAGAAGTTTCTGTCTTTGCTACACTGACTGAGCGTTTTTGCTTAAAAAATGGCACAAATTTTGATTTCGTACAATTGTACATCGATTTATAATTTATTATTATTTGTCGAATAGAAACACTAAAGATGTCTAAAAAAGTATTGTATTAGATAAAAATTGTTTAGGAAGTTAAACTTGTTTTAATGAACACAAATATTAATTTTTAATATTACTGAAAAATGTACTCCTCTGCTGATTTGATGTCTAACATAATTGGGCTTGAAAGAGATAGTCGTAATAAACAATATATTTGTCTAAATTTTTATATCAATTCCATTTTATTTTATGCATTCCATTTAATACAACCGTATTGTTTCAAAAATTGGTCACAGTTCAATTGAAGGAGACAAATAGATTTTAACCAAAATTTGTGCCATTTTTGACTTTAGGAATTAGATATTAATGTCAGTGCTTTGTATGGTTAAAGCATGAAACAAAGTGCTGGTTTTTCCAACCTGGCCAGCCTCAACAACTTTGACGGTTCTGTAGAATATATGAGATCGAGTTATCTAGCTTCCAATGACGAAGTTGGTGATGCCGGCCAGATTGATGTGTTGAATTCGAGTAGGTCTACTTTCCACGCTGGCGTAATTTTGTCAGCTTTGGCAGTAAATTTTTGGTGCCAGCATTTGAAAAACGGTATGGGAAATTTTTTGAAAAAAATTTCGGAAACACATTTACCGTCAAAAGTTATTTCTGCTGTAGTAAATTATTACAAAATAATTTGAATTTTAAAGCCAACAGCCCAATTAACTGCTATCATATAGAAGTTATTAATGTTCATATTGTGACTTCCAAAAGTTTGCAAGGCTCACGAGGGGGTGAATCTGATCTCTTTGTCGTTGTTTAGTCGTATATTCATATCACCATATTCATTTTGATTTATCCTTCTCATCAACCACAAAATAAACTAAACTGAATTTGAAATGAACTAATGTCAGAATACACTCTTAAAGGTACATAAATTAGTCAACTGCTTCCGAGGTTGTAACAAAAATGTTATCTGTGATAAATGGATATTCTACACCCAATTAGAGCAATACAAGTGCTTAAATTCGAAATAATATTTTGATTTTGTCATGTGAAATGTCATTTTCAGTTCATTCTACGTTATGCAAGGCTTGCTGAGCTGAATAATAACACAAAAACAGCATTAGAAAAGTTCATTTTAAATTTTCGTATATTCTTATATTAAAGTACGACAAAAGATCAGAATCACACCTCTGGTTGAGGTACTTAATGTTATTCTGAAGTCGAAGCTCGAAACGAAAAATATTTTACTACGCGTTGAAAAGCCGGCCTACTACTACTATGATACACGCGTGTTGGAATAAACTTTGCAGCGCTCGCACGCTGAAACCATTCATTTTGCAAAGAAAAAAACTAGATACAAAAATTATAGGAAATTTTCTCTAGTTTAATTTATTACATAACTATTTTCATCGTAAAATGAGTCGGAAAGGAGATATTACAAGAAAACTGTTTTCGGGTTCCATTTTTTCAATATGGCAGCGCGAGCGGCAAAATCTATAAAAGTACCAATTTTCACAGCTTCCTGAAGACTTTCCAGGCAACCCCTATTTTGAGCACCAAATGAAATAGTTTTGTCGGTTCATTCATTGTTCGGAGCTTCGCTAAAGTTAGCCAAAACTTGTCAGTTAATCTTGTCAGTTAATATGAACTGATTAGCATCACATTTGACTATGGGCCTTACTTATCTGTTATTACTTGTCTGTGGTTAAAGTGTATGTTCGAAGAGAATAAGATTGATTTTCATCAGAAATGTATCCTCAAAGATAAATTTCCAAAATTAAAACGGCTGGCAGAAGCATTTGGGATTACATATCGCTGCGAATCGTTCTTTTCACAGATTACTCGATCAAAATATCACCGATCAATTGCAATGAGCGTCAAATAAATTACCAGTTGATATGAAAAAGTTATCAAACAATATACAAAATCAAGTGTCATAGTAACTATAAGGTAATAAAATAGTTTGAGTTCTTCGTGTTATTGTTTTAACATATATGTGTGGTTCATCTAAGCTCAGTAATATTTTTTTTTTTGCACACCGAACGATTTGGGTAGGGCACCCCTAATCTAGGGTATAATAAGAATTGATCTGAGACCAATTTTAGCTGTTTTACTTGTTTCTTTAAGGGATATTTGTCTAGTATTGAGTTTTGCCTTCTCTTACCACAAAATGATATATATCCCTTGCTCTTTTTGTCTTTTTTTCATTTATTTTAAAATTCCAATTATTAAATATTATTATATTTGTACCGAAAATTTGTTTTTTCCCGCTATGCGATTTCTTTGAAAGTATGTAGAGATGTGTACTCGTAAATATATCTTAGTTTATTTCAGAGGGTTTCATTTTATTATACTTTCACTCCCTATTATTATTTGGCCTTGTTACATATGGCAATGCCCAGCAACCATATCTGAGAACCATAACCATAAATATAGTATAAATAAGATATTGCGTCAATGCACTGAACTGTCACTTGTTGACAGACTTACAACACGGACAAATGTTATCAAGAACATAAATTACTTTGTATGAAATAAGATAAACTGTTTCTTTTAGAAAACAACTCAAAACATAAAAGGCTTAAGCACTTTATTACACCGTAGATGAAATCTATAGGGTATCCTAAGGTTATTATTCCGTTTGTAACGCATAGAAATAATTCTGATAGAGTAAAATGGATTGAGCTAATAATATCAAAAGTTGTTTTGATTTTTGAATGTCTGTTTATCTGCCCGCACGATAACTCGAGCATGCGTGTACTTAAATAGCTGAAATTTTGCGTATAGCCTTTTTTAAAAAAATATTTACATTTCAGTTCGGAAATGGGACAAATCGGTTAACTCCTTCGTAGGTTTGCCATACAAGAAATTTTGTTTTTTACAATATATTTTGAACTGCCTAAGAACGCGTGGATCTAGAGAGGTGAAACTGTGTACACGGTGTTTCATAAAAATAGTAAATCAATGTTTCAAAGATCGAGCAACCCCTTTTTGGTATTGCCATACAAAAATTGGATTTTTTTTACGTATATTGTGAAAACCATCAATACAATACATAAGTACTTCATTTTCTGGTTTGACTGTAATTCAGTAATAAGTTTGAGATGAAGAAATCCATGTATTTAAATTTTATAAAATTTTTGCAGTTTTTTCCAAAGGAAAGCTCAGTGCATTTTTATCACATATTCATAATATTATGTCAGTTATTCATTTTTGAACAACAGTTTTTATATAGACCGGTGACATTTTATGTCAGCTGGGTAATATGTTTGTTGCGATAACTTCTGTTAGCTGAGTACACTTTCAGATTATCTTTTCTAGTACAATGGTGTCAGATAAGGATTTTCGCATTCTAAAGTATAAATATGAATTTCACAAAACCGACAGCACTTATTTGGCTAAGAATTTCCTTTTCGGCGAATATGTATCTACATAAAAAAGCTTTAATAGGGAAAGTGCATTTCGTTCTATTATGTGAATGAAAATTTTGTTAGCAGAACAGAATATCCCAATATATCTATATATGTGCATAAATAGGCACATTAAAAGAAAATTAAACTTAAGTTTAATAACACCAAACACATATGTATATGTATATAGCTCTTTAATAAACCTGATTAAACAGGATCACTTATACCACCACTGAAGCATTTTAATATCAATTGTAAAGTACCACTTCACTGGCTTATTAATCTTCTTCACTATTCCACCGAAGTACAGTTCACATAGTATGTTTATTGACATGTTCAGTGAAATTCCAGTTTACGGAAAACATACGGCATCATAACTTAGACAAAATAAAACGGAACTTACCACAAAAAGTTTCAAATTCATTTTTAATAATTATCACTGTCTTATACTACAAGCAATTATTTCGAAAATCACGTTATGAAATTGTTTTTCAACAGTGCTTTATTGCGCTTTACACGACGTGACATAAAGATTAGTACTGGAGGACCGGGGCCTTCACCTACAGATCGGAAGCGCTGAATATTGCATTAAAGAAACACAAGACAACAGCAACACTACTAAGCGATCAAGTTCAAGAATATTCTTTGGAGAAAATGGAGAGTTTTGAAAGCAGAAGGGGAGAAACATTTCTGTTACCTATACTTTAGCACGCGAAATACCAAGGAACCGAGTAGTTTGCTCCAACTTATGTAACGGGGCTTTGAATATATAATGTTAATTTTATTTGGCTGGAACTGGAAGGCAGGTAGGTATGTGCGTGAGATCCAGTTTGAAGAATTATGTCCCCACAAAGGTAACAATATAATTTGTCGGAATTGGGAGAAGTCAAAATAAAATTGTGTTATGTTTAGTAGAAAGCTCACCTTAGGGTCTTGACATCATATTGGCTGACAACTCAATAATATTGTTGCACGAAATTGTTACGGTATGTAGACCGGTTTTTTGGCGAATTTTATTGTATAGTACAAGGTAAGACTTATAGGTATATGACCTTGGCACATATTGTTGGGAAACAAACAGCACTTGGAATTTAGCACATTGTCTTATGAGTTATATGTATAAACACATGTAAAGAAGCATCTAGGCTTACTAATTTGAGATAAATTGTACATAGGTATTTAGTTATCGCAGATATTATTATTCGGAGCGATACGGTAAAATTAGTTGTTGTTAAATTCGATGTTTGCAATACATATTAAGTATGCGGAAAGACAGCTCATACAACTGATACTATTGTAATGTAATGTTTTTTTTTGTAAACACGTTGAAAAAGTCTTTCTACTTAAAATATTATTGTCTTCCTTTATTTCTTACTGCTTTTCATTGGATCATTTTCCATATACATAAATGTGGTTTACCTTGTTCTTTCCCTGTACCCTTCATAGGTATGTAATTGCTTTCTGGTTTGAAGCAAATTCTTAATCTGCCGAAGGGATTATGTAAGTATAAGGACAATGTAGAAATCGTATTTTCAAAATTCAACTACTTAAACTTTACTTTAGGTGTTCACCAAAACAGTTATGACAGTGGTCGAGGCGTCTCTATCTAAGCCGGGTGTTCAGAATTATTGTTCGATTCTTGAGAAATTAATATAAGAATAAGGTTGCTCCAATAAAAACTAAAAATAACCCTCACAAAAACTGTAGTACGTATGTATTTTAAAAAATAACGGTTAAGACGGATCTCTTAAGAGGGAAGGATTTTAAATTACAGAATTAGTATATATGAAGAAGAAAGGGCGAAGCTGATGTTATTGTTCAAAAATGGTTAATGGAACTTTTCACATATTACTTTAATCACAATTCATTTATAAATAAATTTCAATTTCTTACAAAAGTCGTGTACAATTTTTCTTTCTGCTTTAATTCTTTGAGGAGATGTTTTTTAACTGAAATATAGGCCTAAGCTCGACAGTCTTTTTCGTCCCATAGAGTTCCTTAAATATTTTTTATTTATTATTTTAAGTTTCAGCACTTGTGCTAATGTTTGCATTCATAATATGCGTAATATGTTTTAAAATTTCGCTGACTGACAAATTTCTGGAATTATTAGGTTGTAGGTCACAATTAATTCATTGTTCAATTTTGAAAATTCAAAGAATTTATACATACGAACTCTTAATAGAATTAAATGCTTTGGATTGAAAACTTGTGGGGTTAAAGTTATTCCCACTTCAATTTACGTGTTCATGTTATTGCAATAATTAAATTATTTTTTTAAACAGCTATCCTAACTAAATTCAAAAGCCGAACTGACGTACATTTGTTATTTTTTCAGAACGTAACCATTTTAAACGAATATTTAAAGAAACAAAAAATAGGAAGCAACAAGCATTGTAGTATTAGAATAGAGACAGATTTTGAAACCGAAGGTTAGCAGAATGGCCGCGAATTACGAACTGCAATTTACTTACGGACGCCACAAACTTTGTGAATAACTTACAAATTTCTTGTAATTCAGCAATTCAATAAACACAAGTTCCTTCATACTTTCAAATCTAATATTAATTTGGGTATAAATGCGGTATATTATCTACAAAAATAAAATTTTGTATTGTGCATTTGGTTAATCTGCATTTTGTGTGCGCCGTCGTTGTTGAGGGGGTCAACCAATGCTACAGTTTCGTTAAAAACGATTGAAAAATTACATCTCATAGTTAAAATATGTGACACTTTCGTTTTTTCGTTGCAGTAACAAATAGCCATGATTTTACTGTGCAGGATGTTAATTAATATACCAGTGAAGGGAAATATTTTTGCAAAAGTAATGAGAACAAACTGATTATCAAATTTATTTAAGAAATGTAGGAAACCCTTCGGATGATAAAATGGTTTCCTTTTGTTCCATTTTTCTAGTTCGGATATTATTTTCTAAAAAAACTCGATAATGTCTTCTTTGTACTGACAAACAGTGCTCAAAATTCGGAAATTTGATGACCAACGTGTTGGAGCAAGTTGTTTAAACTTTAGTCTAACATGTTCATAGAAAGCCTGAGTTCTCTTTATAGAGTATGTATGGAAAAAGTGAAAAGTGCAAATGCCTCAGTTATCGAGCCCTAAATTGTAATTCTTGGCCCTATAAAGTTTTTACACCAAGGACATAATTTACCTTCTCAAATATGACCCGTTAATAATCCTTTAAAACATAAGAACATTTACCTCAATATCAGCTTCCGTTCAAAAGTTATAAATATTGTTATGTTAGGCGAAAAGTGAAAAAATATTATTTCCAGTAGGTACACATTAAGTGCTCCACTTTTTCTTTTTGCACATAACAGAAAAATGTTAATAAGTGGTCTTAGAGTCGAAAACTTTCCTCTTATAAATTCTACTTGGTTTATCCATGTGCCGCAAGGCAAAAATTGGGAACAATGTCCCAATTTGAAAAGGGGGCTAAAATTTTGTAAGCTCACACCGAACCGACCAAGACCCGAGCCGCCAAAATAACACCCACAACAACTTCCCCTGAAAATTATTCCTCTTCAAAGAATAATTCTCTTTTTCTCAGGGGGAAGGATTGTTATGTACGTAAATTATACCTAAAAACATACATGAAAAAGGGTAACAATAAAATTGTTCAAAAGATTTCATCCATAAAATTTTCACATAAGCTAATCATGCCTAAAACATGGTTGCCTCATCTATTCAATCAGTGAAGAAAATTGCGTTTGTAGCACGCCATTGGATTTCCCTTAGCTACGCAGGAAGCAAATGGTTTCCAGTCATCTCCACCATACCGCAGACATCGTATTCCAGACCCTTTCTATATAAACAGAATACAATGTACAAATTTTGTCAGATATTTTCATAAATTGATGATTAGAGCATTAAAGAATTAAATTATAAAGTTATTCTTTCTTTACTCTACAATTGGTGCCCAACTCGTGGCTCGATACACCACACAGCAATATAAGTATACACATAGAGGTATTTTGTTTTGATTTCGATAGTCCATTCGCTCTGGTTACAGGCTTTGGTCCGTCTTCTCAAAATAATCCTCTTAGAGTTTGTTGTGCTTTAGCATTGGTAGCAAAAGATTCGATATTCGAGCGCCGTATGCGGACCGAAAGTCTTTCTTTGCATACACCTACATACATAACAAACATTGCACGTGCGAACGCAGCAATCATTCGCTTTATTAGGGTTTGATTGGCTTCGCATTTTCAATTTAGTGTTTGCTTTACTGTATTGGTAGCAATAGATTCGATATTCGAGCGCCGCACGTGGACCACTGACTTATAACAATGGACTGAGCGTATTATCATTTTCCTATAGGAAGGCATGGCACAAGTTTTATAGTTCTGTCTTTCGCCCTATGGCAGAATTGGAGCTACAAACACAAAATATTGCATTCTCGAACGTTTGCTTATGCCATGTGATGCTTTTATGTTGGCTATAGATGCAATCACCGCAGAAGGAATAAGGTAAAGATAATGTTTACCATGCTCCGTCTCTCTTGCCCATAAGCAGGATTCAGTTAAGAATAACTTTTGAAAATTAAAGTCGGAATGAGTTTAATTCCTTATAAGCGATTAAAATATCACTTGGGCACAAGAAAATATATTTTTTTAATTAAATTCGATTTACGGGTGTAAAATTTCATCTGATTGGTTGAGTTTTACATGTTTTATGTAATCGTTTTAAAGGGCGCTCTAACGGTGATATACAGAAACACAATATTTTTTGTGCCACATGAAATAGCAAATCGCTCAGTCCATTGTTATAAGTCAGTGACGTGGACCGAAAGTCTTTCTTTGCATACACCTACATACATAACAAACATTGCACGTGCGTTCGCAGCAATCATTCGCTTTATTAGGCTTTGATTGGCTTCGCATTTTCAATTTAGTGTTTGCTTTACACTATTGGTAGCAATAGATTCGATATTCGAGCGCCGTACGTGGACCGAAAGTCTTTCTTTGCATACACCTACATACATAACAAACATAACACGTGCGTTCACAACAATCATTATTAAGCTTTGATTGTCTTCGCTTTTCCAGGTGTAGCACTATAAGAACGATGGACCATTACTTGGAGCCTTTGACAAAGTCTTCATAACTCATTGTTGTGATTTGGTCACGTCACCATTACGTTATTTCTTCGAAGAAGTCCACGCCTGAATCCTATGATGGCTATTCAGATGACAGCAGAACAATATGAACAGCAATCAGCGTATGACATCTTAAAAAAGCTTCTGACATCAGCTCCAGTACTTAAGCAAGCTGATGATAACCCGCCATTCATAATAAAAACGGATGCAAGTAGTTATGCTATTGGAGGAGTTTTAATCCAGGGGGAGAGCTCAGAAGAGCACCCAATAGAATACGCCAGTCGGCTCTTAACATTAGCAGAAAAAAACTATTCCACTACTCAGACGGAGGCCCTAGCAATAGTATGGGCCGTTAGCAAATTCCGTGGTTACATTGAAGGAGTACAGTTCATCTCTAGCATAATGCAATATCTTACATATTGTTTGGATATTCAGCAGGCATTTACCCCCGTTTATCACCCACAGGCAAACCCCGTAGAACGCAAAAATAGAGATTTGAAAACCCAGTTAGCCATCTTAATTGGAAACAATCATACTACCTGGCCAGATAAACTCCCGGCAATACGATTTGCCATTAACACTGCTCAATGTGAAAGCACTGGGCGTACAGCTGCCTATCTAACTTTCGGTAGAGAATTACGCACACCCGATGACGTCCATCATGACCTTCGAGCAATAGTTCAATGTGAGAACTTTGTGAATCAGATGACACCATATCTCTTACGGCTTAGTGATGTTCTACGTGATGCCAAGGATATCACTCACAAGGTTCAAGAGCGAAATCAACGACAAGCTGACAAACAAAGACGTTCCGATCCTGGTTATCAGCCCGGCAACATGGTATGGGCACGTACTCATACCCTCAGTAAAGCCGCAAACAAGTTTAGCTCTAAATTTGCACCTAAGAAAGATGGCCCGTACGTGATTCTGAAGAAGGTGGGTGCCGTCACTTACGACATAGCAGCTATGGAGTCACCCGATATCCCAATCGGTCGATATCATACGTCAGCTCTCGCGCCCTATAATGGAAGCACTGAAGTACCTCAACCAATAGTACCTATTAGGCCACGAGGGTGACCTAAAAAGAAGAAGGCAACACCGGAACTGACGCCAGCCAAAGTACCAGAGGCGCGCCTTGTCACTAGCACCTCATCGAGACAATCACGGCGCTAGAGGGGGAGAATGTAGCACGCCACTGGATTTTCCATAGCTACGCAGGAAGCAAATAGTTTCCAGTCATCCCCACCATACCGCAGACATCGTATTCCAGACCCTTTCTATATAAACAGAATACAATGTACAAATTTTGTCAGATATTTTCATAAATTGATGATTGGAGTATTGAATAAATATAATTTGTTAACAAGATATTCGTTTTTGCTCTACACGTTGAATTAAAACAAAATTATTCCCATGGCAAATTTTGTCTTAAGCAAAATTTGCCAGTAGAAATTACTTTAAAAAATAAATGAAACAAAAGGCAAATCGTACATTCAGTACGATTTGTCGTGAAAATCACAATATGTATGTACGAACGTACATACATATCACAAACAAAGCTTTCGCGATAAGAAATGCGCGCCGCGAAAGTACATTATATGTATTCGCGCGCCGCAATTTCAAGCGAAAACAACAAATTACATTTTTTCAAGCCACCGTCCATCGAAAAATATTCTGGACTTGTTAAAACTTGTCCAGAATAAAAGTTAAAATTTTCTCAGGGTAGAAATGCAATTAAGCATTTTTCTACCCTGAACAAGGCGCTTGATCACGATTAAAGTGATTAAGCGAGGAGTTGATTTTAAAACTTGGGAGAGGTTGGTTATTTATTCGGGCGTAAGTGTTGTTCTCGAGAATTTTCGGTTCGCGGTAAGGAAGTTAAAAAAGAAAAAAATCAAGAAGACTTGAAGAAAGAGTGCCATCCGAATTGTACGAAAAAACAATGTTTTTCAGTACGTATTAGCCTATTGGGCGCATAAGTAGAATTGCTCTACTAAATAGTGAGATTTAGTTCTAAGAGAAACAAAAATAAGCAGAAGTTATAACTGTGCGATTGAGTAGCGTACCTAAGTGTTAAGGATAGAGTTGAAGGAAATAGAAAAGTTAGGTAAAAATAGTCAAGTGTGTAATAGAAAGCTTGATAATTGATCAATAAAAGGAGTGTACACAGATAAATATTTTGGGATATAGAAACCCAGTCCCACCAAAGGTACGTAACAAAAATGGCGCAGCCGGTAGGATAGTGGAAGTCAGTTTTTCAAAGTCAAAGAAAAACATAAGAGCTTGAAAATCCGCTATCCTGCGAACAACAAGGGGTTAATTAGATTAGACCTGTTTGGTATATTCGCCCCTAACGCTCGGGGTAGTTCAGCTATAGCTGCCTCTACCTACTAGCAAGCAGAAAAGTGCCTACGGTGGAAAATAGCCGACTCCATCCCAGCCCAAACGAAGATATTAGCGACGCCCACGTTGAGAGGGAAGTTCCAACCCTACACTTGAAGGAAGGAAGATCAGCTACACTCATCTATCTGCGAACCAGTGCTGAAAGGGACTTCGAAGTAGGCAACGCGCCCCCCTTTCAGCTTTTATCCAGGGGAAATTAAGAAGGCCACGGGCCCCCCCCGGCAGCACTGAAAATCTCCAACAGCAACAGACTCAACGATCCTGATTTGAGAGGGACCTCGAAGAAGGCAAAAGCCCCCTCTCAAATACAACCAAGGGAAATAAGACGGCAGGAGCTCCCCTAGCTGCAAATCTTATACACGGTGGTCCATGAGCGAAGAGAGCACCCACCAAGAAACACCGCACAGGAATTTCCGACCCGGTACGAAGGAGGCAACGCCGGAGCAACATCCACATCAGAGGGTGATAATCAAACACCCTAAACAAATTCTGCCACAGAAGGAGTCACCCTCAGGAGCGGGAAAATCCTTACAAGTCACCAAGTAAGAAATACATTAAATTTAGAATTATATTTAAAAAATTTGGAAGAGAAAGTTCGAAACTCCTCCGAACTCTCTGTGAATCAGTGTGACTCAGTAGAAAAGCAAATCGAAAAGTGTAGAAAAGAAAGATTGGAAAGAATCGAAAAATTTAAAATTAACACAGAGAAGTTTAAAAAGAGCTTAAAAGAGTTTGGAGAATTTTCGCACTCTCTCGGGGTAGACATTATCCAAAATAACAGTGCTAATTTAAGAGAAAGTGCCATCGAAGACAGTGTCAGTGATTCCACCGCAAGTGAATTACTTTTAAATTGGCTGGGCGACTCCCTTCTGGAAGCCAGCATAGAAGAAACTAGCTCCCCAATAGTGCCAAAATCAAAAATCCCCAATTCAAATATGGCAGATTACGCTAAAATAGCAAAGTTAACTGCCCAGCTCGTTCCCCTATTTTCGGGAGAACAGCACCCAAAATTGAGCCTTGAGCTCCAAACTTTCCTAGGATGCTGCAGGCAAGTGATACAGTGCATTTTGGTGGATGAACTATCAGCATTTTTACAAATCTTCCCCACCATAGACTTCGAGGCGAAGCTTATCAGCTTTTTGCCTCAAATATGCCAACTACTTTTAAAGAGGTAGAAGAACGGCTCAATCGCACTTACCTGCCTAGAGAAACTTACCAGGAACTGGTAAATAAATTAATCACCACTGGGCAGTATCCATTGGAAAACTCACATCCTTTACGGCATGAGTAAAGCAAATGCTGGCACTCTGTAATGAAGCAGCAGAGTCCAAATACGGGGCCACAGCAGCACCAGCTGTTAAAACCGCAGCTGGAAGATTTCGTAAAAAATGCATTAAAGACAGGCGTAAATAACCCGTATATGTGCCAATATCTGCTGACCAGGACAGACGGCACTGTGGATGACCTCGTACAAAGAGCACTTGACATGGAGCGTCTCCAGCAAAGTGCTCTATTCCTGCAACCTCCAGGACAATTACAAACCAATATGATGCAGAACACATTGCCAAATTCTGCTTGTGCCAGTGTACCAAATAATAACGCACAATTAAATCAAAGTGTATATAATCCTGGCATATCATACTCGCAGGAACCCCGGCAAAACAATATGCCCACGAATTCACACAGTGACATACAGCCAGTGCAGTTCACACAAGCAAACACATCACCTTACATCAAACAGGAGCCAAGATCTCCAAACAAAAATTTTAATGCACAAAATAAAAAAATAATTATTTAAATAAAATAAATTGTAGTTTTTGTAATTTAAGAGGCCACACATACGCCGATTGTCTGAAACGTAAAAATACGCCATACTGTGTGAACTGTAAAATATATAACCATGACATACGTGACTGTAGGAGAAACCACAATAGTTTTCAAAGACTCCAAAACAGAGAAGCACCAACTCAACGTCCTAGAGAGACGCAAAGCCCCAGTAGCAACTCCAGAGTCTATAAGGTGCGAAAAAAGTGTGAGTTCTGTGGCCGGTCTGGACTTATATTAAGCGCATGTCAACAAAAGCGTAAATGGGAAGCCCGGAGTCAGGGAAACGACGTACAGTCGACCCAAAACTCCCCGGCTCGACTATAAATTACCCATCAAATAAAAAAGGGTCCCCTCAGCAGCCCGATTCCAGTGTCGCTACAGTAAAACTTCCTTTAGACATAGGCCTGAACGGCCAATCTAAACTGGTAGTAGACACAGGCGCTGAGGTAAGTATAATAAAGAAAAGGTCATTAAAAGGTCTTAACGCAATTAACCACAATGAGGCATGCATACTTCAGACCCCATTTCGTACCGAAAAGACGCTGGGAAATTGCCAGGGAAACTTCGTTTTCAAAAACAAAATTCCCTGCAAGTTTCAAGTCGTAAAGAACTTGCCTGGCCTTTCCGATGATGGAATTATAGGAAATGATTTCCTAGCGAAAAACTGTAACGTTGAGGGTCCTAATAAGGCACTAAGGTTTCTTCGCACGGAGACTTATCCCGATAACTTTGCTTTGCCATTGATGTTTGAAACGGACAAGCTACATTCTGAAAAAAACAGTCGAAGTAAGAACATTTGCAGAAGAGGTAGAGTCTAAACAGGCTGAACTATCCACTTGCAGTGTCTTCAAGGCTTTTCAAACGAGAAAAGCTGGCTGCCAAGCTCCAAAAGAGCCCAAGGAATGTGAAGAAAGCTATCTGGGCGAACAAGAGACCGACGAAATCAGGCAGCACTTGGTTACCTTTAAGGAACCAATCTGCATACCTTCGTGCTCTCAAATTGTTGCCCCAGTCCCGTTACAAGTTCAAGAATAAATGCTCTGTTTATCCCAAGAGATAAGCGATTGAGTCTTCTTGGCAAACAGTTTGCTGTCATCTGGAGAAGAATTAGTGCTGGTTAGTATTCTCAACGCTAACAGTCATCAAGTAGTTATACATAGCTTAAAGTTACAGCTATATCCAATAAACGACTACACAATAGTCCCATTAACAGACGCAAAAGACTACAAAAGAACACACATTCCAATACCAAATATAAAGGCAAAATCAAACACCACAAGAGACGGAACTGAGTGTCTAAAGCCTGCCAAAAAGGTGCATATAGCTCCTTTGTCCAAAATACCGAGGCATAAATCGTTATTAATTAAACAAAGGCCATATAAAATTGGTAGCGAGTCTCTAAAGCCTATACTAAAGGTGCATATTACTCCACCGCCTTCCAATTTTAAAAATTCTACATGGCCAAAACAAAATAGTATCGACGCGCATGAATATCGCACACAACCTATGGCAAAGACCACACAGGTGTACAAAACCCAGCCGTCGGCAAAGCAGGAGGCAAATACCCTGCAACATGCTAACTACAGTACAACAAATCCTCAAAAGGAATCAAATAATCCCAATCTACTTACAGGTCAAAAATTTAATACGAAGAATAAGTTAACCGAAGGTTCAGCTGAAAAAAACAGCAACCCTACAACATGTACGCTTTTATTACCTGGATTATGAGACTCCGGACGACCCAAAACAATACCCGCGTATTTCTAGGCTAAAGCAAGAACTCAGCCCAGATCCTAATATGACCGTGGAAGAAAAAATTTCGATATCAGAACTCTGCGAAGAGTATAATGATATCTTCTTCCTCAAAGGTGACAAACTCACCTATACAAATGCGATAACGCATAACATTCCATTAGGATTAGGGCAAGATCAAGCACCAATAAATCAAAAAATGTACCGCTTACCTGAAACACAGCGGAAAGTAATTAACGAGCAGCTAAAAGAAATGCTAGACAGCGGGATAGTCCAGTCTAGTAAAAGCCCTTGGAATTCACCTCTACTAGTTGTCCCCAAGAAAGCGAGACCTGATGGTGAAAAAAGGTGGCGCGTCGTTGTCGACTTTCGTAAATTAAACGAAAAGACGATTGGAGACGCATTTCCGCTACCCCGCCCAATTAGGTCATGCAAGGTATTTCACCACACTCGATTTGGCCAACGGCTATCACCAAGTTCTCGTCGACAGAAAAGATCGATATAAAACTGCTTTCAGCACAAGTTATGGGAACTACGAGTTCAAGCGTATGCCATTCGGGCTCAAAGGAGTCCCTGCCACTTTTCAACGCCTAATGAATTTCGTCCTGACAGGCTTACAAGGCTTCGAATGTTTCGTTTACCTAGATGACATTGTCATCTATGGTAAAAATTTAAACGACCACAACGAAAAGTTGAGCAAAGTCTTCGACAAGTTGAGAGAGAACAACTTGAAACTGCAACCAGAGAAGTGCGAGTTTCTACGAAGAGAAGTTGTTTACCTAGGACATAAATGTTCTAGCGAAGGAGCCCTACCAGACCCAAGTAAGACGGCCTGCGTCCAAACATTTCCTGTTCCAAGAACAGGAAGGCAAGTTCAGTCATTTTTAGGACTTGCCAATTACTACAGGAAATTCAATCCAGACTTCTCCAAAATTGTACGTCCAATCACGAATTTACTCCGAAAGGATGTAAAATTCACTTGGACAGAGAAATGCCAGGAAGCATTTCAAAGCCATAAAAATGCTTTAATTTCCCCACCACTTTTGATTTACCCCGATTTTTCAAAATCTTTTAATCTTACTACGGACGCAAGTAACGAGGCTCTAGGAGCTGCTCTTTCTCAAGGAGAAGTCGGAAAGGACCAGCCCATTGCCTATGCAAGCCGCACATTAAACAAAGCCGAAAGAAATTACTCTACTATAGAGAAAGAGGTATTGGCTATTGTCTGGGCTGCCAAAAATTTCAGGTGCTATCTTCAAGGCCGGAAATTCACGGTCTATACTGACGATAAACCTCTTAAAGATGTCTTCAATGTGAAAGACCCTACTTCCCGTTTGGTGAGATTTTACCACAAATTATCTGAATTCGATTACAACATCGAATACAAACCCGGGAAGTACAACACTAATGCAGATGCACTAAGTCGCATCCCTCAAGCATTAAAAGAAGACAGTTTAGCCAATACCTTAACGGTAAAAGCCCTAGTCCACCACACAATGGACTCAGATGTGGAGGAAGATGATTCCACAAATTATAAGAAGAAAAGGAAATCCGCTCATTGTTTCGTCGTGACTCGCGCTCAGAAGCAAGAGACTACAAGTAGTTCCAACACGGAAATAGAAGAGCACACAAAAGCGGACCAAAACGAAATTCAACTCACGGAGGCAGATACTCACACCCTAGCATCGCTTGATCAAAAAGTAAGTACTGGTAAGACACCCGAAGTTATTACGAGCCCCACGGAGATCCAAACAATCTTAAAAGATTATCACGATTCTCCATTCCGTGGCCATCAAGGTGTCATAAAAACTTACAAACGTATAAGACGCAAGTATTGGTGGAGACACATGCTTAGCAACATTAAGAAATATATTAAAAAATGCCCAAAGTGCCAGACGATGAAAGCATCTCCACAATATAAAATGTCAATGGTTATCACGGACATAGCAGAACAACCATTCGAGAAAGTTTACCTCGATATTGTAGGTCCATTAGAAGAGACCACATCAGGTAACAAATATATCTTGACCTTCCAAGATAATTTAACAAAATTTGTCGACTCGTATGCCATACCTAATGCAGAAGCAGTCACAGTAACGCAGGTTTTCTTTGATGAAGTCGTGACGCGCTATCGCATACCCGAAAAAATACTCACCGATCAGGGAACAAATTTTCTGAGTGAGCTATTCAAAAGGATATGTAAGCTGGTAAAGAAGTTACAGACTTCAGCATACTACCCACAGTCTAACGGAGCACTAGAGCGTGCACATAGACCGCTGATAGAATACCTGCGAACAATCGTAGATGAAAATCCCAAAACATGGGACTAATACCTACGAACCTCTGCATTCGTGTATAACAATAGTGTACACGAGGGTACTAAACTTACCCCAATGGACTGCCTATACGGCTTCACAGCGGATATCCCATCAAATTTAAAACGGGATTCCGAACCCGTTTACAATCATGAGAGCTATTATCATATACTGAAGTATAAGCTCCAAAGTCATATGCCACGGCACGAAAGAACTTATTGGCAAGTAAACAGCGCTCAAAGGGGTACTACGATAAGACGGTACGGCCCCTAACTTTCCATGTAGGAGACAAGGTTCTCATCAAGAATGAAAGCAGGAAACATAAGCTTTCTCAAAGCTGGCTAGGACCTTATTAGGTAATCGCAATACCAAGTGAGGTGAATACCACCATCAAAATTGGTAAACGTTGCGTAACGGTACATAATAACCGTTTAAAACCATATTTCGAATAAAAATATATCGCACAAAAACTGAACCAGGGTAACTTAAAATTCCTACCTTGTCAGTTTCCAATAAACCCCATTTCAATACCTCCCTCAGGATCATTTGGGGTGGAGTCACCCCACTGCTTAGTTTAATACGGCACGAAATAAGTAAAACCATACTCAAAGGACTATTTTCTTCCTCCGAATTGTCCACAGAAATGGCGCTGCAAATCATCGTATTGGCCATCCTCATCCAATACACAACAAGAGAAATCGTTGAAAAACCCTACGTAATAACCGAGCTAAATGGCTCGGGTATATTTTTCGAGGACCTAGGAAACCTCATGGTATATCATGACACTTGGAATGTCCTCACCGAGATAAATTTGGATGAATTAGATACCCAGATAAAGTTAGCAGAATATGCAGAGCACTTAGTGCATAAACTCTGCATAAATATAACAAACCCAGGAGATCTGTGTAACATACAACAGCAACACATACATTCTATAATAGACAGTGTCCAAAAACGAACGAGATCGATTAAAGAATTGGTTCCAGGAAAACGTAAAACTAGGTCATTGTTCGACGAAATAGGCAATGCAATGCACTACCTATTTGGCACCATGGACAATAACAACGAAAAAGAAATTTACAGCAGGTTAGAAGAACTTGAATCGAATGCACAAGCCCTAGCCGAGCTAGAGAAAAAACAAATTAATGTTGTAAAAACAGAACAGATTCAAAAACCGCTGGCTATGCTAGTGGACCGACAACAAAAAATAGCACATCAAATAAACGATCCGCATATTGTGGCCGAGGAGTTGACAAGAAGGCAGTTGAGACAGGAAATCCTATTAAGCCTGCTTCTACAAATAATAGAAGTCGAATACCGACAATAAGCCCTTCTGGAAATCATAATAGCTAGCAGAACAAATCACATTCATCCACTCCTCCTGTCCCCACAAAATTTGCTAGAAATATATCGGACAACAACCTCCAATTGTCCAATTGACCAAAATTGTCTGTCTGTCCTATATCAAACAGCAGGAGCCCAGTCACGCCTCCAGAGAAACAAATTGGTGGTGAGAATAACTCTCCCAATTTTTAACCTGCCGAAAATGAGGCTACAACAAATTTGATGCTATCCTATACCAAGAACAGCAAAATACTCAGTAATTTCGGACCCTGGATATCAATACGTGGCAAACAGCGCACAAACACATGAATTCCTCCTACTAAAAGCGAAAACATGAAAAACTTCAAACAAATTACTCACAGTATGGTAGGAGACACGTACATAGGTCGCCTAACTACGCCCATAATCAAAGCAGCAATAAATGTGTCATTAAATTACTATTTAATCCTTTAACTGAAGTACCCAAACGCAGGTCTAGAGTACAAGTTCCCCAAAAGGACATGTTGATAAAACTGAACAAGACCAATTGGCTATTCTCGTTCATCACCTCCACGGTGTTACATATCACGTGTCCAGATCACTTTGTGATCTCAAAATTAGAGGGGCAGGGGATACTTGAAATAACGCAACCATGCCAAATTCAAATAAGAGACAAAGTGCTCAAATATGAAGGTCAAGGTAAATATCCACTAAAAATTATTCAGCCGAATCAGTTTCCTGAGCTAAACTACTCAAAGTAAACCTGGCTGAAATTTTACAAGAATCTCAAAACCACAGTCTGGGGAAAATCGAGATTTTAACGGGAGACGATATACATAATTCAATATATAAGGGCACATACTCATTGGAAGAGATCCAAAACATAATCGGCAAATATCAAGAGAAGGTATCAAGTAGAAACTCCCATATCCTGTCCACAACCTCTCTATCATTTACGAGCCTACTAGTTTTGGCCTAATGATTGTTGTGGCACTAAAATATCTTAACACTGTTGTCATCAAGATGAGACAACAGAGAAATCAATCACAAGGTAACCCCGAAATTTCATCAGAGGGAATTCCTTTAGAAGAGCGAACTCCTGCTCCCCAACACAGTTTAAGGCAAGCCAGAAGCCTACCCAAAACAAAATCGGTTGAAATAAATTAAAGGTGCGACACTGGCACTATCAACATGAGCCACTCGACCAATATAAAATTTATAGAAAATGGTAGACCTGGTAAAACATGTAGCAAAACATGCATTATGGACATTAAGGCCTAAATACTTTATATTTAGAGCTATATATCAACAAAGGATTGATAAAATAATAGTATTAAATAACGTTAAACAGTAGGCTTAACAGGCACTCAGGCCTAGAATAATCTTATAATTAAATATAAGCGCAGTAGTAAAACCAAACTGCAGTAGAATTAGATATAATGAAACCAAAAAGAAAAAATATATAAAAACTTGTGTACCTACTTAAACAGTAGAAAAAACGAAAAAACTAGATGGTATAAAAACCTAGACAAAACAAAAACCTGTATTAATAATAATAACAAGCTACTAAATAAGGTGTACAAACAAACTATATATTAGAATTAAATAGAAATAAAATAAAGAAAAAGGTTATTTATTTTATCTTGTTCCCTTACCTCTGGTGGGGGGTGAACAAGGTGATTGATTAAACGTTGACTGATAATTAGCAACTGATTTATTAATGTTTTAAACACCGTTTATATACAATCAAAAAAATGCTTAGCTTAACAATAACAATAATAATTTCTTAAGACGTGCAATACAAGTGGTTCAGCAAATTATATTTTGGTTGTGACCTATTGAGCATAAATGTGCTTGCATGGTGATCGGTTTATAGTTTATTGACCGATGAATGCAATTTATTGATTGTTGTATAAATTGCATTGTCATCTTTGCTATGTGTTCTGACTTGAACATTCTCCCCCTTGGTGACTGCAGTCGCAATATGGTCGTGTGGTGGTAGTTTTAAGGTGAATCTCGGGTTTGTTGATGGTTGTGACTCTGCATGTTGAACTAGGCTGCTTCGTTTAGCGGGTTGCGGAATCGTTTGGCTTAATTTAATGTCGGGGATGCCTTGAACCTTTCTTCGGGTTAGCGGGCAGCAGGGTTGTACTTGTCGCTTTAATTTATATGCAAGTGCGATTAGTAGGATGGTAATTACGATTGCACTGTCTGCCGATGCCGTGTGGTGGCCAATTGATTTGAATATAGTTGAGGTTGACACTAGGTCCTGCTGTAGTACTTCTTGATCCCTAATTGCATCGAATAAATGGTCGGATGATTTTAAAATTGGTTCACGTTCAATGAGTTCTCTGGGTGTTTTTCTTGTCATTATAGTGGTGCTTATGTTGAAATTCATTGCCTTGTTAAATGTTGATTTAACTGGTATCTTAGCAGAGACCCTTAAGTTGGATGGAATTTGGTCGGAGGCTTTAATGGTGATATTTGCTATTTTTGCCGGTGACATGAATTCAAATAGATTTCCCCTTTTCATGGTAATCCTCGCGAGTCTTATGTAATGTTCTTCTAGGTCACCGAGGAAGTTTATGGCAAGTTGATATGCGGCTATGATATTGATATTAATCCTGTTGGTGTCAGTTTGGGAGAACCATCCTTGAACCTTGTTGATTTCCTCTAGAGCCTTGTTTAGTTTGTTTGTAAACATGTTTATTTTTTGAGTTACGCGGGCTTCTGTGTCGTTAACTACGGCTATAGTAGAGAGCATTAGACTTGATTGATGTTGGGCTGCTTGTTGTAAGATTTGTTGGTTTTGACGAAGAGTGCTAATGTCTGTATACACATCTTCATTGACTCCAAAAACGTATTCTAGTATATTGCCAAATATATTTCGCCTTTTTCGTTTGGTATCTAGATCTTGTAGCAATGTCATTTCATGGGATTACGTTCGTCCTTTTTCCTTTAAATGCTGAAGTAGTAGATCACAATGGATGTCACTGGACAGGTGCCGGGATCTGTTACATACATCTTCCATTTGTGATAATGGCTTGTCAATTTTATCTTCGTCTGATTTTATATTCAATGGATAGCTCAGCTCGACTCTAAGCGTTCCTCTCTTCAGATTTGCTTCACCGATATGCTCGATGTACAACCCTGCCTTGGGTTGTGTTATGTTATAGGAGCAGCTCCCTATCTTTGCAAATAGTATGAGTAGGAGACAAAGAATGGTTGGATGTGTTATTGTCCACCCCCTCTATGTCCTCCGTGATTGATGGAACTTCTATAGCTCTCAGAGTAGTACATCTTAGCTAATTTAGGCAATTTGTAGCGTTCTTCATAAGCCTTGACTGCCTGTAACTGTTTCTCTATAGGTACTAGTGTTTTATATCCTGTTACAGGGAATATGCGAATACCTTTACGTTTCCGTTGCATGTGTTCGTGTCGGAATTGATTTAGTTGTGTCTTGTATTTCGACGGTGTGTTTGGACTAGTTTCCCTTACTGATTTCTCAGATCGTTTCTCAATTTTGGCTTTTACGTTGTTGGGTTCATTGTCTGTTAACTTATGCTTCCTGTTATTTTTTGGTGTGGTTTCCTGTGTTGGAAGCCTCTGTACTAAAACTGTTGTAATATTCGTGTATGGTTTGATTGCTGCTGGAGTTTCAATACATTCTTGCTCATTTTCTATGGGTAGTTTGAATAATTTTGTTTCTGGTCTTTTCAAAATGAGATTTCCCTTGCGTCGAAGACTCACTACTCGCGTGAGTCCATCCTTGCCGGGATGTGTATCAGTTACACGTGCAAGGAGCCACCTTGTTGGTGGTAGGTTTTCGTCCTTGATTAGAACAAGTTGTCCAGGCTCTATGTTATCTTGTTTTGTGCGCCACTTGGCTGTCTGTTGTAGCCGTGACTAATATTCTGTTGACCATATTTTCCAGAAGTCTCTTTGAAGTTTGCTTACAAGTTTCCATCTTGTTAAACTGTTAATATTTGTTTCCTTTTCAGCACAAAGGGGTGTGCTCAGCGGTGCTGTGCCCATAAAAAAATTACCTGGTGTTAACGCAGCGAGATCATTTGGGTCATCACTGAGCGGACAACTGGGTCGAGAGTTGAGACATGCTTCTATTTGGTATAGTAATGTCGTTAATTCTTCAAAGGTTAAAGTTGTTTCTCCAATAATTCTTTTAAGGTGGTGTTTGATTGATTTTACACCAGCCTCCCAAAGTCCGCCCATGTGAGGTGCTCCTGGTGGGTTGAAATGCCATTGTGTCCCGTCAGAGGCTAGTAGATTCACTACCGCAGGCGTGTTGTCGGTTATCGCCTTTTGGAATTCTTCTTTAAGTATTTTTTGTGCTCCCACAAAGTTAGTTCCACAATCGCTATAAAGATGTTTGCAGAGGCCACGTCTAGCAGTAAATCTCTTGAATGCCGCTAAAAATGCTTCAGTGGTTAAATCACTGACGACCTCAATGTGTATTGCCTTTGTTGCTAGGCATACAAAAACGGCTATATATCCCTTATAGGATTTATGTCCACGCCCCTTTGATGCTCTTACATGAATTGGGCCAGCGTAGTATACGCTTGTGTAAGTGAATGGTTTAGATGGATTTATTCTTGCGGCTGGTAGGTTGCCCATTAGTTGTTGAGTTACTTCTGATTGAAATCGAAAGCATCTTATACATATATGAATGAGGTCTCGTATGATAGTTCGTGCCTTAGGGATCCAATATTGTTGTCGGACGTATGCCAGTGTACTTTGGTTACCGTCACGGAGTGTTTTTAGGTGAGCCTGCTGAATTATAAGATTAGTCAGATGGCTTTTGTGCGGTAAAATTATTGGATGTTTTTCACTTTCAGTGAGTGTTGAGTTTTCAAGTCGTCCTCCCACTCTTAGGATCCCTGCCTTATCTAGCACTGGGTTGAGTGGCAAAAGCTTATTCTGGGGACTGAGTGCTTTACCTGCTCTTAATTCTTCAATTTCCTTGTGAAAATGCGCTGCTTGTGTTAATTTTACTACCTGCATTCTTGCTTCTTCAAGTTCGGAAGTGCTGATTATTAAGGCTTGACTTCTTTGCTTTGTATTTCGACAATTCCGAATGAATTTGTTGCAAATGGCTAGTACTCGTATTAGTCTGTGCATGGTTGAAAATCGTTCGATTATATTGTCGGTAGATGTCACTGTTGTCAGTGTTGTACATGTTGGTTTAATTTCTAGTGCAGTTGCACTAGCCTTTATGTTAGTTTGTGGCCACTGTTCCTTGGGGTATTTTAGCCACCTTGGACCTGTCCACCATAAGTTATGAGAATTAATTTGGGTTGGACTTAATCCCCTTGAGGCACAGTCTGCTGGATTCTCGTCCGACTTGATGTAGTTCCATTGGTTTGGGTTAGATAGTGATTGTATTTCTTCAACTCTATGTGCGACAAAGTTTTTCCATTTGCCTGCATCTCCCTTTATCCAAGATAGTGCAACCATTGAATCTGATCATAGAAAGACCCTTGTGTTATCGATTTTCATGGTTTTCAAAGTGCTCTTCATTAATTTTGCAAGAAGTAATGCACCACACAGCCCTAATCTTGGTATTGTTGTCTTTGATTTCACGGGAGCTACCTTTGATTTCGCTGTAAGTAATGTGACTGTTGGACTCTTGGTTTTGGAAGTCACCTTGATGTAAATCACTGCGCGTATGCTCTTTCAGATGCATCGCTGAAACCATGTAGCTCGACTGGGTTTGTGTGATGGGTTTGACAAATCCATCTGGGAATGCTTAATTCTTCTATTTTTGGTAGATCGTTTCTGAAGTTATTCCAGTCTGTTTTAACTTGAGAGGGGAGTTCTTCGTCCCAGTTGACACCTTGTAGCCAGAGTTGTTGAAGCATAAGTTTAGCCTTTACTGTTACAGGTGTAAGCCATCCCAACGGATCGAAAATCTTTGCTATATCTGATAGTAAGATTCTCTTTGTTACCATCGCCTCATTTGGTAGGTTTACCTTGAAGTGGAAAGTGTCAGATTTTGGAGCCCAATGGATACCCAGGGTCTTGATGGTATCTCCATCCCTTATTTCAAGGATATTCTGTTCTCTTAAATCCTCGGGTATTCCTTTTAACAAACCTTGTTTGTTACTAGCCCACTTTCGCAGCTTGAATCCACCTGCGGATAGTAAGTTAATTAATTCATTTCGTAATCGCTCCGCTCCCTGAACTGTATCTGCTCCGGACATCATGTCGTCTACATAAAAATCTGTTAGGATGATTTTGGAGGCCAATGGATATCTTTGTTCTTCGTCTCTTGCTAATTGCTGCATAGTTCTAATTGCTAAGTATGGTGCAGACGATGTGCCATATGTTACTGTTGTTAGTTTGTATTCCTGTATTGGATCGTCTGGTGAGAATCGCTGTTATGGCCCAATATAAGGAAGATTCTTCTTCCAGCAGCCAAGGGCGCATTCTAGCGATAATCAGCAATTGCTAAACAATAACCTCTCATGCTATTGTTCTGCAACTGTCGGTTATTTTGCTGATTAGCCCAACAGCTGGCTGCGATGAGCGCTTAGTGGAGCAATCGACGATTACAATAATAATTAACCTCGCAAGTGATTATTATGTAAGGCGATTGTTTACTACTAAGCGACTCAGGTGCTGCAACCGGTAGAACAAACGACAAGGTTGTTGTCGTTTGTTTACATCCGCGTTGTGAGCGAAGAAAGCTTACTTCCGAGTATAGTTTCATAAAAGACCAATGACTGGTCTGTCGAGGGCCGTAGTATTCTCGCCGTTAAGCGTTCAGTTTAGAGTCGCGTTTTTTCAAGTTAGCGTGAAGTTAAGAGTGCGGGTCGTGAATATTTTTAACATTGTTGAGATAGGGCAGTTTTGCGTAAAATAAAGGTTTATATTTGAGTAATTCGAGTGTTGTCATTTTTTCAATCAGTTTTATTAGAGTTAATCGTTGGATAATTGTTCGATTGTAATTGGGACACGACATTTTGGCGCAGCCGGTGAAACTTAGGTAAGAAATTAGAGAAATTTCTTGCTGGTGTGTTTGTTTTTTTTTCATTGCTAATTTTTTTTTGTTTTTAAGAATTTTTTGTATGAAAGTGGGAATTTGTTTATTTATATATTGATTTGTTTTAATTCTTTTGCGTTTCAGGTATTTAAAAAGTGTTAGATTTAAATTTTTGTGTTTTGTGATTTTTTTTTGGTGAAATTAAGCTACTCCAACATATATTGACGAGATCGAGGAGTTGTACTTTTACAAGCTACTTCCGCATCTTCATCATAATACACACATACACCTACATTAGCGGCGATCGAGGAGTTGTGCTTTTACAAGCTACTCCCGCATCCCGAATAAACACCATTCACCATTTCACATAAAAATGTAACAGATGTCAATTTTAGCATGGAATGGAGTTCGAGAATAAATTTTAAATTGTGATCGGTTAGATAAGTTTTCAACGTCGCAGGTCGGTTAGAGAGTCGATCACACACGCTTTTCGGTAATTTCTCGCGTTTTTAAAAGTTGTAATAACTGCTCCCAGTAAACTAGAGTAATTTGATTAATGGGAATAATCTTGGCTTAGTTAAAGTATGGGTTATTGTATTTTCTTTTATTGTGTGACGTGTGCATCTGAATTAGGAAGAATAAAAATTTAGAGAAAGCATGTTTGTGAGCATAATAGCTGAATTCAGAGTAATTGCGTGTGGTAATTGTGTTAGAGTTTTGAATGCTTAGCGTTAGATACGAGTGTGTATGTTGTTCGGCTAAGAAAGATATGAGTGTTGCGAGAGATCTTTTCTAGAGCAAGTTGTATAAAATTTGCGATTCCATGTTTATGAAGTATAGACGCTAGAATTTAGCTAACCGATCATACACGTAGGTACATACAACAAACGTACTAAACTGCTTTTCGTATTACGGGGCATTTACATAATTTTTGTGCAATTTTTTTTAAAGGTACAGTGAAAACTGATTCAAGATTTGTTTTGTGTTGTTTTTTTTGTAGTTTAAAATAAAAATTTTAAAAAATATTGGATTTGTTTTTGAGAATTTTGTGGTTAAGCAATAGGAGACTAAGGATAGTAGATAGTAAGTTTAGAAGACTAATCGTTGTTTCGTTTAATGGTCTCGAGTATAGTGACGGTAATTTAAGTTGTTTTATATAAGGATCGGAGTTATCGGAAATAGTTGTGGTCAAGAGGTTGAGTCTAGTTGGGTTTACAATAAGGATAGGAGTTGTGGGGAATAATCCGTGGCAGCGTATCAATGTCTGCATGGTACTAGCTTTGTTATATACCTTAAATGTCCACAGGTAGGAGCAATATTTTAACTAGGGAGGAATTAGCACGCTATCAGGCCCAGGAAAGGGAATTAGAACTGAAAGCATAAGAGCTTAAGGAATGCCAGACAATATTGCAGAGTTATGAACAGGACTGGCAATGTATAGAGGAGCATATAACGGGAGAGTTACGGAAAAGGTGGACAGAAAAAGAGGCAGAGAAATTACTGGAGAAACTGAATGAGAGTGTTAAAAAAAGTACAAAAGGCGAAGCGTTAGATCTACTGGTGACAGCAGCATTCGAAGTTACCCAGAGCCGTGAAATAGAAGCAGAACAAGCATTGGAGGAAACCCAGAAAGAAAAAAAGGGCTCTTAAAGAATATAGAATCGCTAAAGGTACAGCTAAAGGAGGCCGAGGAAGCTACAGCAGAACTAGAGAAAGAGTTGGGGCTCGATAAATCTTCACAGAGAAGTCCGAATCAAGACAATAATAAAGCGATCACGAGTAAGGGGTTCAAGCCAAGGAAATTATTATTATGGGAACAGCCTAAGGAGCAGAAGCAACATTCAGAAACAGAGCAAAGTAGAAGAAAGAAACAGGAGTTAGCGTCGAGTGGAAAAGAGGGAAGCGAACGAAACCAAATAAGACATAAGGAAAGTGTAAAATCAAACGAAGATCACATAAAAATGGTGGATATACACGATAAAGTGATGGATATGGTCGTCAAGTACGTACCCATGTTTTCCGGAGATCGATCTCCAAAACTGGTGAAAGAAGTGTACAGATTCTTAAGCTGCGGCAAGGATTTGTACGACCGACTGAAGCCTGAGGAGCAGAACATTTTTATGAAATGTGTGAAGTATCGGTTGACAGATGATGCTTACTATCTGGTAAGTTCAGAGGAACCAAAAGATTTTGAAGCTCTGCAATTGATAATTAAAACAGCTTATATGCCGAAGAAGTCATTTAGTGAATTGTGAACGGAGATGGTGGCCTGCAGACAAAGACCAGGTGAAGACATCCGAGAATTTGCGGACCGATTGCAGGAACTGTTGAGCCAGATCAAGACAGCCGTATCAGCAAAGTACCCGGACAAAGACGGAGGACTAATAGCGGAGTTAGAGTCTGATGCAGTGGCAACCTTCAAGGGTGGTGTGCTTAATCATGCCACTCAGGTACATCTGACGGGAAGGAAGTTCGAGTCTCTGGAGGCAGTGCGTGAGGAAGCGACTTACTTCGAGAAGGATCCAAAACGTCTTCAACTTCGGCCATCAGGAGTAGGGGAAGTGTTTAAGAGTAACGGCGGAGCCCCTCAGAATACATGGGAGCCCAGGTTGGCCAAGAAAGATCCAGGGAGGCCATCTCAGTCAAATTTAAGAGAATACCGAGGAACCCCGCCCAGAAACAGTCAGCGAGGTTCTAAGAAATGCTTTCGATGTGGAAAGGAGGGACACTTCGCAAAGTAATGTGGTGTGGAACGACAGCCCCCATTCTGTACCAGATGCCGAGGCTATGGTCATGTAGCGATGGAATGTAGGAAGCAGCAAGTGAGATTCGCGAATGTAGCCACAAGCGGAAGAAATGAATCTAGAGAGGAAAGGGAAGTTTTATACTGCCAGTTTTGCAGAACTTGCGATCACTTCACTGAAAACTGTCTGCGGAAGTACTTAGCAGAGCAAAACAGTCGGCAGTTGGGAAACGGAGAGCGGCAGCTGGGGAATTCATCCACAGCTGCCTTCCATTGACAAAATCAGAATTTTTTAAAAATCAAATAAAGGAAACCAGTACACTAGAATTAAGCCCATTAAATAATAACATAATTACAGTAGGATCAGATATAGGAGTGGAAGATAGATTAAGATTACTTGTGGATACTGGAGCGACTTGTAGCATAATTAAGATAAGTCGAATAAAAAAAAATACACCCGTACAGACTCAACAAAGAATAATGATACGGGGATTATTTGGAGCTCAAAACAGCTCGATTGGAACTTGCAAGGCCCGTTTACGCATCGGTTCAGTAATTCGGTCCTGTGAATTCCACACGATTGAAGACACAGACTCAATACCAACCGATGGGATACTGGGGATGGACTTTCTTAAAGGCAAGGCCATCATCGATTGTATAGATGAAAAGGTAGCAATACAAGGCGAGGCAAGACCTGTGAAACAAAATTCACTCTTCCGAAACATAACAGGAAATTAACGTGTCTAGACAATCGTCTTGAAGAAGGGTACGGAAAAAAGCACAAGTATACCGAGCATTAATAAAGTCTTGGTTACCTCAGCTGAGGAGGTAAAAAATAGGATTCAAGAGCGGATGTCAGCATTGAAAGATATTGTGAGTAAAACAAATGGAGCTGTGGATAGTATAAACAGGTACCTAGGGAGGGTGAATAGTGGTAGTAAAAAAGAGAATACGAATCCAGCTGAAGACGAGACTGAATTAGATAAGTGGGACACCAAGATAGAAGAAATGATGCAGGTAAATCACAGTTAGGCGGATGTGAAGGAAGCACTTTGCCAACAGCCCCTCGCATGGGAACTGAACAAAGGGTTAAAAGTGTTAAAACAGAAGCATCCTTAAGGTGGCCTCAGGAAATGTGGGGTGAATCACACATGGCAGAGGGCGATGGTGAAGATAGGGAATCCAAACCTCCTCGCAAGGAGGTGGGACTTCTTAACTTTGGACCCAAGATACCGGAGAACCAGCGGAACCACCCACAGATGAGGAAGCCACCATTTTCCAGACATAATTCAGGTTCAACTTTCAGGCTAGAAGCCAGGACAGAACAACTGGTAAAGATAGATGTGGCCAGCCAAGAAGAGTTGGTATGCATGGCGGCGGAAATCAGACCAGGAGTATATTGTGGGAACACTATAATTAAACCTAGGAATGGACAGGCCTTTGTGGGTGTTATTAACGCCCGAACAGAACCGGTTGAAATTATGAATTTTCAGCCTCAATTAAAAAGATTAAACGAGTTTGTAATATACCCATTCTCACACCCTAGAAGTAAGACCCACGCCAGCCAACACCGACTTAAGCTCATGAGGGACTCGTTAGTGCTGGAGGAAAGTCTTAATGCAGAAGAAAAATAGTCCGTTGCTCAACTCTGCTATGTATATAGCGATATTTTTTATTTACCGGGAGATAAGCTCACGTACACGTCAACGAAAACTTTCAAATTGCCACTTATGGCTAACGCAGGCCCAATACATAAAAAACAGTACAGGATGCCAGAAGCTCACAGGGAAGAATGCCAGAAACAGCTAGCAAAGCTTCTAGAAGAAGATATCATAGAACCCAGTAAAAGTCCATTCAATTTTCCAGTTCTACTTATCCCTAAAAGGGAATGGATGAAGATGGTAATCGGAAGTTTAGACTGTGCGTAGACTTTCGAGAACTGAACAAAGTGTGCATCCCTTACGCATATCCTCTCCCACGAATAGAAGATATATTGGACAGATTGGGTCACTCCAGGTACTTCTCCACGTTAGATCTAGCTAACGGGTACCACCAAGTACTAATTGATCCAGCAGATAGGGAGAAAACAGCATTCAGTACCAATTTCAATCACTTCAGTATAAGCGATTGCCATTTGGACTAAAAACTGCTCCCCCATTCTTTCAGTCGTTATTGAATAGGATGTTGACAGGGCTTCAAGGAATAAAATGCTTCGTTTATCTAGATGATGTGGTCATCTTCGCAAAAAATTTGGATGAACACCACGAGAAGCTACGGGAGGTATTCCAGCGTTTTAGGAAACATAATTTAAAACTTCAGCCTTCGAAATGCCAATTTTTGAAGAAGGAAGTTGTGTACTTAGGCCATGTGTGCTCAGAAAAGGGAGTAAGGCCGGACGAACGGTTAGTTAAAGTAGTGCGTGATTTTCCAAGACCACGAACCCCATTACGAAATTGCTGAGAAAAGGGGTAAAATTTAATTGGGACTCTAAATGCGACAAATCCTTTGGTATTATAAAAGAGGCTTTAACTACGCCACCTGTCTTGGGTTACCCCGATTTTGGTAAGGAATTCACATTAATTACAGATGCAAGTGGAGAATCCTTAGGGGCAGTCTTAGAACAAGAGGGAAAGCCGCTAAGCTATGCCAGCCGTACTTTAAATCCTGCTGAGAGGAATTATTCTACCACCGAACGAGAGATGTTGGCCATCGTTTGGGCTGTGCGGAATTACAAATGTTATCTGTTAGGTAGACATTTTAAAGTTATATCCGACCACCAGCCTTTACGCGAAATTTTTAAAGTAAAGGATACCACATCCCGTATGGTGAGGTTTCATCAGAAATTGTCTGAATATGACTTTGAGATTATTTATAAAACGAGCAAGCAGAATAGTAATGCAGATGCCTTGAGCCGAATTCCCCAAATCTCTAATGGTAGAGACGAAGAAAAGACTACAGAGTTTCCATGTTTTGCATACTGAAGCCCGAAGGAAAATGGCATTAAACGAAAGTCAAAATCGGGAATCCGAAGACGACTGGGACGTGATGAGCCAGTGTGAGTTGATTGCCGGAAGAGCGATAAAACAGCCAGAGCCAAAATTAATTTCGGACCCGAAGGAAGTACAGATGATCTTGAAAGATTATCATGACTCTAGGTTCGGAGGACATTTTGGACGAACTAAGACGTTCGACAGAATTAAGCGCTTCTACCGCTGGAGGGGAATGAAGGGTGAGATCACAAGATATGTTCGACAGTGTGTAAAATGTCAGAAAAACAAGCACGCGCTAACCATTAAGATGCCTATGGTAGTGACGGAAATTTCAGAGAAACCGTTTGACAAGGTTTACGTCGATTTGGTGGGACCTCTACCCGTAAGTCACAATGGCAACAAATATATCCTATCATTAATGGATGATCTTACGAGATTTGTTGACTTCGTGGCTATACCAGATCAAGAGGCGAATACCGTTGCCCGAGCTTTGTTTGAACAGAGTCGTTACTCACTGCCGAAACAACTGGTAACCGATCAGGGGGCGAATTTCACAGGAGAAATTATGAAAGCCCTCTGCAAGATGTTAAAGGTAAAAAAATTGCAAACCACGGCATATCATCCTCATTTGAATGCGGTAGAGAGACAACATTCTACTTTGGCAAACTATTTGAGGAGTTTCGTGGATCGGGAATCACAAGCATGGGACGAATATTTAAGAACGGCGGCTCATGCGTATAACAATACAATACATACAGGCACTAAACTCACACCGATGGAAACACTTTTCGGGTTTGCATCGAGAATTCCCAGCAGGTTACAAACCAAACCAGAACCATTATACAATGCCGACAGATATCATGCAGTACTACGTTTTAAGCTGCAAAAGTCATTTGAGCTGGCAAGGGAGAATCTGCAAAAGAGTAAGATTACGTCAAAGAATTATTATGATAAGAAGACCAGGGCAGAGCGGTTACATGTCGGCGATAAGGTCTTGGTCAGAGATGCAGCCCGCGCAGGAAAATTATCAGCAATTTTTAAAGGTCCCTATGAGGTCATACATGTACACAGTCCGGAGAATGTAACGATTCTTCAGGGCAAAAAACTTAAGCGGATTCACACTAACCGTTTAAGAAAATTTGTTGAATGATCAATTTCACTTCACCCTACTTAGTTGATTACTTATTAACCTCTGTTATTTTATAGGTGTCATATTGTAAACAGAAGTATTCATACAAGGGGTCAGGTATTCGGATGCAGTAAAAGGTAACGAAGGGTATCTTAAATGAGGTAAGGTTTGGTAAAATAATAAATAAATAACAATAAATAAGAGATTAATAAATAAAGAATTAATATGTTAAAGAAGTTCGCGATAAATAAAGAATAAGAAGTTTTAAAGAAATAAAGCATAAAGAAATCTAGATTTGTACTAAAGAGGTAAAGAATAAATAACTAATTAAGACAAATAAATAATAAGAAGAAATAGGAGAAGCTTTTATTTTAGTTATTAGGAAGGTTGCCAGTAGATTAAGGATTACAGATAAGAAGTAGGAGAACCAAAATGGAAAGGCTTATGATTATAATATTAGTTAGTGTGACATCACTGTATGCAGAGAATGCCGACTACAGCATCAAACCTATAACACAAACGGGGGTACTATTCGAGAATGTGGGAAAGGTGAACTTCTACAGCAAGCATTGGACGATTCTAACTAAACTGGATATGCCGGATTTAACAAAAGAGTTGGAGTTTGCAAAAAATTGCAGCAGCCTAAGCAGAGAATTATGTACCAAGATCAGGCACATCGGAGTAGGTACCAGATGCGAAGTGGCAACGAAGGAAATAAGAACCTGGGTGTCCAGAATTGAACGACAGAATGAAGAGCTTAGCCATCATATGCATGGGGAAGCATCCCATCGTATGAAGCGTCCCTTTTTAAGACACTTTTTGGAACAATGGATCAGGCCGACTCGGATGACATTAATAGCAGACTTGAAGATCTTGATGGGAGGGAGAATCGGACCTTTCACCTTCTGAAGGAGCAGACGACTTTAATCAAATCAACATTCGACGTATTTAATGCATCACGAGCGCAGGCTGATGCAGAACGTGAGGAGCTCTGGAGTAAAATTTCATTCATCATCGCTGCTCAGCAAAATAAGAGCGGTGAGTTGTCAAATTTGCAGCAAAGAATGGAGATCAATGAAATTGTTACGCTAATGACAATTAGCGATATACAGGAGACACTGTCCAATATTGTAGTGTCGTTGAATGCAGGAAAATTACACCCCGCTATAATTCACGCTCGAGAAATGTCTGAGATAATGGCAAACGTTACTAGAGAATTTGATTTAGACGAAAAATTCCAAGATTTCCAGTTATTGATCCAGATTGCAAAGGTACAAGCTATTCAGGCAGATCAAAAAATTTTTGTCAGGGTAGAAATCCCCCAACCACAAAGAGTTTTATTCGACTTGTACAAAGTCTATACAATTCCTACAGCAATGGACCAAAAGGGCTACCATATATATGATCTGGATGCCGAATTCGTTGCAGCAAACAACCACGAGCGACAGTATACCTTGCTAAACTACCAACAATATCATGAATGCCAGCAGCTTATAACTTTAGCAGATCATAAACAGATTCTGTGCCCTCAGCTAGGTCCCGTCATCACAGCTATTGGTGACAACTGCGTCCTCAACTTATTTCGCAGCTTCAACGTCAACGCAGGAGCATGCAAGGAGAAGGTCGTGGCCAAATGGGACAGCTTAGTCAAAATGGTGACAAGAAATCATTGGCTTTTTGTGATGTCCGGAAAAGCAAAATTAGAAGTGAACTGCCGGAACTCGTCAACCACGATAGGAGAACTTACGTCAACGGGGGTACTGACGATCGGAGAACACTGTCATTTGCAAATGGGAGACTTGCTGATAACCTCTGAAGATGAATCTCGCAGTAATCAAGTTCTCTGGCAACCAGTACGGTCGGAGCTACCAGCTTGGGACAACATAACACCTCAGGCAGGATCGAAGAAAACAGATACTTTGAAGCCAGAAAAGCACGAGATACGTTTATTGGCGACGCATAATTTTAATCAGGAGTGGAAAGCACAAGAAGTCAACATTAAGAGAGTTCAGAGTGATATCAAGGAAGAGGAGAGCAACAGGCATCAAATCCGGCCGCACCATATTCATATAGTGGCCACATCCATCACAGGAGGTTTGGGTATAATTAGTTTGACACTTATCATAGGAGTCTTCATGCACTTGAGACGGTGGAAAAAGAACCAACATCGAATAAGCGTTAGAAGGCTGTCGACTTTACCTACGATACTGAAATCAACCAGAAAGTCGAAAATGGTACAGCTGGAGCAAGAGGATAAAGAAATTGACAACGGCATTGAACTGGTCATCCCCACAACAGCCAACTTGCCCACAACTCACCTACCAACCGCCGTTGGGAAGCAGTTAGTTCAGTTAGAATAGCTACTGTAGATGTAAAAATAATGTAACTTTTGTAAGTATACGGCAACCTTAGGAATAGGTATATTCGTAACTAGTGTATGTAACTCTATATATAATATAAGCATAGTATGTTTGTGAGACCCGCACAATAGTAAAATAAAATAAAAATAAAGAGAATTTTTCAGAAAAATGTATAAAAACGTGAAGATGTAATTATAAAATTATTAATTATTAATTCAATAAAAAAGAAAGAAATTAAAACATTAGATAAGAAATAAGTAAGATTATATATTAAGGTCCATGCGAATTAATTAGTCATGAAAATTTAATAAAGTATATATGAGAAGAAAAATTTTAATAAAGTATATATGAGAAGAAAATAGAGAAATTAAAATGAAAAGAAAAGATGTAAAAATGGAAACTTTAAGAAATGAAAAAGTTAAGATGTCAAATTAAAAAAAAAATGTAAGAAATGAAATATGGAGATATATATATATGCGAATGGAATTAAGCAAAGATAATGCTAATAGAAAATATCAAAAAATGTAAAGCGAAGAAAATTAAGAGAATTTAATTAGTAAGTATGGAAAAGAATCTGAACTGAACGCGAACCAAAATATTTTCAATTTTAAGATTGTTGCACTCTTCAGATCTAGTTTCCTGCGGAAACTAGTTTTTCCAAGGGGGGAGGGATGTTATGGCCCAATATAAGGAAGATTCTTCTTCCAGCAGCCAAGGGCGCATTCTAGCGAAATAATCAGCAATTGCTAAACAATAACCTCTCATGCTATTGTTCTGCAACTGTCGGTTATTTTGCTGATTAGCCCAACAGCAGGCTGCGATGAGCGCTTAGTGGAGCAATCGACGATTACAATAATAATTAACCTCGCAAGTGATTATTATGTAAGGCGATTGTTTACTACTAAGCGACTCAGGTGCTGCAACCGGTAGAACAAACGACAAGGTTGTTGTCGTTTGTTTACATCCGCGTTGTGAGCGAAGAAAACTTACTTCCGAGTATAGTTTCATAAGAGACCAATGACTGGTCTGTCGATGGCCGTAGTATTCTCGCCGTTAAGCGTTCAGTTTAGAGTCGCGTTTTTCCAAGTTAGCGTGAAGTTAAGAGTGCGGGTCGTGAATATTTTTAACATTGTTGAGATAGGGCAGTTTTGCGTAAAATAAAGGTTTATATATGAGTAATTCGAGTGTTGTCATTTTTTCAATCAGTTTTATTAGAGTTTATCGTTGGATAATTGTTCGATTGTAATTGGGACACGACAGATCGTCTGGTACTCGCTGCAAATCTTGATCTTCTTCGTCCATTTTTATTTGCCTGTACATCTTTCTATATCAGCTGTAAAGGCGTATTTGTGTTTGCGCCATCGCAATAGGATAGCTGGTAAGTCTTGTTGAAGCTGAGGCCCTGTTAGCATTCTTTCGTTTAAACTTTTTTCTCCTGCAGTTTTTGCTGAGACGTCAAAAACTACTCGCAATTTAGTGGTTGTGCTATCTAATTTGTTCACCGCATGATGTAAAAGGTAGCATAAGTTGGACATGGACTCCATGGGAGTTTTTGCAGGTACCATATGTTTTAACTTGATGTATTCCATCATAAAATTTTTGTATTCTCTTTCCAATGTCTTGTCAGTTTTGAATTTTCGTTCAATCTGAAGTAATCTAGCTAGAGCTTTTTTCCTTGAAAATATCAAGTTTACCAATGGTTCCTTAAAAGGAATGTTAACTGTGTACGTTCCATCTTGGTTTCGGTTATAATTCCCAAAATCGTTTTAGCTGATCATCTATTTCAACGTTGGAGATCATACTGATAATTTTCGGTCGCATTGTATTGGCATGGGTTTATCCTGATATAATCCATCCCAATTCAGTATTCTGTGTCAGCAGTCCGCGATAATTTTTTCGTACTCCTTCTAATATTATTGAGCTGTATACGTCTGCCCCTATAATGACATCAATTGGCCCAGGTTTGTCGAAATTTGGATCTGCCATGATAATATTCTTCCATGGTATGTCCAGATTTAGGTATTTGTCTGGTAGAATGTTAGTGAGCCTTGGTAATACAAGAGCTTCGACTTGGTGTTTAAATGTAGATGAAATTCTTGGTTGTATTTCCATATGAATTTTGCTATGAGCTATTCCTGCGTTAGCTGCACCTATTCCTGCTATTTCGGCAAATATTTTTATTCTGGGTAGTGATAAAAGTTGTGCGATATTCTCTGTCACGTATGATGCCTGTGAGCCGGGATCAATGAGCGCACGCACTGTTTCTAGATTTCCAGTCGCCGATCATACTCTAATTAATGCTGTTGCCAGAAGAACAGTATTATTTTGTTGTGCTAAATGGTTTTGTACATTAGCGGCTTCATTCAGCGGTTTCACTTGTATGTTTTTGTTGATACTGCCCTTGGAATTGTTATCTTGATAGACTTCGTGTAGTAAAGAGTGGTGACTTTTGCGGCAGATATTGCATTTGTATTTGCTTAAACATTTCTCTTGTTCATCATGATTTAAGCAGTTTATACAAAGTTTAGTTCTTCTTATGAACTCTCTTCTTCGCTGTACTTCGAGTTGCTGGAAATCATTGCAATTATATATCGCGTGATCATTTTGGCAGTATTTACACTGCTGAGTTCTCTTTGAATGGTAGTTCTTATATGTTATGCTTCTTGTTGGAATTTTATCATATTTCCACCTTTGAGGCAATTCACGCCGTTTATTGTCTCCAAATGCTTCAAGAGATTGGAATCTAGACTCCAGGAATCTGAAGAGTACTTCAAATGTCGGAATCTCCTTTGGTTTTTCTAAGGTCTGTTCATAGAGCCTGTGTGTTTCTTGGTCAAATTTTTGTATGCATATGTGTACTATAATTGGTGCCCATGATCTAGTATCGATGTTTAGATTGGTTAGCGCATGTAGACACTCTTTTATAGTATCGTGCATTTTCCTTATTCCACTTGCAGACGCAAAATTTGGTAGCGATAATATGTGCTGAATTTGAGTGGCCACAATCTTTCTTTTGTTTTCGAATCTTTAATATGTCCCTGGCACTTGTGTAGTTGCAATCAGATATTTCCAGGTGGCACAATAGCTTTGTAGCTTCACCTTTTAAATGCGTTTTCAAGTATTGCATTTTCTCTATGTTTGATAGCTTTTTGTATCATGTATGAGTTTCACAAAGATATCGTGAAAGCTTCGCCATGCCTCAAATTTTCCATCAAACGTTGGAATTGTAAGTCTTGGCAATCTGATATCATTTTCAGATGGTGTGCCTTGAAGAGACGTTTGTTTCTCTTGAAGAGATATCATGGCCTTGTTGCAATCATATTTTGCTTGCAGAAAAAGCTCTATTAGGCTCTCCATTTCTTCTTCTTCATAATCGTCTGTTCGCAGTATAGCAGAACTTCTTCATGCAGTTGTTGAATGCTTTTCCAATTCTCGCAAAGTATGCGGATGTAGAACTCAATTCCAGTTGAATTGAGTTCATTGTCATTCTGTACTTGATGTACTTGTTCCGTGAAAGCTGCAATGAGCAGTCTTTCTCGTTTACGACGGACCTCATTCTCATTCTCGCTGGTTGTTAGTGAAAGCTTAAATTGCTTGTTTGAGTGGCGTGATTCTTCATTCGGGGTAGTGTCTGCTTCACCTGCCAAATCTGCTTCGTAGATTGCAAGTTTTCTTTCTATGAGTTTTGTTGCTTCTTTAACCTGATCGTAGTAAGCATCCGTATGGTATTGGTGCTCAGGTTTGTTAAACGCAGAAATCTTTTCATGGCGGGCTTGAAATTCTTCCCAAAGTTTCTTGTATTCCTGTTGTTTTTTTTATGATAAGCTCTTTTGTTCTCCTATTCTTAGGTTCTCTTCGGAGGTTTTCCAAGAGTTTGGTCATTTGATCACCGACTTCAAGTTGTTTGTTGGCTAACTCTTCCATGACGATGGTTCTCTCTCTGCAAGAAGTTGATGTTTTTAAATTAAATTTCATTGCTTACTGATGTTGTTTTTTTTTTGATAACTGTCGCTTAATATGTTCTTCAGATTATGTTGTGGCTGGTGAATCGTGAATGCGGAAGATGGTAGTATATCGGTGGTAGTATGGCACCTCTGAATTAAGTAGGTACTGTTTATCCCTTCTTTGAAATGATGAAATAGTCGCGGTTCAGTTTTTTCTCGAAGGACCAATATTTATTTTATCTTGTTCCCTTACCTCTGGTGGGGGGTGAACAAGGTGATTGATTAAACGTTGACTGATAATTAGCAACTGATTTATTAATATTTTAAACACCGTTTATATACAATCAAAAAAATGCTTAGCTTAACAATAACAATAATAATTTCTTAAGACGTGCAATACAAGGTTCAGCAAATTATATTTTGGTTGTGACCTATTGAGCATAAATGTGCTTGCATGGTGATCGGTTTATAGTTTATTGACCGATGAATGCAATTTATTGATTGTTGCATAAATTGCATTGTCATCTTTGCTATGTGTTCTGACTTGAACAAGGTATAAATAAATAAATAAAAGTTGATAGAGTAATAATAAGAATAAAGACATATGCCCTAGAAACGGGGCATTAACGGCATAAACGGGGCATTAACCTACTAGATTACAGTAAAACAGGTAATAAGCTGAGAAATCAGTAACAAAATAATATATATATATGTATATATAATAAAAAAGCAAAATACCAGGCTACCACAAACAAGAGAAATAATAAAGCTGAATTAAGATCAGCACAAACAGTATACAAATATGTTAAAATTGCCCTAAATTTAGCCTAGCCTCTAAGATACCGCCTAACATTAGAATAGAAGGCACAATGATTTTTAAACAGGCTACTACAAAAAACAAATATATTTAGTAATAGCGATAAAATAAATAAAGAAATATATTTTCTTGTATTACAAACAAGTAGTAGTAACATAGTTATAACTGCTTAGATCCAGAAAGATAGGAACTTTTTTAAAAACAAAGGGGGATAAAATTTCGTAAGCTCACACTGAACCGACCAAGACCCGAGCCGCCAAAATAACACCCACAACAACCTCCCCTGAGAATTATTCCTCTTCAAAGAATAATTCTCTTTTTCTCAGGGGGAAGGATTGTTATGTACGTAAATTATACCTAAAAACATACCTGAAAAAGAGTAACATTAAAATTATTCAAAAGATTTCATCCATAAATTTTTTACATAAGCTAATCATGCCTAAAACATGGATAGCTTATCTATTCAATCAGTGAAAAAAATTGCGTCAGCAATTTTCTTCACATTCCATGAATTAAAACAAAATTATTCCCATGGCAAATTTTGCCTTAAGCAAAATTTGCCAGTAGAAATAATTACTTTAAAAAATAAATGAAACAAAAGGCAAATCGTACATTCAGTACGATTTGTCATGAAAATCACAATATGTATGTACGAACGTACATACATATCACAAAAAAGCTTTCGCGATAAGAAATGCGCGCAGCGAAAATTCATTATATGTATACGCGCGCCGCAATTTCAAGCGACGGGACGGTGGCTGATGTTTATAAAAACATCAAATTACATTTTTTTCAAGCCACCGTCCATCGAAAATATTCTGGACTTGTTAAAACTTGACCAGAATAAAAGTTAAAATTTTCTCAGGGTAGAAATGCAATTAAGCATTTTTCTACCCTGCATAAGGCGCTTGATCACGATTAAAGTGATTAAGCGAGGAGTTGATTTTAAAACTTGAGAGAGGTTGGTTATTTATTCGGGCGTAAGTGTTGTTCTCGAGAATTTTCGGTTCGCGGTAATGAAGTTAAAAAAGAAAAAAAATCAAGAAGACTTGGTTCGCGGTACAAAAGAAAGAGTGCCATCCGAATTGTACGAAAAAAAAACAACGTTTTTCAATACGTATAGCCTATTGGGCGCATAAGTAGAATTGCTCTACTAAATAGTGAGATTTAGTTCTAAGAGAAACAAAAATAAGCAGAAGTTATAACTGTGCGATTGAGTAGCGTACCTAAGTGTTAAGGATAGAGTTGAACGAAATAGAAAAGTTAAGTAAAAATAGTCAAGTGTGTAATAGAAAGTTTGATAATTGATCAATAAAAGGAGTGTACACAGATAAATCAAGAGTATTTTGGGATATAGAAACCCTGTCCTACCAAAGGTACGTAGCATTGTTCATGCGACAAGCAATGCGAGAAGATGTCTAAGTGAATGCAGAGACGCGCTTATGATTTTACATGTAATTTTTGATTTAGAGATTAGTTTGCACTACATTTAGTTGTTACATTCGGAAAACAAAGTTATGGAGTCGTCCGACGAGGGATATTTTCGTTCTTAAAATATTTGCAATTATTTTTTTTCCAAAGAAAAAACTCATTTTCTGCTCATCCATTAAATATTAAAAGAAGCAAATATGTGGAATTTCATCACCTATACGGTAAATTAAGTATTTTTGCGTGTACACTTCAAGAAAAACCATCTTTGCTTACGGGAGAAAATACTGCACAGCCAGCTTTCTCGCTTTGCGCTTTGAAATCAGCTTTGCTTTCAGTTCCGCTTTGCTTCTACTTTGACATGATCGCGCAACTATGTATGTGCATAGTTTTCTCGCGTGAGCTCTCGCATTGGTCAGCATTCAGCTCGGCTCCGCTTCGCGCGCGCACCCTGACAGCAGCCTTAGAGCGCTCCTTGAGCGCTTTTTAAGAGCAGAATTGAAGCGCTTGCCTCTCGGACATGCCTATGTTAAAAAGCAATGAACTTGATAGGGAAAAGAAGTGCTACGAACTTCCAGAGAAGCGCTTCAGGAGGGCTCTTGAAGCGCTCTTTTTCCAAGTGGAATATAACTATACTTATTTTTTGTAAAAAGTAACTATTTGTATAGGTCATTGGTATAACCTCCATCATTGAACTTCTATGGTAGGCGATCAGAGATAACCATACTGACAAGACCTCTCTTATCGCTGGGTTGAAAAGTTCAATTTTTTGTTTGTTTGTACTACAATGCATTTTGTAAATTTATTGAAATTATTTTCATTAAATTATTTTCAGTCTTAAGGCACTTTCACACAAAAAAATTGAACCGAAAAAATGTAAACCGAAAGACTTAATTTATTCCACTTTAAAACAAAATGTTTGCTCCAATGATTAATAAAATCATGGGAAATAGGATAACCTAATAATAGCTAACACCTAATAAAATAGTATATTTATCTCAGATTTAAATAAAAACACAACTTTTATGTTTTATCAGCTGAATTTTTCGACCAAGTTTTTCTGCCGATAAAACATAAAAGTTGTGTTTTTCTTAAAAATCTGAAATAAATATAGCTATTTTCTCAGTAAAATTCTTAGTTTATCCTATTTCCCTGCATTTTATTAATCATTGGAGCAAAAATCTTGTTAGTGGAATAAATTGAGTTTTTCGGCTTACATTTTTTTGGTTCTTGGTTTTGATGTGAGAGTGCCTTTAGAGGCGAAAAATATTCCTGTTACGACAGTAATCATGAAACAAATTCACATTTTGTACGCCTTGAAAATTTGGTGGTAGCTCTAGTAAAAAGAAATACTCAGAATTCTGTCCAGGAAAGAAGCCCTATTAGGTAAAGTGTTGTAGCAGAGCTTTTGCCGCCTGAGGCGGTCCCGAATTTGCCGCCCTTTCTAACTTAATCAAAATCAAGAATGGTTATTAACAATTATTGAACATAAATAAATAAATGAGTAAAACCATTTATTTATTTTGTTTAAACAGATTGTACACATAATGTTAAAAAGTATGTTGATTTACATATTTATTATTCTTGTTTTTTTATTACAAAATGTCTTAAATGACATTGTCAAAATTTATATTATCTGTTAGTTCTCCTTCTAAGGACAGTATCACTAGATTTCGTAATCTTGAATCACTCATTGTGGAACAAAGATAATTTTTAATTAATAATGGCTATTGTTGTTCTAACCTATATTTTTGGATAAATTTTAAAAGTTCAAGAGGCCCGTTTTTCCAACCTTTTGCTTGCTCTTGTAAAACAGGTAGAGACATCAAATTCTGGATCTTTTTCCTTTCAATAAGAAATTGTTCCTTGTCGTCAATGTCAACAAAATTATTTACTTGACATTCAAAATTTTCTTTTAAAAGATTAGATGGTGTTAGGCACAAATACTTCGCTGCAAGGACATGTAGTTGCTGAAACCGTACTTTTATTTCCTGGATAACTCTATCCATCAATATCAAAAACATTTCCCTTTGTATTTCTACTTCTAAAGATAGTCCCACGTCCCGCGAATTTTCACCGCCCATAATTGTTTTCCTTCTAACTCGACGCTCAGTGGATATCTCCAACTCGTCATATATTTTTTTGACTGTTGTAAGTTGTAACTGCTTTTTGTACTAGGGTGTCCCTTTGTCCAGTGAAATACATTTGTAAAGAATTCAGTTTTAAATCACATTGATAAATATTTAATCCTTTTGTTTACAGGTATTGTTGCGCGTCATTAATTTCAAAAACGACGGACTCCCATAAATAGAGGTAGCACGCAAAAGAAAAATATTGCATTGACTTGAGTAATATTCCAGCGTCTATTCTCGTTTTAATATTTTCTTCTTAGATGTCAATTTTTCCAAAGCACTTAAACTGTTTAATAAATGTTTTTCTTTCAACAGTCACCGCATCTCCTCTTGTGTTCCAACGAGGTTCTACACTGCGCTTAAAGCGGCCCACACACGATACAACTGTTGGTTCAACTGTTGTACCAATCTGTGTTGACATACAACCGTTGTATGGTGTGTGGGCCAATTGTACGAAGAATCCAACGATCGCAAGCTCGGTTGGATGGATAGATGTGCATGCAGGTATATCGCTGTTGTATATGCGACCGTTGTATAGTGTATGTGCTTGTTGTTCAACCGTTGATCCGATTTCATTACCTGTGAAGTTTTTTATTGTAATTGCATTGTAAAAAACAAACCAAAATGGTGTCTATTAAGTATAGAGTATAAGTATAGAGTATAAGGACTTCTGGGAAGAGTTTATTGATATATTATTAATTTTCAAAGACATAATCACAGCTGAAAAACAAATGCACATTTTCTTATTTGTTTGACTACCGATGACATTATTTCGTAATACTTAGTATGAAAAGTTACACAAGACTGACAGCGGAAGAAGTTGGTCCAACAGTTGTATCGTGTGTGGGCCGCTTAAGGCCTGAATTACAATTACGACTGATCTGTCGATTGCGTCATGATTTTCAGTCGAAGTCGACGCTGAGGTGAAATTTGTAATTAAATTAAAGCTTCAACTGCGAACAAACCAAGAAGTGCCAACTACTGTGATTGAACTGAAGTTGGTCGCAGTCGACACCATTTTAGGGAAAAATGCCTAAGCTTTGTGGCAACAATTTGTGCATTTTTTACAGCGTAGTGTTAAGGAAATCTCTTCTTACTGCCTAACTTGTTCTTAAGTTAAGTTTACTTCAACCAACACGTATTGGCGATGTCCATGACCGATGGGGGCTCTATTTACAATAACAACAATGGCGCTAACGAAAGTATTATCAGCTGATGTTTGTTTCCATACATGGAAAGCTTAAAAATCTCAACGTCACGTTGATAAGGACTGCCGGGGTCAGCACGCATTATATTATAATAAATGATTCTGTGGATTACAACATTATTATGCTATTAATTTTTATTTTGAAATAATTTAGACAGAAATATAAAAAATTCCGCCCCAAAATATGTGCCGCCCCGGGCTGAAAGCTACCCCCTCCCCCTGATACGCTACTGATTTGGTATACTGATTTCATTCCGGAAATTGAACCTAGAAGGCAAAATTCAGATGCTAGTGGATGATGATAAAACAACCATCTATTACATGCAAAATCGTTTATCAGGCCAAAAATAGGTACACTATTCTGAATTCCTACGATAGGTCTTGGAGCGAGTGGAAATATTTAATAATAAAAGCTGTTTTCTGATTATAATAACTTCGCTATAGCTTTAATCATACTAAAGAGAGTAATGAAACCATGAGCGAATATTACTCTTGTGCCGATTCGAGAGGAGCCTTTTGTGTTGCCAAGCGTCATTTGGACACAAATGTCATTTCCAGCGAATTTATTTTGAGTTTTGCGTATTATATTGACTGAAATACGTTTTGAATATATTAAAATATTTAACAAAATAAGAGTTTCTTCGTTTAAATTACTTCGGGAAAAGTAATTATGTGCTGGTGGGAAAGCAAAGAAATTTCCAAATAGAAAGGTTTTTCACTTTGAAAACGATGATTGAAATTGAGACGAACAAATTTGTGACAATGTCGCAAGCAACCAATTGACAGATAATTCGACCCTTGTATATAGAACTATCTAGTGATTGCGAAATGAAGTTCTACTTAGTTTTATTGCTGTATTGTAGAGCCGCTACTGCAGACAAAAACCTTTCTTCACAACTTCGCCGAGCCATAGGGGCGCTCATTTATAGTTTTTGGAGTGCTGCCTTTCTTGCTGGGAAAGGACGTAAATGAAATAATATTGCCTCGCGCAAATGGATAAGCTTTCAAATTTATAATATTTATGCATTTAGGCAGGCACTTGAGAAGAGGGGCATATAGGTCGGACTCTGTTTTTATTCCATGTTGTTCATATGATAGGATTAAATTAAAAGACCTTTATAAAATATATTTCAGTCGTAAACTCCATGTAACAAATAAAATAAGTAAGGCATGCGGATGTGGTTGTGTAAGGAAACACTTTCTAAACTTTCGCCTAGTAGAAAATGCTACTGGTTTCAAAAATCCTCTTCCCCGCTCGGGGGGAATCCTATGTAAACTAACGCTGTTTCATCTGGAAATTGCGCATATCTATGTCGACGCGTTCTCAAGCAGTGTCCAAATATATAGTGGAAAACGAAATTTCTGTATGGCAACTGCACGAAGGAGTTGCCCGATTTATCTCATTTCCGAACTTAAATTCACTCTTTTTTTAAATTCCGTCTAAAAATTTGCAGCTCTCTAAGTATACGGGTTCTCGAGTTATCGTACACACAGATAGATAGACAGACGGAAGGACGGACGGACATGTAAAATCAAAATAACTGCTAATATTAGGCGTGGCTGTTCAATTCATTTAGCTCTACCATCATTATTTCTGTGCAAACGGAATGACAAACGTAGTATACCCTATAGATTTCATCTAGGGCATAATAAAATAAGTAAAAAACAAAACTGAGGCCAAACCGCATGAAAAAGTAAAAAAAATAACCTTTTTTTCACACACAGAGGTGGACTCAGATTTTTTAATTGGGACATTTCTCTTGAATATTCTATCTCTTCATGAATCAAATCTCTTATTACCTCTGATTGATCATACTGAAGTATATCGGTGATTGTCAGCGAATAAAATCTGAGTCCACCTCTGTGTGTGAAAAAAAGTTTATTTTCTACTTTTTCATGCGGCTTGGCCTCAGTTTTGTTTGAAAACTCGTTTTTTACTTATTTTATTTTCTGCCTTTTTCACGTTAACTAAATTGTTATTACGTGCTGCATGGAGATATTTTAAAACAATTTTATGACGGCTGAATAGACACTGATTTACCAGTTTTTCAAAAAATTTATTCGAGTAAAAATTATTATGCAACTCATTTCGCTCTACAACTTTGTCTTAGGTTGCAAAACGCTCAAACGCTTCCTTGGTTGGAAAAACTCCGGAAAAGCGTTTTGCATGAATTTTCCTCGATTTTTTCTGCAAGTTTTCACCATTGTCGGTGAGAAAGTAATGATGCCAGTTGATAGGGATACAGGAAAATTTTCCGGAAAAGTCGGAAAATTTCGGAAAACTCTGCATTTTTCCTGAAACGGATTTATCACTAATCAACTTTGTACCAAATTTTCAAATGATTTTTCCCGATTTTCCGGGTTTTCCATGGAAATTTCCGGTTCAAATTTTGATAGATTCAATTGCCACGCGACATGAACCTGTGTGCCAAATTTCAGCTCGCTGTGATGACGAAAAGTGGGTCTACGAGAGTGTCGAAAATAGTAAAGAAATAGACAAATTCGTGTACGAGTTAAAGGGAATGGCTGGCCTCAAAAATTGGCAATCCTTTCTTGATGTATTTTATGTTTACTGTGAAAGCGGTCAGTCCTAGATGTTTTAATTGTACTGAAAGCTTCTTCAGAATATTAAATTCTATGAAATAGGTTATAATCATTTTTACGCTAAAAACCACTCAACGAATAACTTGCAATGATGGAGACATCATCATAAGAATTGGTCTTAGACCAATTCTAGCTTTTTTACTTGTTTTTTATTAATTTTAAGATACTTTTCATTATTTCACAGAAATAATCAACACACCACAGATATTTCGTACTGTCAACTGTAAAAAAACGCGTGGCTCCCATTGTATCATAAACGCCACAAAGTGGTGCTACGACAAAAACGCATAGCTCTCATTGTATCTGGGGATTATGTGCGATTACTGGTGAGTGAACTTCAATAAAATCGACAATCGGCCCCATGCGATAAGACCTCGCGAAATTCTTGATCAGGAGGTAGGTTACTATCAGAAGTAGAGGGATCTTAATATAAAACAAATAAAAAAGTATAAAGAGTTTTGCTATGAAAATTCATAGCGAAACTCTCTATGAAATGCTAGTCCCGCATAGGGCTAAATCTTGCTAGACATTCAAGTAAATACGCAGTATTCCGCCTCATATAATTCACACTTAAAATTTATTTGAAGTCTATTCTATACGGCAGGCAGGAACCAAGCCGTACTGACGATTATACGGTTCCTGCTTATATGAAATGCCCTCTTTTTGCAATGAAATTTCTTTTTAAAAAAAAAATAAAAAAACAAAAATTATTTTCGTTTGCATAAAGAGTTTTTTCCACTCAAAAAGTATAAGAAAAACAAGTAAAAAAGCTAGAATTGGTCTAAGACCAATTCTTATGATACCCTAGATAAATGCCCGTAAGTAATTTTGTACGGTGAATTGGTTTTTCGCATATATTTCTAGAATCGACATAAAAAATGGTTATAACCAATTTTATAGGATTTTATATTCTGATATTCTGAAGAAGTTTTTAGTACAATAAAAAGGCCTTGCACTGATCGTTTTCACAGTATGTATCCGTAAAACACCTAAATTTTTATATGGAAACATCAAGAAGGAGCTGCCCAATTTAGTCCATTTTTAAAATTTTATTTGCTATCACTATGGAAACACCATGTACCAAATTTCAGCTCTCTATCGACACTTTCTCAGCCAGTATCCAAATATATAATGGGTAACGACATTTTTGTATGGCAACTGCACGAAGGAGTTGCCCGATTTGTCTCATTTTCGAACTTAATTTTACTTTTGTTTTTTTAATTCCATATACAAAATTTCAGCTCTCAAAATATACGCGTTCTCGAGTTCTCGAGCAATCGTGCGCACAGACAGATAGTCAGACGAACGAACGGACGGACGGACGGACAGACGGACAGACGAAAATTAAAATTACTTTTAATAAACACAAGCGATCCAGATGGACGATTTTTCGTTTGCCTCCTGTACCACGTTGAATCCTGTATACTACGTCATTTGTTCTAGTTACTACTGAATACGGTCCCCCAGTGTTGTTGTGATTTTGGAGAACGTCCCTTACGTGCGTCGGTTCGGGCTGTATACCCAAACAAGATCACCTTCTATGAATCCTGCTGAATTCGCACGTAAGTCATAGCGGGGCCTCATCCGAATGGTACTTACTGCTAATTTTGCCCTCGTGGCCACCTGTACATCAGCTCTCCGTTTCAATGGGGCTCTGACATATATATTCTACCTTGTGTTGTTGAAAGGTAGTCTTGGCGTATCTTTCGACCGTCAAGTATTTTCATATATATTTTACCTTGTGTTGAAAGGTAGTCTTGGCTTCGCTTTGGACCGTCGAGTATTTCATATATATTCTACCTTGTGTCGAAAGGTAGTCTTGACGTGGCTTTGGACCGTCAAGTATTTATATATACATTATACCTTGCGTTGAAAGGTAAGCTTGGCGTGACTTAGGACGGTCAAGTAAATCTCTCTAAATATATCTTGTTTATGCACAGATTGGTGAATTGGCCAAAACATTATTTTTATTATTGTTATAGTAACTTGTTATTGAATTGTGTTTAGAATTAAGTATTGGAATTGTGAGTTCTTTTCAAATAAACTTTTGGTGAAATTAAATCGTGGGTTCTTATTTGTAAACTTGCTCCTATTTTATTTTAGCATAAACTTGCATATTATTCATTGGTCCTTCGAGCCGGATCCCGATATTTTCAATATTTCAATAGTTTCAATATTTAAGGCCTGTTGTCACAATTTCAATTTTTTTTTACTTTCTCAATTATTGAATTAACTTATATAACTTCATCTAATGATGGATGTAAAATTAAAGAGACTTATTGCTAAACAAAAGGCTTGTGTAAGTGAAGTCCAACAAGCTAAGGCTAATTTCAAAAAATTATGGGAGAAATAAGAGCAAAAGGTATCGAAGGAGGGTTATATATTAGAATGACTAGAAACTATAAAAACAGTTTGGGAAAAGCACAGTGAGAACTATAGCGAAATAATACAAATGGTTTATGAGCTAAATGATGGCGATCTTGAGGATTATTTCAAGGAAAACGCATATTCTGTGTTCGAAGAACTTTACTCTACTTATACTGGGGAATTACGGGAATTGCTCCTCAGTATTAAAGGAAATAAGGCGTCGTCAATTGCGACTGATCAAAAACAAGATCACGGGGAAAAAGTTTTTCCGAATATCAATCTACCAAAAATTCAATTACCCAAGTTTTCGGATGCTTATGATGCATGGAGAACATTTCATGACATTTTCGTAACGCTCATACACAACAATACAGAGCTTCCTGCAGTACAAAATCTGCATTACCTAAAGTCTTCGCTTACAGGCGCAGCTGAGAAACTTCTCAAGCATATACAAATCACTACTGTGAACAATAAAATTGCTTGGGATACGCTCGTTGATCTATATGTATAGCAATAAAAGGGTTCTTGTTAACACGCAACTAAAGCTGCTTTTTAATTTTCAAGTCGTACAATACGAATCAGCATCTGGTGTAAAAGGCTTATTAGACAAACTTTCGGAATGTTTGCAAGAGATCGAAGCATTAGAGGTACTTATAGTTGGATGGGATCCTATTCTAATCCATTTATTTGTACAGAAATTCTCTTCGGAAACTCACCGTTTATGGGAACAGTCCCTTTCAGGCTCTAAGGAGTTACCTACACTCAAGACCTTCATTGACTTCCTCACAAAGCGTTTTCGTACGTTGGAAGCAATTGCTGAGTCTAAACCTAATAAAATCATACCAGGTTCCTCAGCAAAGCCAAGAACATTTCATACAAGCAGCAAACACTCCTGCCCAATGTGCAAAGGCAGTTACTACTTGCAACACTGCAATAAATTTAAAAATTTAGATTCCAAGTTTCGAAAACCCGATATCTTAAAATGGCGTTTATGTCTAAACTGCTTTTCTCCCAAACACAATGTAAATGAGTGTACAAGTAAATTTAAAATTTCAAAAATGCAATGGATTACATCATACATTATTACACGTAAATAAGGCAGAATCGCCTAAAGCTCAGCCTTGCAATTCGGCTTCTTCGGAAGAAAGAAATATTAAGCAGATCGGCACTTTCTCACAACAAGTCACCACTTCGACATATAAGGTTCCGTCCGCCATGACAAAATCAGCATTACTTGCAACCGCTTTAGTACGTGTAAGAGCTAAGTCAGGTTTAGAGATGACCATGAGAGCTCTCATTGATCCAGGATCTCAAGTATCCATCATGATAGAAAAAGCTGTCAAAGGACTACAGCTTCGCGGCCAGCGAACATCAGTTAGAATTTCAGGTGTAGGGGAATCAAACCACACATCTACTCAAAATGTGAAAATGTGAAGTTACGTGAAGTTACCTTTTTAATGAGCTCATGTGTACGACAGAATTTCTCAATTTCCGTAAATGATTTAGTACTCAAAAGGCTTAGAGTTTTCTGCCTCCATCTCGTGTGCTCAAAAGTGGAGAGCATATATCAAATTTAGATCTTGCCGACTCAAAATATTTCTTACCTGGAAAAATTGACATACTTCTAGGAGCAGAAGTATATGCGGCAATTATTCTTGAAGGAATGAGAAAGGGACCAAAGGGTTGTCCCACGGCCCAAAATACAGAGTTAGGTTGGATACTTTTCGGACCAACTGATTGTAACATAGAGGACAACTCACACAACTCACACACACTCACACATCGAATATCTATTGAATGCGATGATAATGCAAATCTGGACAAGGATCTAAAAAGGTTTGGGAAATTGAAGAAGTGTGAATGACTAGAACATTAGACCCAGAAGACGTTCAATGTGAAAACTTCTACAAGGAAACAGTTAAGAGAGATGATTCATGATGTTATCAAGTTAGATTGCCTTTCAAAAATCAGCTACCACCTGTTTTAGGACACTCAAGACCCGTGGCAATTCGCAGACTTTACCAAATGGAACAGAGATTAAAGCGAGACGAATACATTCATAAACTTTATACTGATTGTTTAAGTGAATACATCACTTTGAACCATATGACTCCTTTAAACAGGAGTATACGAACTACAGAACCAATCAACGAATATTATATACCACACCATGCCGTTCTAAAGGACAGCACTACCACTAAACTACGAGTGGTTTCGATGCTTCTTGTAAGTCGTCGAATGGAAGCGCGCTAAATCAATTTTAATACCAGGGCCTGCCCTTCAGCAGGACTTATTTTCAATAGTAATGAGATTTCGGAAACACCAGTTCGCTATGTCTGCCGATATTGAAAAAAATGTATAGGCAGATTAACATACATCCACAAGATCAACACTTTCACAAAACTGTTTGGACATAAGGACAGGATGAAAATGTAACTGAATATGTTCTCACTACGGTAACATTTGGCACAACATCAGCGAGAGATTTTTATATGGATGACTGTTTAACAGGTGCAGATACTCTTGAGGAAGCTACGATATTGCAAAAGGAACTCAACCAGTTATTGGATGCCGGAATATTTGTCTTGAGAAAATGGACTAGTAATCATCTCGAAATTCTAGAAGGAGTCCCACCAGAACATAGAGAGCTCCAAACTACGCATTCCTTGTCTTCAAATGAATCAATAAAGGCTTTAGGAATATACTGGAATCCAACTACGGACTATTTTACGTTTAAATTAAATTTCGGCACTCCCCCAGAAACATGGACAAAAAGAACAATACTATCACACATATCTAAACTTTTTGATCCTTTAGGATGGCTTGCGCCATCTATTATAATAGGTATAAAATCATTATTCAGAGCCTATGGATTTCTGGTTGTTCATGGGACGAGCCCTGTCCCAGCAAACTAGCTCAAGAATGGATTATGTTGCGGGAAGAATTCTCAGCACTCATCGATTTTAAAATTCCTCGCTGGTTACGAACATCGAAAAATACATCAGTGCAAATTCATGTTTTCTGTGACGCCTCTACCAAAGCCTATGCTGCATGCGTATATATTCGTATTCTTGATAAAAAGTCCAATGCACAAGTCAACTTAGTCATGTCCAAAACACGAGTAGCTCCTATTAAGCCAACTACATTGCCTCGACTAGAGTTATGTGGTGCTACTCTACTAGCAAGACTAATCACGCAAATTGTCTAACCAGGTGGCAGCATATTCAAAAATTGCTACAGCATTTTTGGAAAAAATGGGCAGATGAGTTTTTGTCCAGACTTCAACAACGCCCAAAATGGCAAACAAAATAAAAAAATCTAAAAATAGGACATATGTATCATTAAGGATGAAAGGTTACCTCCCACTAAATGGAGTCTTGGTCGTATAATACAATTACATCCAGGCTCTGATGGGTTAGTTCGAGTCCTTTCTTTAAAAACGAAAGGTGGCGTTCTAAAAAGATCTATTACAAAATTATGCCTTCTACCTTGTTCCAACCCTGTCGAAAATTAACACGCACTTTCTAACAAAACCGTTACGACTGCCTGCTATACAAGCCAGAACGATAGTATTAATGTTTAGTTCTTTTCACACTTTGGATTAGAAACAAACAAAAAGTATGGAGGATATATTAATAGTACACGACTACTCAACATTTTCTACATCACTAGGAAGTCCAAGAACAAATCTCCCAATAACACCGGGAAAGAAAATTGAGGAATTACTCAATCAAATATTAGGCGAAACTAAGAGCAAACCATCTTCACCAACTCATACAGCTCCGTCAACATCGAAGAAAGTTAATAATGCCGACAACAATACACAAAACGACGACGGCATTGACGAGAACAATATCATCCGAATCCGACCTCGTCAACCTGGTATTAGGCGACGTAAATGGCCAAAGCCGTCACTCGAAGGCATCATACCTACTCTGTATGAAGAGCTGCGAAAATCAAAGAAGGGCCGATTCCGATATGGGACGGAGAGTGTAATGGTTGTGAAATTTCGTGTGTATAAAGACGGTCGAGTAACATGGAAATAAATATATGATTATTCCAATGCTGAAGAAGGAACTTTTTCTGGATTCTCCGGTATATAACAAAAGCTAAAATAAGTTTTTAATTTGTTATTTCATTACACAACTCGTTATACTTTGGGTGACAAGTTTCAAGTCTTGGTTTGACTGATCACCAGGTCCCAAATAGCGAAATTGAGTGACTTGAAAAACAAATGAAAAATTAGAACAAAGGAAAGAAATGAAAAAATTAAAAAATTGAGAGCAATAGAAGAAAACCAATTTTTTTATTAAAAAAAATTTAAAAAAAAAAATAAAAATAAACAAAAACAGATTCATTCGAAACGATTCGAACCTGTATTCGCCCGCAGTGGGCTAAAAAAGAAGTAAAATAAAAAGGAAGAAGAAGAAGCGTTTCGTGTTAGCAGAAAACCTTACACTCATCCGTGCAGCTTGGTTTTCTGCCTGCTGCAGACGCTTGAAACAGATCAAATTGATCTCTTCTCATATAAACTCAGAATAAATTCTGGGTGTGAATTATATGAGGCAAAAAGCACTCCTATTTATACCAAGGAGGAAGAAATAAAGAGAGAGATTACTCTATAGGATTTTTTACCGGGTTAAAACTATATTTGCTGAAGAAGGAACTTTTTCTGGATTCTCCGGTATATAGCAAAAGCTAAAAAATGTTTTTAATTTGTTATTTCATTACACAACTCGTTATACTTTGGGTGACATGTTTCAAGTCTTGGTTATTCTTGGATTATACCAATATAAGTGCTTTTAATTTTCCCTCGTTTACTTTTCTCTTTCTTGGGGACACTCTCGTTTCTTTGCTGGGCCGGAGAATGTTGCAGCAACATACATACATACTTTTTATAATAAAAACAACAACAACATACACTGGTTAAATTCAATCTATTTATTCGCACTTATTTGTTATTTCACAAATTGGGTGATTACGTAGCTCTGCCCTGGAGTTAAGTGCTGAAAGGAAAAAAAAATAAAATTACAAAGATAAAATTCTTATTATTAACACAAAAAATTATTTGTAAAATAAATATTAATAACAGATCTGGACATCTACTGAGAATAATATTATATTTCAATTTCACAATTTGTAAGCCGCTGCAACCAAATGGACTCTTGCATTCGCTTCTAAAGGTTGGACACACTGATAAGGAAATAAATTTGGGAAATTTACCAGTGACGTCGGCCATATTCTACAAGGGATGACTCACTATTTTCACGGAGCTCCAGAGTATATAAGGCCGAAAGCAGCAAAGTAAAATTTATTATTCCTCAGACGACCATCAAGGAAAGATCCTCATTATTACACTTCATAATAAATATTAAATATTTATTATATTTATACCTTGTGTTGAAAGGTAGTCTTGGCGTGGCTTTGGACCGTTAAGTATTTTACATATACATTATACCTTGTGATTAAAGGTAGTCTTGGCGTGGCTTTGGACCGTCAAGTATGTCATATATATTCTATCTTGTGTTGAAAGGTAGTCTTGGCGTGGCTTTGGACCGTCAAGTATTTTCATATATATTTTACCTTGTGTTGAAAGGTAGTCTTGGCGTGGCTTTGGACCGTCAAGTATTTTCATATATATTCTACCTTGTGTTGAAAGGTAGTCTTGGAGTGGCTTTGGACCGTCAAGTATTTACATATACATTATACCTTGTGTTGAAAGGTATGCTTGGCGTGTTGTTTATCCACAGATTGGTGAATTGGCCAACACATTATTTTTATTATTGTTATAATAACTTGTTATTGAATTGTGTTTAGAATTAAGTATTGGAATTGTGAGTTCTTTTGAAATAAACTTTTGGTGAAATTAAATCGTGGGTTCTTATTTGTAAACCTGCTCCTATTTTATTTTAGCATAAACTTGCATATTATTCAGTATGTTTGAGAGTGATTTGCTTGGCCGTGAAGGCCAGACTGCCAGCAGAGCTGACAGATCACTCGGTGGACAGCGTTGACTGCAGGGCGCCACGCTAGCTCGCCTCGGATATTGACGAAGAGTGTGGGGAGGTTCCACGAAGACCTGAGGCTGCCACCAGCCATATACAAAATTGTTCGTGCCTACAGCTCACACTCAGTCCTTAAGGGACTTCTGCACCACTTACCTACATCCATTGGGAAGGCACAGATGTTTGGCCTTCTCTGCTTGCCCCAACCACCCAACTGACTCTGAGGGCAGATAATTTTCAGAGTCCCTGTGTTGACCTGAAAAGAGAAGAGAAGAGGAGCGGACCTAGACGATCTTCAAATCAAGAGGGCTCCAGGAATTTGAGAGGAGAAATGAAAATATCTCTAGAATTCCATTACGTTACAATTGAAGAAATCTCATTTATTGTTTATATACTTATATTCACCCCCGACGAACTTGTGATTTTATACTATGGACAATTTATTTCTTTTACTAATCGTACTAGATATGCTCAGTGAATCTAGAACTCGGTTAAGGGTGAGTAAGTGATTGTTTCTCAAAATGACTTTCCAAAACAAAATCGATTGCACTCTGATGTGGCTATCTCTCGTATTTCAAATTATAATATTTTAATTACTCGTGTACAGCATCTCACTGCCTGAAGGGCTACTATCCTATATCATTCCACATTCCGATTGGAACTCAAATTACCATTAATTCCAATTATGACTTGAGTTAAGCCACCCAAAATTCAGAGCATTACTTCATAATATGTGATAAGACACGTACAAAATTCTCCAAAGTATATATATAACCACTAAAGATCAAAACGTACTTAATTCCAGGGCCCCCGACTTGGTGAAGCGCTCCGGCAAACGGACGTACCTGAATGGAAGATATGAAAAGAATTTATATGCCCAGACTAACTACTTAGGTGTCCGGGATAAATAATATATTAAATTTATTGAAAAAGAAGTCTTTTCACGCCTTTACGGCAAAAGTATACTGTGTTAAAATTCCACCAAAATCTAATCGTTAATCTTTTGTACTTCAAAATTGTGATAAAATTAAATGCAATTCATCAGGAATTTGTTGTTTACTTAGGTTAGCTTATCTGTATGCACGTTATCGTAATCAGCAAATGCAGATGAGTGTTATTTTGGGATACAATATTTGTAGGAGCCACTTGCGTACCCTTGTACATAACTTCCAGTGCTTTCTGGTACTAACGCAATGAAAATGAGATATAATTTACCACAATTCACGGGTTCTTGATCATAATTTTACTTAATTTTTGTTGACTTAGCAAACATTTACTATTACTAGGTACCATTTCAGTAATTCATATGTTCATAAACACCAGCTATGAGTATTTGGTAAAACTTGAAGAATGTCGCTATTCAAAATGGTACACCTGACGTACTTAAATTAAAAAAATACAAAATATTTCGCCGAACAGTTATTATATCCATAGTTATCAGACGTAGGGATCTTGTGCTATTAATTCAGACGGCGTAATACTTCCTATATGTACCTGAAGAGCTACACCGTAAAAATCATGAACTAACTTTGTGGAAAATTACTATGGTTAAAATAGTCACTACCGCTTAAAATGTATGTACATATATACACATAATCATTAAGAAATTAAATACTTTATACGTAATCTGCAAACTTCCTAGTTTTAATTGCAAAAATATGTAAAGTAAGTAAGTTTTTAGATATTTTATGTGATTTTACATTTAATTACATAAACATTTTGTACCATACTGAAAATTTGTGTAACTTACATACAGTACCGTGATTTTACACAAAACTTTTGTGTCATACTGTAAATTTGCGTGAAATTCGATATAATACTGTAATTTGCATTGAATTTCCCATATTTAAAAAGTAAAATTTCAATATTACATAAGTAATGACGTTTGCATTTATCTCTGTTCTTTCCTTCAGTACTCTGCTCATACGTTTATCAGGATGCGTTGCGATGAATTATTATACGGGAAATTATATCAGAATGCGGTCGCCGGTCAGTATATAGTTTGATTTTCTGGAGTGAGTTGGTGATAGATTAATAATCATAAAACATGTAAAGAAATGTTACTAGTTTCGATCCTAACAGTTACCTTAAAAACCGTTTTAAAAATCAGAAAATATTTTTAGGTACGCAGTATTTTTCCGGACAGGGATCTTTTCGCATCCCGCCTTTTTCCACATTTATTTTTATAATCCGTGCGTGGTTTCCTTCTCTTCAGCTTTCCTTGTTACAAATAACTTATAAATTTGCCTTCTTTTAAGATCCTTATAATTTTCGTGCAATTAATCCAGCACTACTTTAGAATTTATCTCTAACAAAAAAAAAACTTTTTCCGCCTTTTTTTGACTGTTACAAATCACCCCATCCTTCTCCTTCAGTCTTCTTCTTCGTCCTCTTTTCTTTTGCGTGCATTCAGCGCGTATGGCTCTCCATCCATATAGAAAAACAGTAGGCCGGGTGTACATGGTGTCTCTAGTCTCAGTGTAGCATACTGCTACATGCAGTATGCTACGACCATAACAGGTTGTGGACGTTTCATTCTTTCCATATCTGCTTTAAGTTTGTCAAGCTGCACAGTAAATTTTTGTTGTTCCTGCTCGATTTCTTCAATTTTCAAATTTTGTTCATCTAACGAGCTTTTCAGAAAATTGTTCTGTTCCTCCAAATGAGTTTCTAGACAATTCCCCCCAAAGAACTCTTTTGTTCGTCCAAGCGGGTTTCCATAGATTTCTTTTGCTCATCTAAACGGGATTCCAGAGAATTCTTTTGTTCCTCATTGGAATTCTTCTGTTCATCAAAACGGGCTTCCTTAGATTTCTTTTGTTCCTCGAGAAAATTCTTTTGTTCCTGTCGTTTGTAATGACCGGTTCCCTAGCTCCACTTTAAAATCCTGTATTCGAAGCTCCTCCACTTTGCGCCCCATTATCGTAATAATTCACTTACAGTTGAATATAAATTATTTTCCAGAACTTTAAAAATTTAACACAATTTCCAAAAATTAATCACACTTTGAATTTTTCAGTCAATTTCCACCACTTTATTCCTCGAATTTATTTTACTTCTGACACCTTTTGTTGCGAGCGTGGCCTTTGGTTCGTTATTTAAAACACAATATTAAATATTTAATATACAAGTTCTATATTTTCACTCTAATCATATAAAATTCATTAATCAACTCAACTTTAATTATCGCTAATACTGTACTTCCAATTATCGCAATCCAATTACAACACTTTCGCCCGTTTATTTCTTTCGCTTGTTAACACTGCAACGTCTAAGACAAGACTCTTTTTCTGGTGGTGACAACTGTTATATTTAGACCCTAGAAACTCTTCAGATTATTCTGAAGTGTTCTATTTCAGAGGCTTCTGACTATTCTATTCATTCTATTCCTGAACCTTCACGAAGATTCCATCATCGATTCTCCGAACCTGAAGTTGTTTACTCTCCATTGCCAGTAGATGTCACCAGCTGTCTCTTTCTGTTGCACGTAACAATATTATGCGCGGCTGTTCAATCCATTTTGCTATACCATCATTATTTCTGTGCGTTACAAACGGAATGACAAACCTAGTATACCCTATAGATTTCATCTAGGGCATAAAAATATTCCAACATTATAAAAAATATTCTTAGTCCTCATTTCAAAGACGATTTAAAACTTGATATTGGAAATATGAAATATTATGTGTATATGTTTTCCTACAAAAAAAAAAAAAAAAAAAAAAAATATATACATATATTGCGAATGTGTCTTTTCTCTCCAGTGCTCCCGTATGTACATATACATGTGTCTTTCCTCTCCAGTGCTCCCGTATGTACATATACGACACACTAAGTTTCAAATTAGTTTATTCCTTGGAGGGTACATACAAGATTTACAATATTTTTTAAGTACAAAATTGCATATTGGGTCTAGACATAATTAAAACCAGGGAAAAAGAAATAAAATATAAAATAAAATAATCTAAATCAATTCAGTAAGCGTTTAGTCAAAACCCCCCAGAATACTTCACAAGCTATGAAACAGACTCCCTCCCTACCACATGCGAGGTCCAACGGACTCCTTACATTCTAAAATATTTGCAGTTTTCTTATGTAAAACTGACAAAAGTTTGATTTGAATAGCTCCTCCGCCCTAAACTACTATTCATACAGAAAAATGGTGTTCTGATAATCTTAAGCTTGGTTTCTTATCTTCCGAACCGTAGTAAAATTTTCATACCTTTCTTAAGAAAATTATTTAACAAAATTTATCTTAACCAAATGACTACGATTCCTCAAACAAAAATTCTCAGCTGAGTAATCATTGTGTCGCTGTTTCGTCATGTGATGCCGTGGGCTGATGAGTGATGATATCGAATGTATAGCTATGGCTACAGATTCGGACTCCGGTTGAATATACACACATGCAATTATCACTCAGCTGAGAGGTATTGAGCGTAAAATGGTAAGGTTACTTTGTAATCAAAACTGTTTTATTATTTTGTTAAGTAAGGTATATAGTAAGTGTAGACTTTGGGAAGGTAAGGAACCTACATAAGCTGTAAATTACTAGAAGACTATTTTCCTGTATGGATAGTAGTTTAGGCTCTATAGCATATATAATGTCAATGTTTGACTCTTTTCCATAAGTATCAATATAGAACATTTTAGAAAACGGACTCACAACTCATACATATAGATTTCTGCTCGGGAAGTATTCTCGAGGGTTTTGGTCCAGTCAAAACCCTCGAGAATACTTCACAAGCCATGAAACAGACTCCCTCCCTACCACATGCGAGGCCCAGCGTAGTCCTTACATTCTAAAATATTTGCAGTGTTCTTATGTAAAATTGACAAAAGTTTGATTTGAATAGCTCCTCCGCCCTAAACTACTATTCATACAGAAAAATGGCGTTGTGTTAATCTTAAGATTGCTTTCTTATCTTCCGAAACGTAATAAAATTTTCATACCTTTCCTAACAAAATTATTTAAAAAAATGTATCTTAACAAAATGACTACGATTCCTCAAACAAAAATTCTCAGCTGAGTAATCATTGTAAAGTCGCTGTGCCGTCATGGCATGCCGTGGGTTGATGATATCGAATGTAGCTGCCTACAGATTCGAACTATGGCTGCACATACACACATGCATTTGTTACTCAGCTGAGAGGTATTGAGCGTAAAATGGTAAGGTTACTTTGTAATCAAAACTATTTTAATATTTTGTTAAGTAAGGTATATAGGAAGTGTAGCCTTTGGAAAGGTAAGCAACCAAGCTGTAAATTACTAGAAGGCTATTTTCCTGTATGAATAGTAGTTTAGGCTCTATAGCATATCTAAAGTCAATGTTTTGCACTTTTCCATAAGCATCAATATAGAGCATTTTAGAGTACGGACTCCGAACGCACACATATAGATTTCTGTTTCATGGCTTGGGAAGTATTCTCGAGGGTTTTGGTCCAGTTAATATAATTGCGCAGCTCCAATGCGAAGATAAATTATTAAATATTAAATGAAAAATTTCTATAAACTACTTCTTATTCCCGGCTTTCAAGGCATTAATAAATTCTCGTTTGCGAGTCCCATTTCCTCTTTGTGCTCTCATTGATCAAATTATTTTTACAACACACATACATATGCTGAAAATACAATCAAACCTCTATAAGACGAGCCTCGATAATTCGAAAACCTTTGCAGCTCGAGTAAGAAGATCTCTTCCTTTTCCAACAAAAATTTTACAAGTAAATTGAGCTAATAGCTCAAAAAAAAACCTCTACACCTCGAAAAAAATTTCGTTGAACAACCTCCCTAGCTCGAATAAAATTCTTAGAACCTCTCTAATTCGAAATAAAAATGATATAGGAGAAGGAATTCTTACAAAATACCGTTATAATTTTGTTTTTTTGGTAGATACCATTGTCCCATTTTTCTCAGTTTGAGAAAGTTATTCGTGATGTGCTGAATTCAGCTCCATTGTGGCTAACGTTTTCAAATTTTTTATTGCTTTATGTAGGGATTAGCACAACCTGTAAAAAAATACGAAGCCAATCAAGGTGGAAGGAAAAAGCTTAAACGTCCTGAATTTACATCAGTAGAACAATGTGTACTGAATTGGTTCAAGCAGTACATAGACCAAAACACACCCATCAGTGGCAATTTATTGAAGGAAAAGGCGTTGAAGATATAGCAAGGGTTTGAACATACCTGAATTTATAGCAAGTAATGGATGGCTCGAAAAAATTTAGAAAAAGGAATGATATTATTTTAAAAAAAAAGTTGTGGAGAAAACTCTTCTGTGAGCCATTCCGTTTGTGCGGACTGGGTTGGAAAACTGCAGGATATTTGTAAAGATTATGGTCCAGATTATATTTTTAATATCGATGAGACCTCATTATATTTTAAATGTCTTCCTGAAAAGACAATGACTTTTAAAGTGATCGTTGTAGTGGCGGCAAAAATAGCAAAGAGCGGGTAACTCTTATGCTAAGTCCGTCAAACCACGGTGTTTCTCAGATATTAAGTCATCTCCATTGGATTATGAAAAAAATAATAAGGCGTGGATGACAGGCGAGATATTTTCAAAGTGGATAAAAATATTAGATAGAACTATGACATCACAAACACATAAAATTGTTGTATTTCTGGATAATACAGTTTACATATACATTTGGAAATTGACTTCAATCAAATTAGAATTCTTGCCAGTTAATACAACATCTATCCTGCAGCCTTTAGATCAAAACTTTTAAATGTAAGTATCGAAAACTCGTTGTACAGAAAAGCTTAGCTGATATTGAAGAACGAAAGATGTTAGGAATTAATCTGCTTGAAGCAATGCATATAGTTGACATAGTCTGGAGAAATGTATCCTCCCAAACGATAAAAACTTGCTTCAAGAAAGCTGAATTTTCAATTTTTTCAACTTGCGAACCGTTCTCAACTGATAACACAAACAAGAAAAAAAACTAGAATTGGTCTAAGTAACACCAATTCTTATGATACCCTAGCTGAATGCCCGTATAAAATTTCCTATGGTCACCGATCTATGCAAGTTTGATTTTTGAAGTGGTTTTTTACATATATTTCCAGAATGGTTCGTCAGACAGAAAAAATGATTAAAACCAATTTTATAAGATTACGTATTTTGAAAAGTTTTTAGTACAATTAAAATGTCTAGAACTGATCGTACTCACAGTATATGTAAAAAACCTAAATTTTTATATGGCCATTTTTGAAATTTTATTTGATATTACTATAAAAACATCATGTACCAAATTTCAGCTCTCTATGTCGACACGTTTTCTGGCAGTGTCCAAATATATAGTGGGAAACGAAATTTTTGTATGGCAACCACACTGTCTCACTTTCAAACTTAATTTTACTTTTATAAAAAATTTCAGCTTTCTAAGTGAACAGACGCACGGATATGCATCATAGCTTTTAATATTGTGCGTGGGTGTCCAATCCATTTAGCTCATCATTATTTCTGTGCGTTACGAACGGAATGACTACTATAGCTTTCATCTACGGTATAGGGAGTGCTTTTTAGAAATTTTGGACGGTATAACCGAAAATATGAGTTTGCCTTCAGAACTCACTTTTTCGGATTATGTTGCAGTAATGGTAGTACAAGTTAATATAATTTATGAAAAACAACCTAAAAAAAAAATTTTTTTTCTAGGCAGGTAGGTTACATACACGGTATCATCACTGACACATATAAAATGGACTGCTGATACTCCTGTAATTGCTTACATTATTGGATATTATTATGGGATAACTTTTCTATAGTTGTCTCTTTTTGGTTTAACTACTTTATTCCACTGATCTTCAAATAATAAATTGTATACAAAATCCACCATAGTCCAGTTTCAGTTAAGTGGTTTTCCCAATGAATATATACAATAAAAGTAGATGGCAATACAATATAATCCTTTCTCTGTGCCCCATATGTACTTTTAGGGACAGGCAGACAAAGATTGGTTAATTTCATTTCTTTAAAAATCAAGTTTAAGAAATATTTGATGTTGTAGGAGATAAACTTCCAAGAATAGAAATAATTTCGAATGCATCGTAGTTTGTTGAACTTTTAATATGAATATTAAAGCGAAAGTAAAGCTTGAAATTAAGATAACTGTCACACCCCTGCCAACAAAAGTTGACATATATGAAATAGAAAATCATACTAACAAGTTAAGACTATCCTGCACCATAGATTTGCCATTTTCTCTGTTAATCGACTCACATGAAGCGTTTCTTATAAAATAAAAAATATAAAGTTTAATATTTATGTAAATTTATTCAACTAGATCCATTTAAAATCTTAAAATAAGTACCATTTTACTTTCTGGAATTAGAATTGTATTTTAATTTGCCACTACCCCACTTTTTACACTTCGTTATGATGCATTGTAAATTTGGCTTATATCTGCGAAAATTAAGATTACCACTAATAATTTTCAGTATAGAAATAATAAAAAGATCTTAAATAATCAATTAGGAATGTAAATCACAAGTAATGCAGTCTTATTTTGGATTTTTTATCGATAAAACTTTCGTGGAACTTTGTTTTGATTCGAAAACTGATTTACCTGAAATGAGGTTTAAACTAACAAATTCAATGTATATTTATGGTAAGAAACGCAATTATATTTATTGCAACATTTTTAATGGATCCAGTGGAATAAATTTTTATAAATATTATTACTTTACTTTTCCAGTTTTAAGAGTCGATTTGTGTGACGTAACACGCACTTGACAGCCCGGATATAGAATTAAGACTAAAAATAGCAAGATTCTCTAAACGTAAAATATCTTTAACTTAAAATACCAGACGCGTGGTCAGCAAAAATTTCGAAATGTATTTTCCAGGTTGACGGAGAAGTTGTTGTCGCATCAAATTACGGCGAATGTTCCTAATTGTGTTAACTCTACCCTTCTTACGTTCGAATGTCCTAATTCGTCATTTTCAAATATCGTGATCGGATGGAATTAATGTTGCTAAAGGTATATTGACTGATTTCATCTCGAGAGCCGTAACTTTTCCAGCTTTAATTAACAATTCTTCATATAAATCTTCTGTTGTTATTGGGATATTTACAATATAAAGTAGACAAGTGCTATTGTAATGATTTTAGTGGATGCGAAATCTAGAGTCTCCTCCGGTGTACTATATGGGAGGTTTTCTTTATCTAAAGTACTGGTAGCTAGTTGAATATCTGTCTTTGATAACTTCATTGAATTTATAATACCTAACCTAGACCAATGAACGGCGTACCTATCTAATATTAACTAGTTCTTTTATTAATTTTAACTTATAATGAAGATTAAGGGCTAGCAGACCATTGAATATCTTTTCTTTTCCGATTTCACTTAGGATCTCATTTGACATTTTAGTAATATTGTTTATTCTGGCATTATGCAATTGGTTAATTATTAACTGCTTATTGTTATTTTTTAGTACGTTATTCATTTTATCTTTTATTATCTCAAAATCTTCGTGGTCTGGATTTCCAGCTATCGGTTTCCACGCTGTACCTATCAAATTGATGGATCTTTCGATTTTATGTACCTTGAAGTTGTCTAACAAGTCCTGAATTTGAAGTAGCTCATAATTAAAGTAAGGGAATAATGGATGTGACTTAGTGATTTCATTCTCAAGGATTGGATTTATCTCGGTTACTAGTTTCTGGAATCTATCGAGCTCAATGACATAGATTAACTTGAAATTTCCGTTTTGTATCTTTGTTTTTCCAATACTAATAGCAACTATCTGGGAGTTAGAGTAATCCAGGATTTGAATTCCACTTGTAACAGCGCGAATTGCACATCTGAAATAAAAGAATCGTTCAATTCCTAATGTTCTTTTTGTGTATGGTTTTTCCTGATTCTGTTATAACTACTGTATTCTTATTTTCTCTAACTATTTCTTCTTTATACCTAACTGAAAGTTTAGATCAGTGGTCCCCAACCTGGGGCGATCGCCACCCCACAAGTGGGCGATTTGGGTTATCAGGGGGGGGCAATAAATAAAATAAAAAAATAAATAAAATAGCACTGTACAGTAGAAGTTGCCGGGTAGCACGAGTCACTGGTAATTCTCAGCCGGCGAGTTCACTGCACTCAGCCCTCTCCACAGTCCCCACCTATTGCAGGTCAACTCAGCCGGCTGGTGACTCAACCCCCTTTCCGGCATCCTGCCATGACAACACCAAAGTCAACTTAATTACAAGTTAGGACACAGAAAAGTTTTCCAAGTTTTTTTACATTTAAAATTCACACGGCAAGAAAAGGAAGAAAGAAAGAAAGAAAATCAAAAAACTCAAATTCTCTTTAAAACTTTTATGATAAAGATGAAAAATGTGAAAGCGCACATTGCATACAACGAAACAGAATGGCGAATGATTCATTTTCGTAAATAAATGAGAAGGGGCGGAGTTTTCACGTTTTACTAAAATTTTCCCGCGCTGTTGTGAAAACCGGTTTTCATGAAATATTGACACGAGTTTGGTCACGTGTTGTTGCTGTAATGTACACATATTGTTGCTGTAATCCTATGATATTTGAACAGTGCTTTTGTTTACATTCGTTTTGCTTTGAAGAGATTATGCGGGAGAAACTCATGCTGGACTCTCTGATATTTTCGGGAAAATGAGAATTTTATTTGAGAGGAATCTCACATCTCCTTTCAGCACCTAGGCCAAAGTGAAATTTATCTTTTTCTTAAAAAAGTGAGGTAGTGTGACCCGATCTACATTATTATGAATAGTTTGATAGAATTTTGAGCGATTCAATAGGATTTTGTCGTTCGGGTAATCCTACGTTCTCTCGATTTTTGTTTTTAGCTCGTTGTCTCAGTCGCACTACAATAGTGCAAAGCCAAGTTCTTTTCCCCATTCATGCAAAAGACGAAGCTATATGAAATTACCTGTTTTGGTCTAAAAAACATGAAAAATTTCCAATTTTGTTCGGCGGTGAAGTATCTTCTTAATATTAGGTTATCTTTGACAACACACTGCCATTGACCTACATCGTCTTCAGTTTTCACTAGACTTTTTGTGCCTCACCATCAGTTTTTTTGCGTGTCTTTTCTGTTTTTGTGCGTTTGTTTTGAAGTGTAGAAGCTCATGCACAATGGATTCAAAAAAGAAGAAATGTCATTAATATTTAAAATTCGGTTCGGTGTTCCTGGAGGACCTCTCCGTAAACCTTCCAAGAGAATTTCGCTATAGACATCTGCTCCTAAAAGCAAGTCAATTTTTCCTGGTTTAAGGAAAAACGGATCAGCAAGTGGTAGCTCGTGTATATGACTCCATTCCCTGCTTGAAATAGTTGAAGGAGGTAAAATGTCCGTAATTGTATCCACTATAAGGGCTGTAACTGTGGTTGCCTTAGTTGTGGTTGAATAAGGATAAATGTTCAATACAGTTTGTTTTTGAACATTTGTAGTTTCAGTTTTTCCCAGGCCATGCTTGGGTGTATGAAGTAAAATGGGTAGATGCTCTCGCGACGTGAGCATTTTTGTTGACTAGGGACGCTTTGGTATCGACTATGGCTTCTAAAATTCTAAATCTAGATTGTAAAAATATTTTTAAGGATTCGAAAGTGGGAAGTCCTTCTGCTGTATTGACCTCTTGTTCCCATGCACGGTGCGTTTGCGCTGGTAAACATTGTACCACCATATAGATGAGAATTGCATCCCATTGCTTAGTGGAAACTTGCAATGCCTCGAGCTCGAAGATACTTTCGGAAGACTTATCTAGCAAGGTTTTGATAGCCTTGACTGATTCGTGGGCTGCTTTAGGTAGATTAAAGAGTGCTTTCAATTGGGCATTAACCATGACTCGTTTATTATCATACCTTTCAAGCAATATCTTCCATGCACTGTCGTAGCTCGAGTTGCTCATAGGAAATTGACGCAGTAAGTGCTCTGCTTCTCCAGATACACTAAACTTCAAATAATGCAATTTCTGCACCGGAGATAACGCAGAATTTAAATGCACCAGGGAATTGAATAGATTGTGAAAAAGCCTCCATGAATCGTTAAGAACCTGGGAATTTTGGGATTGTGATGCTAGGTAATCTCAGAGACGATATTTATTTTATCTTGTTCCCTTACCTCTGGTGGGGGGTGAACAAGGTGATTGATTAAACGTTGACTGATAATTAGCAACTGATTTATTAATGTTTTAAACACCGTTTATATACAATCAAAAAAATGCTTAGCTTAACAATAACAATAATAATTTCTTAAGACGTGCAATACAAGTGGTTCAGCAAATTATATTTTGGTTGTGACCTATTGAGCATAAATGTGCTTGCATGGTGATCGGTTTATAGTTTATTGACCGATGAATGCAATTTATTGATTGTTGCATGAATTGCATTGTCATCTTTGCTATGTGTTCTGACTTGAACAGACGATGAAGTCTCATGCTCTGGTTTTGGACTTGATTCAACCTTTGTTTCGAATGCATCTAATGCATCCCTAAGAATACCTCGAAACATGAAGTATTTATTTTCTATCTTCGAAAATTGATCGTTTGCGAAATAATCATACTTTTGAAGTTCACTATCTTCCAAGGGTTGCGTGGCTTGGATAATTGTATAGTGATCTTTCATATAATCTGCCCAAATTTCACTTAGAGTGGTTAATCGCTCAGAAATAAGACCTTTCGTTCGTTTTTCTACATCGGTTTTGTTGTAGTTATTGAACGATTTTTCAAAGATTATTGCGGAAGTGGCTTGGTTGCCCAAAAGTTTTTGAAGTGCAGACATACTTAAAAGATTGAGAAAATAAAACACTAGACCTTAGATCCGGCTCGAAGGACCAAAAAATGTACCGTCCGTTAGTAGAACGTACACGCAAATTTGAACTTAGTGAAACTGCATTCATTTCAGTAAATTTGGATCATCGTCAGTGGTCGAATCTCTTATCAAAACAAAACACTGTTTACTACGTTTTAACTTTCAATAAATTTTCGCACTTATTTCTTAAGGGAAATCTAATTATATTAAGATCAGATTATGTAATGAGGTATTAGGACAGAGATCCACACACACTAGAAAACACTTATTACCACAGACTTAGAATATACGATTATCAAGAAAAGTTGTATTGGGATAAAACTCAATATATATAAGTTTTGGGTCAGAGAATTTTGTATCACACTGAAAACACGTATTATTTGAATAGTTGCAATATAAAATCGCCAAGAGCGTAATACATATAAATATATACATGGTTTTCGAATAAGAGGTGTTATTTTAATTAGCCCGCTATTTCGGTAGATGTCGCTTTTGGAGCTGTAATTTTTTGACATTTGACAAGTAGAAACTACGCCATTAATAAAAATGGAACGATACACAATTTAACAACGCATTGAAATTATTAAAATTCACTATAAAAATGATCCGGAATTCCAGCGAAAACTCATATTGAGTGATGAGGCCCATTTCCACCTCGATGGCTTCGTCAACAAGCAAAATTGTCGCATCTGGGGCTCGGAAAACCCAAGAGTTATTGTTGAAAAGCCTCTCTATCCTCAATGTGTGACAGTTTGGTGGGTTTATGGTCCCGCGAGGTCATTGGACCTTACTTTCTCGAAAATGAGGCTGGAGCAACAGTTACGGTGAATGGATTGCGCTATCGACAGATGATTAATGATTTTTTATGGCCGGAATTGGATGGTATTGATCTGGACAACGTTTACTTTCAACAAGACGGCGCTACGTGCCATACAAGCAACGAAACCATTGATCTTTTACGGGAAAAGTTTCCGGACCGTGTTATCTCTCGAAGAGGTGATCACAATTGGCCACCGAGATCCTGTGACTTAACACCTTGCGACTTCTTCCTTTGGGGCCACGTGAAAGAGAAGGTCTGGCAGCGTCGATTCAAAGCCTCAAAGATGGAATTCGTGAGGCTATCGAGGACATAGGGCAGCCACTTTGCGATTTGGTTATGGAAAATTTTATGAAAAGGATATGGTCCTGTAGGCGTGGTCGTGGTGGTCGTTTGTCTGATGTTATTTTCCATTATTAACGGCATACCTTCCTCTTTATAATGAAATAAAGATCCGATCATTTATCTCAAAAATTGGCATTTTTCTTTCAATATCAAAATAGGACCTCTTATTGGAAAACCCTGTATATAAGTCAAATTAATATAGAATGAAGATAAATTATAATATTTGATAAATATGCACTAAAAATGTATAATATGTAAATATATATATAAGTAAATATATAATAAAATAAATATATGAATAAATATTAATTTGTTACAAGTGACTGGTACTCACCGACCTACAACTTGACGCTTGAGGGTTGGCTTTAAGCTAATGTTAAGACCCTTTGTTCTAACCATTGGTTAGAACAATTCTTTATTCCCGTCGAAACCAGAAATAAAGAGTTAATGTTAGTCAGTCGAGACCCGAGATAATATTCTATAAGTCAGTCGACACCCAGCTTAAAGTGTTATCTTATCTTCAGTCGAGACCCGAAATAAAATGCGTTTATTTCCGTCGAGACCAGAAATGATTGTTAATTGTTAAAAATGAAATATCAGTCGATTCCCGATATAAATGTTAGTTCCTAAACAGCCAACTTACCCCAAGCGATGCCATGTACAAAAAGAGAGCGAGATCAAGTCAAGTCAAGTCAAGTGTTCTTCACACGCGATTAACGAAATAAAACGAATTATGGCGAATTTATTACCGAACCGATATCCCGGGATATTTGAAAATGTTTACGTACAGGCTTTAATTTTGGCCTAGAATTCACTTTTGTCTTTGATTCACTTTGCACTTTAATTGTTCGAATTTATATTAACTTAAGGTTACACGATGTCGAAATTATTACAGCCTGTTGCGCGACGGCAAGCTGTGTTCTTGTCTGTTATTTGATAATTTTGGAATTTAGAGGAATAGGGAAGTTGGATGGTAGTGGGAAGTTGTGGAATGTTAGAGATTTCTCTAACTTGTTGTAAGTTGGAGACCGGCGTTTCTTCCAGCATGGTGAGAAATATCCCGAAAGTCCAGAATGGTCCATCGTTGATAAATCCCACGATGATCGAGATGCCTGGATGTTGTCCTATCCACGATGGTGGCTTCCTGCACTAGTGAAGAAAGTAAATCTTTCGCCCAGGTAATAAATGTTTCTCGTTTCCGAGTTGATTAGGTGGAGAGGTGATAAGTAGTGGTGATTTTCAACTTGAAGTTGCGTTGAAAGCTGGCTAATGAGGGGGTTAGGATGTTGAGAGATCTTCTCAAGTTGTTTGACCGCGAGAGAAAGGAGGTAGTCCTCGATTGGAGTGATGTTTGCACTGTCATACAAAAAGGTGTTGGGAAAGTAGTGTCCGTCAGGTTTTCTATACACTCCTGTACAGGCCCTTAGGATCTTTCTTTCGAGGGCGCTAATTTGCTTCATATAGGATGGTGAAATGGTGTGCCAGATGGGGAAGCAATAGCATATGATTGGGCGGATGAGCGTTTGTCCAGACTGAGTCAAACGCTTTCTCTACATCAAGGAAGCAGCCTACTGTCTGCTCCCTTTTGTTGAGGGCGTTTGTAGAATCAGAGAGGAATTTGAGCAAAGCGTGAAAAGTGGAGTGCTGGGGCTTGAAGCCGAATTGGGTATCTTGCCTGATATTTAGGTCGAGGCAGGTATTTTCTATGTGTTGGCGGACTATTTTCTCGAAAAGTTTGCCCAGGTTGGACAGAAGAGAGATAGGGCGGAACTCATTAAGGTTTTTCGAGTTTCCTTTTTTGGGAATTGGAACTATGCGTGCGGTTTTCCAGACATCAGGAAAGTAAGAATTATTGAGACAATTATTGAAGATAATTGTCAGAAATTCTATGGCGACAGTTGGGAGGTTTTTGATAACTTTGTTTGAAATGTTATCAGGGTCGGCGGACTTTTTACTTCTGATAGTCCTGATTAGAGCGAAAACGTGAGCAGAATTTGAAAAGATGCTTAAATCATCCGGATTTAAGGACGTGTTTGTGGAATTAAAGATTGTGGCGGAGGATCCCACTGCCTGTGCAGTGAAGTCATCAACGGTCGAGTCAACATTGGACCTAAAATTTGCATCGCTTAGAGAAGAGTTGTCTTTGAAAGTGGATTGGAAATATTCCGCGAAGGCGTTGCATTTTTCGTGGGGAAGGTTGTAAGCGTTCGAGCCACTTAAGATGGTTTTGGGGAGTTTTGCTTTCCTGTTGCAGATCCTATTTATGTCCTGAAAGCAGTGTGGACCGGGTTGAATGGAGGCCAGTTTATTCCTAAACTCTTGATCGAGAAACATTTTCGTTTGTTCCTCAATAATTGTTGACAAGCAATTAATTTGCGATAACACGGTTCTGTAGGCTGAATTATGGCTATTAAGGGTTCGGTGAAAAATACGGTTAAGTATTTTTCGAAGTTTCTGCCTAAATTTATATAATTTTTGCAGTTGAGGAGGAAGATTTTTGTATTTGTAGTGTTTGCTCGGCACTGCACTGGAAAAGAAGGCGACATTTCCTTCAATGGCGTTGTTGAGGAAATCTATATGGAAGTCAATTTCCAAGTTCGAGAGATTCCGTTGCGAGTCAGGGAGATTTCCTGTGAGGAATTGAGAGAACCTGTCCTGAAATTGTTGCCAGTCAATGTCTTTGAGTGAGGTTGAGGCTTGGGGGTCTGAAGTCAAAATATTTAAGGGTACGCTGAGGGTGATTGAGAGTTCGACTGCCAAGTGATCAGATTCAGCCATATGAGCTGTACAAACGTAATTTGAGAATTGGGGAAGAAGATTAATAAGATTAGAGGTTACGATATAGAAGTCAAGAGTTGACCCAGAACGTGGAAAGGTCGGAGTGTCCTGCGAGACGACGACGAAATCATGGGTGGTGTTATAGAGAAGCCAGTCATGTACTGTCTTGCCTGACGGACTTACGACAGAGTCATTCCATAACGGATGCCTTGCGTTGAAATCACCACCAAGCACCGTGTAAGTGAAATTGTCCGAGATTCGAGCAATGCTGTTCATGTTGTTCTTGATAACCGCATCCTGTGGCGTGGCATCTATTATATAGGGCGATTAAGAGAAGAGATTCGTTGTCACGAAGCTCTAACTTGACAGCAGTGCATTCCATATTGGAAAGGTTACTTATTTTCACCTCTTCGAATTTAAGGTTTTCCTTAATGAGAAGGGCAGTGTCTAGGGTTGTCTCAGATTTGTCCTGACGGATGAAGTTGTAGTGTTCAAAAGCTAACTTATGTCTCTCAGTGAGGAGAGTTTCAGAGAGGAACATAAATGTGGGTTTATGCTCAATGAGGAAGAGATTTAGTGCTGCTCTTTTGCTGTGCCTTACCAGCGAATTGCAGTTAAGTGACATGATTTTCAGCTTACTTAATTGCCTAGACATAGTCCAAATGCAAATTGAAGGTAAGCTGCTTGTTTTTCCGATATGGAAGAGAGCTTCCTGTATTTAGGAAGGAAATTATTGATTTTGCCCATTAGGACGAAAAGGTCGCAGCCAAATAGCGACTTGGCTTCTTTGGTGCAGAAATCGTCAATTTCAGACACTCTTGGTTTTCTAGGAGCTGCATTGGGGGCAGATCTAGGTGCTGCTTGAGGCTTGGGAGCTGTGGGTTTGACAGAATTGTTATAATTAGACGCGTTCTTAGAGATTACCTGGGCGAAAGATTTACCTGGTTGCACATAGTTCCTTGTGGCTTCCTTCACGAAGTCTTCACGTTGGCGACGCTCCTCGGTCTTCTTGGCACGTTGTTGTACTACCTCCTTGTATTTGGGGCAGCCTCTGTAACTGGCTGGATGTCCTTCAGCTTTACAGTTGACGCAATATGGGGCACCTTCCTTCTCGTTTATCCGCTCGCATTGTCCTGGTAAGTGTACATTTTTACACTTCACGCATCTGTAGTCGACCGCGCAGTTCCTCGCGACATGGCCGAAAGACTGGCAACGCTTGCACTGGGAAATTCCAGAAGCGCGGTATTTTTCCCAGTAAACGATCTGGTTCAGAAGGCGATTTGTGGCCATAATGAATTTGATATCGTAATTACCTCCGAAATTAATTACGAAGGAATTCGATTCCTTGCTCCTGGGCGTTTTAAAATGCGTCACAGAGTTAATTTTGAATCCACGCAGTTTTTCCACAAGTGCTGCCTTCACATCCTCTGCATGGTATGTATGCTGAACTCCTCTCAGCAGAAGTGTCGTCGTCCTGTCACACTTAGGCGTAAACGTGTAACTCTGTACCCCAATGTCCCTGATTATGGTGAACAGCGCCTTATGGTCGTCTTGGCTAATTGGCTTGATAATGCACTTGGTGCCCTTTGCAGTCTTGATAAAAAACTTTGGCCTTATAGCGAGCTTATCAAGCTCGCAATTGAATGCTTTAACATTCAAGTTATGACAGACGATCGGAGGAGGTCTCACTGCCTTTTCAACGTGAGTCTTAGTAGCTTTGGGCTGTATCTCGAAGTCCTTTCGATTACCCAGAATTTGGAAGAAACCACCCGTGTTTTGCACCCTAGGTGGTTGTAGCTCTGACCTTGATATCTTCTTCTTGGCTGGAGTTCCGGACGATTGAGGAGACGTCTCTGGGCTACTCTTTGCTCTACGTTTGTTGTTTTCCACAACAGTATAATTGTTTTCATCCTCAGACGAAACCAAACTCGATGAAGATGACTCGGTTGAGTCATTGGACATATCCACATCGCTGGTTGTTTCTTCCGTTACTTCAGGCAGTGACGCGTTATTGTCGTCGAGCAAATTTCTTGTTCCTTCCTGAAGAGTGACTTCCGGGAGGCCTAATTCGTACTTACTGTACAACCTTTTTAAGCTGTTCTCAATAGCGGCCATAAGTGCCCTTTTTTCAGCTTCAAACCCGAGATTTATTTCACTCATTATAAAACGAGACAAGGTGTCCTTTATTATCGAAATATGTTTAGTAATCACTCACTTATAATTGTATGTGTCTATATCACCATCACAACACTTAACACTTTATATGATTTAATAGTATGTGTCTCTATCACTTTACTATACACTAAGAATAAATGTGTCTGTATTTGAATGTCACACATTAGCTTACACATCTACATGGGCACACGAGCAATGTGAACTGCGTGAATGCCGTCGGCAAAAGGCAAAACTGTGTATGTGAATAATTATTTGCAAATTACGAATTCCGATATGTTGTCACTTTGGCTATACCACACTGACTGAAGAGAGCGAGATTAGTCAGCTTGTCGTTTATATAGCCCTTGCTTGCACACGACACCACTGATGGAGTAGCAGAGGCGCATGATTACAAGAATTGGCAGTGCAGCTGTGATCTTACGGTACTAGCGATAACATTTCATAGCAACGAACAAAAATGCATAGCAACGAACAAAAATGCATAGCAACAAGAAATTTAGAGCAACACATGCTGTTGTGTTAAATTAAGTTTTATTTACAAAAATTTTATCTCGTATCACGTAGAGAAGAAATTCCCGTTCGATGGTACTTATAATGATGATAATGCTAGAGTTGTAAATTGATCTGCTTGATCTGATTATATTTGTGCCATGCATTGTATGCTACATGACAACACATGCTTTTGTTAGATGTCGTATCTATTTTTAGGAAATTGTAATTAGATTGAATTTGTTTTCCTTTCAGAACTCAATTTTAGCTAGATATTTTTTGTAATATTTTCCCTTTGCGGGAATTATTTTTAGCACGAATCTAGCAGTTCAAATATATTCTAATGATTTTAATTTGATCTGCTCGATGAAGCTATACTTGTGTATTGTATTTGTGCAATATGTTATGTAGATGACAAATACATGGCTTTGTTGGGTTGTGTTCATGTTTTTTTATTAAGAGTAATCAAATTAGATTTAATTTTCCTAAAAGTTTGATGCTTTGTTTTCAGGGTGTTTTCTTTTCAGAAGGTATCTGTTAAGAATAATATATTCGAAGCGATTTTGTTCGAACATCCACATTGTCTTTTGTGCGATAAAACATTTACTAGTAATGAAGCCATGTAGCCTTCGCGAATGAAAGATCATTTATCAAGAGTGCACAGAGATACTTAGTAATTTTAAACACCTCAAAGCTAAAGCTGATAAACGGCGTAATGTGAGTGAATTATTTAAAAACGATCTTGACAAAGGTCTTCTTGCTACTTACGAGGTGTTTTTATTGATCGCTAAATGTGGTAAGCCTCACACAGTTGGCGAAACTCTTGTTTTACCGGGTACCAAAAAAAATTTTGAAATCATGCTAGGCGAGGGCCCTAGTAATAAGATAACTCAATCGGTTCCATTCGGCAACAATACTGTTTCCAGGCGAATTGACGAAATGGCCACGGACGTTGAATCCAAAGGCACCAATTTTTTGAAAAAAAGTAAATTTGCATTGTGATTGATGAATCTACTGTGATTGGTAACAAAGCAATTTTATTAGCTTATGTGAGATTTGTCAATGAACAAAAGGAAATTACGGAGGAAATGTTGTTTGCTAGAATTTTGATCACTGATACGAAAGGATCGTCGATTTTTAAAGTAACACACTAAAAAGTAATTCATTAAAGGGAGTGGCAACAATTTGTGCCACACAGGTTAGGCATTTGTCGATCAGATTAGGGAAAGCTCCACCTTGGAAAACTAAGATTAGGTTTTTATCCCTAAAATGTAGGTAGGTCTTTCTCCCTCAAATGTAGGGAATTTTGGTTTTTGCCCCTAAAATTTAGGGAATATTCCCTAAAATGTAGGGAATTTTCATATTATTTTTTTATATTTTTCCCTACATTTTAGGGAATATTCTCTAAAATGTAGGGAGCATTCCCTAAAATATAGGGAATTTTAAATTGTTGTTTTGTTTCCCCCCCCCCCCCCCCTAAAATGTAGGGACTATTCCCTAAAATTTAAAGATTATTCCCTAAAATGTAGGGAATAGGTGATGGCTCCGCACCCCTCTCCACCATAGATGAAGGTGATAGAAGTCCACCTCCTTTAAAAAATTTAAGAATGAGCTGAATAGCTCATTTCTTATGGTCCATACTACCAAGTAGTATGGATGTTATATTGGTGCACTGGGCACGCTTAAACAAAATATTGAAAAACTATATATGACTTGTTTTCAAAAACATTGTGTGAATTATATAAACGAAAATATATTTCCATAAAAAATGTAGCATTATACCTAATTTATTGAATGTTCTCTTCCTCACATCCAAAAGAGCTAACATTTCGGGAATTTTACGTACCTTATAGGTTTTCTAGTGCCAAAAACCTAAATTCATTGAATGTTCCATTGATTTGGGGAAATTAAACTGATTTTCCCTTTCTATCAGAGATAATTACATTTATTTTTAGGGAAAAACGTAACTTAAATTTAGGAAATAGTCCTAATATTTTTTACAGTGTAGTACAAGATTATTTTAAGGAAAAAGAGATTCCTCTAACAAACGTGAGCGCTTGCGCAACAGACGGTACTCCTGCCATGTCAGGTCATCAAGCTGGGTTTCTAGCCCACCTTAAGAAAGAAGTCCCAGATGTCATTCATCGTCAATATTATGTGCAAAAAAATTGAGTGGTGTCCTGTATGATACCCTATAACTGGTTACTACTGGTGTCAACAAAATCAAAGCTAATTCCCTCAATGACCGTCTGTTCCGACAACTTTGCCAAGAAAATGATGAAGAATTTGAACGCTTGCTTCTACATACGGCCGTGAGGTGGCTTTCCAAAGGAAAATGTTTGCGCCGTTTCTTCGAATTATTTGACACGATTACTGAGTTTCTCGACACGTCTGATCCTGTTTTAAGTGAGAATTTGAAGTAACGCAAGTTGGAACTTGAGTACCTTACAGATATTTTTGAAAAAATAAACGAAAACAATATAAGGCTTCAAGGAAACAAGATGAACCTTATAAACGCCAAAGGAATTATTTCATCATTCATCACCAAGTTTGATATTTATAAGGTAAATATTGACCGTAAAGAGCTAATTCAGTTTCCGACCCTTAAACATTGTTCAGTGTCAGATAGCGACACTCATGAACTCCCAGAAGACAAAATCCTAATTTTTACTTGACCGGTTAAAAACTGACATTGAACCAAGATTAGAGCAAACTACAAATTCCGGATTGGATTCTAGATCCATTCCCGTTTGAAGCTGTGGATAAGCTTGATAACGCTTTGCAGACGGAGTTTCTAGATCTGAAGTATGACTGTGAGGCAGAAATCATTTTCAAGCAGAGCGGTTACGAGTTAGCCTGGGTGAAGATTATGGACACTTATCCATAACTGTGGGGAAAAACTGAACCACTTTCTCATTTCGTTCCCGTCAACATATTTAGTTGAAAAAGGATTTAGTTCTTTTGTCCAGATCCTCATAAAACAAAGAAATAAGTTAGAAATTTGCCTCAAAGGAGACTTGCGAGTGAGCTTTCAAACTTTCCAGATTCCACTTTAAAAATGAAAACATTTACTCCTGTTTTTTAAATGTGCGTCAATGATGTTAGTTAATTATTTCAGTTTTTTGTTCTTAAAAAAAATCTCTAAAAAATGTATACATTTCAATTTTTTCCCTATTTTATTTAAAAGTGACGGGATAAAACTGCTTTGGTTGCTTTTGTCGTGTCTCAATGCAATCAAATAACGAAAACCGAACGCTTAATCATAACTTCTTCAATAAATGATAAACCAATCAATTAACCACGGTTTACTTGCTTCAAATGAAAACACTACTCAAATTACTTTAAACATACACCAAAAGCAAAAGCATGACTTTTCGTAACAATGCTTTAAGTAGCCCGAACCAAACGTACACTTGACACCACTATAACTGACAATAAAACGGCACTCGCCAGACCAGTCGTTAGTCTTTTTATGTCCGATACTCGGAAGTAAACTTTCTTTGCTCACAACGCGGATGTAAACAAACGACAACAATCTTGTCGTTTGTTCTACCGGTTGCAGCACCTGAGTCGCTTAGTTGTAAGCAATCGCCTTACATAATAATTACCATGCGAGGTTAATTATTATCGTAATCGTCGATTGCACCACTAAGAGCTCATCGCAGCCAGCTGTTGGGCTAATCAGCAAAACAACTGACAGTTGCAGAACAATACCATGCGAGGTTATTGTTTAGAAATTGCTACTTATTTCGCTGTGATGCCTTTGGCTGCTGGAAGAATTTTCCGTATATCGGGCCATAACACTTTTATACAGTAATAAAATTGTTTAAAATAATAAAACTGTTTTATTATTTACACTTTATGTACTTCAAATTAAAATTATACAAAATCATACAATGAAAATGAAAAGGCGGCCATAGGTGCTAGTCAACCTCCAGAAAGGGGAGATGGGCCACAAAAAGTTGAGAGCCACTGGTTTAAATCCTATTTGTTAATTATGCTTGACATACATGGTTTATCCTGGGTCGTAATTTTTTATTGACTTTCTTTTCTTATTATCGTATTTAATATCTTTCTGCTGTTTCTGTATCAATTTCTCTATATTACTTAAGCGCGTTCTTTCAAACTGTACAGGTCACAGTAATCTACGATCGAAGTCGGTCGTGTTTTGCCTTAGCTGTCAAATAAAAAAATTAAATATAAACTATTTTTGGAAAATTGTGAATTATTTAATTCTTTTTGAACTCTATACGTTAATATTATAATAATAAAGCGGGTCTGTGTGAAAACTGGAATTGAAAGTATTGCTGCGGCAAATTTATACAATACTATTAAATAAAGTGGCAAGAAATTTGGTGCGAAAAAATTAAAAATTGAGTAATGGTGAAGTGGGGGTCACCCCCGTAAGAATAAGAGCGTTTTCTCTTGTGTTAAAGTGTATAAAATAAAAAGAATAACAAGAATAATATAATTTCTTAAAATTTCTAACAGACATAAATATCTATTAATAATTTTAAAATTAAAATATTGAACGCATCAAACGGTTGACGTGGTACACAACTACACACACGATAAATTTAAACACAAAAGTGAAAAAACAGTGCAGTTTTGTTGTGCAACTACTTCAGTGGGATTATTTCCCCCTCCGTGGAAGACATCGAAAAGCTCATAAAAGATTACGAGGACACGATTAACTCTGGCGAAGAAGGCGCGACTTCGACAGAGTCAGCAACAATAACAAACAGCGACAACAGTGACAGCGACTACTCGGCGAGTAGTGTCGCTTCCTGTAAAAGAAAGATGCCATTGCAAAAAAGAAATAATCCAGACAAGAAGAGCAAAATACAAGATAATGAAAATGACTCTATCTGGCCCTTGTGCTGTTCGTACCTCAAGTATGAAGCCTGGTCCCTCAATTCAAATTCTCATGAGTGCATTAAATTCATGAAATGAAGACAAAAGCGTCCTTAGCCAACAGTATAATGAACTCTTAAGTAGGTACAATGAATTTAAGAATATTTCTTATAAATTAGATTTACCCATGGCTAACAAAAGTAATACAAATAATCATTCTCAGATTTCTGATGGTATAAAGACTACCCAACCTCACAGCCACTCACTAGATACACAACCATTAATCGAACACATGAATACTGATACACTCCAAAGCCAAGCACCATTTCTAGTTACACAGGTTTCACCTGATAACTATTCTGTAATAATAACGGAAAAGCAGGGCACGACTCAAACAAACTTTAACCCAACTGAACTACAACAAAAACCAAACCAATTGTCTGTTACAACATTAACATTAAAGAATACACAGTTAACTTAAAAAACCTCCTTGCACATAGTAAATTCCTTTTTAAGAAAATACACAAGAATATTTTCCACATCATAGCTAACAATATCACTGATTGCAAGAAGATAAATAAATTTTTAATTCAAACAAACACCAGAAGTTATCATTTCACACCCATAGAAGAGAAGCCACCATCAGTCCTCATTAAAGGACTCGATAGTAGCTTAGATCAAGAAGACATCTACTACGCACTCCCAAAACAGAAGCTAAACATTAACATAAATAAAAATTTTCAATTAAAAAAACTAGTAACTGGGTAGTACAACTGCATCCAAATGACAATCCTAAAGACCTTTTCGGACTTAAATACTTGTTAAACTTGACAATCGTAGTAGAGAAATTTAACTACCAAGACGACACAATGTAAGAATTGTCAGAGATTTGGGCGTGTTGCGATAAACTGCAACATGGAATATAGGTGCGTGAAGTGCAATGAACAGCATAAACCGAGAGAATGCTCACTAAGAGCAAATCAAGGCAAAGAAGACGACAACGACACAATACAGCCAAGATGCATTAACTGCGGCCAAATTGGTCATCCAGCTAGCTATAGGGGTTGTCCTAAGCACATTGAATTACTGCAGAGGAAGCAACAAGCAGTGTTAGCACGAAAAAATAAAGAAGTAGCCTACAGAAACTATGTAAAACACAATATCTCCTACTCTCAGACCCTCAGAAATAAGACAAGTGAGGTAAAAATCCCAGCTTCATCTAATAATGCTAATAAAATGCCAATAACATTAACATGTTCAACCAAGAGTGCGAAACACTCTCGGCATGAACCTTTTCTCATGTCTTAATAAAATTGACAATTTTGTTCCCCAATATCGGAACCTTCAAGACAAAAACTCTAAAAGACAAGCGCTTCTAAAATTATTTCTCGACCTAACCCTAAATGGAAAATAGTGGGAAACTCAAAATTCACCTGTTAAATATCAATTCACTAATTAGCATTGATAAAAGATATTGTCTAGACAGCTTTCTCAAAGCGCACAAATCTGACATAAAATCTGACCGAAACAAAACTTAGTAAGAAATTTAATCCTCAATTTCAAAATTACAAAATTGTTAGAAACGACCGCAACAATCAGCGCGGAGATGGATCAGCCATTCTAATCAAGGAAAATATTAAACAGGAATGCATATTCATTCCCAACTTGGATAAAATCGAATCTACCACCATCAAAATAAGCCAAGCGAGCAGAAATATTTATCTGACATCGCTCTACAACAGAAATGGCAGAGAATTGAATACATCTGATCTTGAGAAATTATTGGACGCAACCAGCAACGGGCAGCAAATAATCGTAGGTGATTTCAATGCCTCACATCCATCCATTCAACCCGTATCAACAAGGCAGATAAAATTCTTCACCAATGGTTCATTGACAATCTACTAAATTATGATTTAAGGCTGGAATCAACCCTCCATCCTACTTTCCATAGAGACCGACCTAGCCGAACTAGCTACTATCTAGATTTCTGCTACCTTCCAAACACCCTCACCCCGAATTACTCCCCTATCTTAGGAGACAAGCTGAGAACTCTGGATTTCCAATCGGATCATAATGCAGTAGAACTAATCATTCAAATGAACAACATCACGCAAGCGCCAGGGCCGTCGAGAGACAACACTGGGCCCAGGGAGAAACATAAAAAAAAATTTGTTGAGTCTAAAAAATAACAAAATATATTTTATAGTATTTTTTTAATTTAACTTAATTATGCATTACAAATCAGTGTATTAAAACTATCCGCGCTTTTTTATTTGCAAACTATTTTATCACATTTTCGGAATCTATAGTTCCCTTGCTAAAGCGGCTTCTATAGCTAAAGTACATAAGCTATTTAACCGATTTTGACACATAGTTGACCTTAGTACGTTTTTTACTTTCGCCAATGTGCTGAATGAACCTTCCGCTTGAGCCACAGTAACTGGTATTGTGCAAAATATTCTCAATGCAATGCAAATATTTGGAAATACGGCATCTATTCTCAGATCTTTCATTTTATTTAATAAATTTAAAGGAAGCAACTGATTTTCATCAAATGTGGCTTGGTGAATGGATTTAAAATGAATTATTTCATCTTAAATTTCTTTGGCAATATCAGAGGTATACTTATTACATAAATTATTACTACTTTGTATTAACTAGTCAACATCAGTTTTTAAATAATTCCACAAAAACCCGAACGAACTACATATTTCATTCATAGCTCGATATCGCCAAGTTAAGCTACCGATAATAAAATCTAAGATTTTGTAAAACACTTGCGTTTTTAAGTAATTTTCACCCGTTATTTCTGTATCATTATTGTCATCATTAATTTCATCTGCAAATCTTTTCCTAAATTTACGCCTTTTACCATACGAATTAGTGTTAAAATCGGTCTTAACATTTTCTGCAACAATTTTGCATTCAGTCAAAATATCACTCCACTTTTCTCTAATATTTTTTAAATCAAAAATCAAACTATTGATATTGCTTTCTTCAATGTCAATAGTTGCATTTACATTTTGCAAAATTTTGTTTCTGCAGTCGATTGCCGCCAATATTTTTAACCAAAAGAGTTTAAATACTTTAGAATTAGATATAAATCAGATCTAGTTTCTGCAGTTAAATTAAAAACTGAAATTTCTTTAACTGCTTGCCGTAATCCTCTTAAGTTATTGGCAAATGGTTTTACAGTATCTATTCTTGCTAACCAACGTGTATATATCAGATAAACCATGTAAGGAACAACCAATACTTTCTTTTAAAATTTTCCATCTCATATTATATAATTTTTGAATGATTCCAAAAATTGTAACTGCTTCAATGCAAGCTTCTACAGCGTGTACACCACGAAGATTAAACGAATGGCAAGCACAATGAGAAAATGACGCGAAACTATTTTTTTTCAAAATTAAACTCTGAGCACCTTTATAAGGACCATTCATGTTTGCGCCATTATCATACCCCTGGCCACGGCAATCGGCAATAGAGATTTCATATCTTTCAAGTTTACTTAAAATTAAATTAACAATCGCTTCGCCTGTTTTTTTACTACAGTCAACAAACTTTAAAAACCGTTCCTTAATTTCAAACTTTTCTGCATCATTAACTTGCATGTAACATAACACTAAAACTGTTTGTTCAATATGAGTCGAATCGAGAGTTGCGTCTACGATTATAGAGTAATATTTCGCTTTTTCTCTTTCCTTAAGAATCGTTTTTGTAACAATATCTGCACAGCGTTGTATAAATTCGTTTTTGCTTTCGGGTGATAAGTAATGTACTTGTAATCGTTTGTTGAGATTTTTTTACTTTATCCAAATGTTTTTCTAATACCGGATCATAATGACTTATTAATTCTAAAATTCCTAAAAAGTTACCGTTTTTGGAATCATTTAACAGTTCGGTTTTACCTCGAAATGCCAAACCTCTTTCGCCTAAAAATAATGTCATGTCCAAAATTCTATGTAATATTTGAACTCAAAACAAATTCGCTGAGAATGACGTAGCAACACAAAAAATTCCTCTCGAATCAGCCATGGTGTTTGCCGAAAGCCCCTAAAGTACAATTTGAAACTGAAGCATGTGGCCCCAAGTAGAGTGGCCGAACGTACACCGACTGGAGCTGAACCGTGTAGACTGAACAAAGTGTAGCTTTCAATAAGCTGTCTGCTGTCAATCAACGAAACGGTAGAGGAGCGTTACTTACTTCAATATCCGATAGAGGAGAGTAAATTTTCGAATATTGTAAAAATAAAGAAATAATTTAAATTTGAAAAGAGAAAAAACTAAAGTGTGTGTGTTTAATTTTTATCGTATCGCAAAAATAAAAAATTTTGTGTTTTTTTAAGGAACATTAACTGGGCCCTCTCATAACGTCGGGCCCAGGGAATTTTACCCCTTCTCCCCCTCCCTCTCGATGGTACTGAGCGCAACCCCAAACCGACGAGGGCATACTACAAGAGAAATTTCTTGAACAGCTGATCGATAGAAAGAGATTACCCACGAGAATAGGACATCATTTGAAAAAATAAAATAAAAAAATGATTATAATATTTGAAAGAAAGAATTGCATGTAGCTTTAAGGAAATTGAGCATGTGTGTGACAGAGAGAAATATACTTGTTTTTTCTGAAGGGGAAATGTTTACATTTTTCAATAGCCGAGCACGTTGTTTTTTACACACTGGGGAATAAGGGTGTAGTGGTTCATTTTACACACTGCGATTTTTGTATGTATTTATGGAAAAATCGAAATTGCATACTTTTGTTTTTATTTTCATTACGAAAGACGTTAGAAATATAATTTGAATCTATCGTTTGATGTGTAAATTTGCGAACCTGCGTGTTGTGAGTTATTGTGATAATTACTGTGTTGTGTTATAAATAAAATTAATTGATCTGCACTTATAAGTGCCAAATTAAAACTTAATTATAGTTATAAACGGAAAAACTCATTTTGGTAATGAGGTGTGCGGTGAAATACTGTAAATGGGAACGGGGCCAATCGCTTTTCCGTTTCCCAAAGGATGAAAATGGGTAAGTTATGTTTTATTTTTTCATTTTGAAAGTTCACTTTCATGTAATAGCATACAAATTCGCGCATCTAAAAATCTGTAGCAATACGCAGCATTCAAGATGATTCGCGGATGACTTCTATATGTAACGTTATCATACTAACTTCAATCTTTTTCTTATGTTATTCTAATGAATCTTTTTGCTATACATCAGTTTAAGTTCTTCAATTCAATCACTTCGCTATAACCACTATTATTTGATTGTTTTCAACTGCAATGAATCTGTTCGTTGCGCCTTTGTTATGTTTCTAAACTATTTTACTCGATTTTAATGCTATTATCTATTTTACACTTGATGTACCTAACGTTGTACGCTACGTGTAGGCAGAGGCTCCTTAAAAAATGCTTTTCTTATTCTAATTCTTATGATTCGCACATTTTCTTCCCTGGAAATTTTTTTCGCGGAAGATTATAATCTTCTTATTGCGGATGAATTGCTTTGGAATCATCTAGTGTAGAAAATAAGAAAAGATATCGCCGAGGAAACGTTGAAGTGTTAAATGAGCATTGACTGGAATAGTAATAAAAATACGAAAAGGAGCTGATATGAAATAAACGGGTGCATTCCGCCATTCCAGTCATTTGTTTGTGTGATTCGGTTTGAATTAACTCAGCAGCATGCGTATGAAATTATTTAGTGACTCACACATATTTTTTATGTTTATTAATATGAAGAAAAGAACGGACAAATACCCCAATACTATGAGGAATAAGGATTCTGCTAGTGATGATTCGCCTAAAATTTGCGATAAGTTTGCTTCTTTTTTTGACAATGCCTTTGCCTCGTAAAATTTTCAACCTCAAAATAGCAACTTCAGTCATATGATCGAATGAAATTTCTTACTATAGGCCTATTGCAAAATTATCTTGCATGCCCAAATTATTCGAATCTATCTTTTACTGTGAACTATCAACTTCCTGTAAGAATTTGCTCTCTTCAAACCAATGTAGCGCATCAAACATTTCATAGATGCACATACAAAAAAAAAAGAAAAACAAGCATAAGCAAGCATTCAAGTTCAATAATTTCATTTACACATATTTTCGTTCATAAATTGAACAATGTGAATTTCGTGAACTTGCAAAGGCTATGCACTTCGGTGCAGCACACGTCAGTTTGCTGACACGACATTTCACACCATTCAACCTCAATGAACCCGAATGCTTGAAAAGCTTGGAATGTGCATTGCGGCAAATTCTTGTATGAATTTGCGAATTGTTGATTGCGCTACTCCAGGTCAATAATCTATTTTGCAATGTATTGCAATGAATTGATTATTTGATAGATTTATACGTTAGGTAGGGGTAGCGAATAAAAATATAAATAAGTTGATTCTGAATAAAGAGGGGACAGTACGTTTTAGAGAAGAAAAGTGTTTAACTGTTAATTCCTATCTCTATTAAATTCGGCAGTCTTTGACGCCATACAGTGTGCGGATATCGGCTGAGCATTCTCGCCTGCACTACACCAAGATATTCGGCTGAACAATCTCGCCAGAAGATAGGGCAGTCTCTGACGCCTTCAGATACTAATATCGGCTGAGCATTCTCGCCTGCACTATACCAAGATATTCGGCTGAGCAATCTCGCCTGAAGATAAGGCAGTCTCTGACGCCTTCAGATGATAATATCGGCTGAGCTTTCTCGCCTGAAGCTATAGGCAGCAGCTATCTACAAGTATACATTGGGCGACGGTTAGGTCAAGGCAGCCATCCGGAAGCTTAAGTATATCCACTACGTGGCGTTGATATAACCATTACATGGCGACCCTGCACCACGGACCAGGAAAAAGCAGAATCCAAGAAGAATTACATCAACAAATAACTAGAAATCCAGACGCGGGACCAAAACCAATAACATTAGAAGAGTATAGAGCCAGGCAAACACAGAGACCACAGCCAGAAATAATCCGACAAGTCCAACAACGACCAAAAAGGACAAGGGCAGGATAACCTGTGAAACACAGGAAGGAAATAGCAAATTTATACCGGTTGGCGAATTTGTCTATAACTAAGAAGGAGAAGCACTCTTTCCTCGAGACGGTCAACAAGAAAAAACAGGAATTCCGAAGAAGTAATGGGATCCAAGGAGTCAAAACCAACGAATATCGTGGCAAACAACGCAGCAGCAGCAACGACCACAAACCTATTCGTCAGCACCTTTGAGGACCACATCCTAGACATCAAGTACCTACTGATTACCATGATCTTAATTATTGTTGTAACCATAATTTATAATTACTTAAAAAAAAAAATAAACTCGATAATTAATAAGAAGGTCAGCAAAACTATACAAGTATGAAATGATATGTATATATATAATTGCATAAAATAAATAAATATAATCCACGATATGACGTAGTTTTATAATGAAAAAACTAACAACTATACTAAAAGAACTAGAAAGAATATTAGAAAATTTTAAGAAGACTCCATACAGAGAGTATAGTGCAAAAAATCTGTTAACGAAAAGAGATAAAACAGATGAATTAAAAGCTGAATTCAGAGAGAGATACAGTGAACTGTCAAAAGAAGACAAACAGATCAGTCAACCAATAATAGATAAATTTCAGGTAGCATACGAACAAGTAACAGCACTCATCAAGAACAAAACAAAAGAAATTGTAACAGAAGAAGACGACAACGACGAGACAGACACGAATAGTGATTCAAGGAGTAAAACTCCCAGGAACTCTGAAAGTGCTAAATTCAGCAACATGGCTTTGTTTGACATGGCAACAACGATAAAAATCGTAACTGAGTTTGATGGAGATCCGAAAAATCTCACAAACTTCATAAACTTAATAGAATTCCTTCACGATTCTATAGAGAGCCCAGAGGAAAAGAAAAAGTTAATTAACTTTGTGATTAAGACAAGAATTTCACAAAAAGTACGCAACAAAATCTGCAACGAACCAACACCGATAACACTGTTGGAACTTCGGACACTATTCCAGAGGATATTCAAATCTAATAAAAATCCTCTTAAGATTCAAAGTGAGTTAGCTAAAAGCTACCAAGGTGAAAGACCAGTACAAGACTTCGCAAACAAGATCGAATCACTGGCAGCAGAACTAAACAACATTCAGATAATTGAACAAGGAGAGGAGAACCGGCAAATAATTGCTAAACTGAATGATCAGTTAGCACTAAATGCTTTTAAGTCAGGCTTAAGAGAACCATTTAGATCCACAGTATTTGCAGCACAACCCAAAACCTTATCAGCCGCTGTACAGCTTGCGACAGAGATTGATGGTGATAACAGACAATCAGGAAACATTTTGAGATTCTCCTCACACCCAACGCGATTCACAAATTACAATCGCAACCAAAGCTTTCACTCAAACATCAATAGAAGAGGACATAGCTTTCAAGTTAACAGAAACTCACGAGGGAACCAATACAACACGAATTACCAAAATCAATCAAGAAGGAACATCTACAACCCATCAAGACAAAGTCACAATGAAAACACAATACAATTTAACAATGCACGCACACAGAATAAAACAAATAGAATTCCAGAAACACGGAATCAGAATCGTCCATTTAAACGAATAAATGTGTTGAATTCGGGAAACGGACAAGGAGTCCCCGAAACACAATTTTCAGGGGACAACGAATATTAAACCCACAATGTATGATGATACATAAATTCACGGTCAAGAATCTGACCAACTATGTAAATATAAAAGGCGATGCAACATCAAGGAATGCATCATGGTTTATAGACACGGGAGCAGATATATCGATAATTAAGAAAACTAGCTTAACAAACTACTTAGAAATAAGAAAAGAATCCTGCAGAATAACAGGAGTAACTGATGGTGAAATGAAAACAGTAGGAACAATAAACATAAAATTTAAGATCGAAGGAGATCTAATAGAGCACAAACTGCATGTAGTAGAAGACAACTTTCCAATATCAACTGATGGATTAATTGGACTAGACTTCTTGACCAAATTCGGATGCAAATTGGACTACGAACAATACATTTTGACAATTTGCACAGAAATTAATAACATTGAGATACCGATCATGACTAAGATCCCAGAAGTAAAAACCATAACAATTCCAGCAAGATCGCAAATGTATCAAGCGATGGAAATTAAAGTAAAAGAAGATAGCATAGTTTTGAGCCAAGAACTCCAGGATGGAATTTTTATTGCAAATGCCTTAATACCAGCAAAAGGAATCGTTCACGTCAAGCTGCTCAATACACTAGAGCAGGACATCAGTATCAAACTACCGCAACTAAGAATTGTGCCGCTCACAGAATACCACTTCATAAGGAAGGTGAAATCAATAGATAACGATAACGATAAACGTTTCGAAAAACTAAAAAAGGAATTAAACATAAATAACCTAGACAAAAAAGCAAAAGACTCGCTGTTCGAAATATGCAGAAACTATTCAGATATATTCCATCTAACGGGTGACACACTAACAATGAATAACTTCTACACACAAAAGATAAGTATGACAGATCACACTCCAATCTACATAAAAAAGTACCGCTTGCCACAAGTGCAAGGCGATGAAATAAATAAACAGGTAGATCAGTTACTAGAAGAAGATATAATAGAACCCTCAACAAGCCCATACAACGCCCCTTTACTAGTAGTTCCAAAAAAAGGAACTAAAGATGAAAATAAATGGAGAATGGTAGTCGATTTTCGACAATTAAACAAAAAGATAATGGATGACAAATTTCCATTAACCAGACTCGAAGACATCCTAGACAATCTGGGGAGAGCAAAATACTTCTCAACCCTAGACCTCACAAGCTCTTTTCACCAGATCGGATTGCACCCACAATCACGACCTGTAACTGCCTTTTCGACCAACAAAGGTCACTACCAATTCAAAAGACTACCTTTTGGATTAAAAATCTCCACTAACAGCTTTCAAAGGATGCTTACAGTAGCTTTAGCAGGTTTAGATGCCGAGACATTTTTGTATGTCGACGACATAATAATTTTTGGATGCAGCTTGCAGCACCACAACAGAAACCTATGCAAGACTTTCGACCGATTGCGTCAATATAACCTCAAATTAAATCCACAAAAATGCAACTTCTTGCAAACAGAAGTGGTTTACTTAGGCCACCTGATCACCAACATGGGAGTGAAAACAGACCCCACAAAATTCGATAAGGTGACCAATTATCCAAAACCCACAAATGCAGATGAAGCAAAAGATTTACGGCCTTCTGTAACTACTACAGAAGATTCGTACCCAATTTTGCATCCATAGCCAAACCCTTAAATCTTTTAGCCCGCAAGGACACGCCCTTCATCTGGACAGAGGAATGTCAAAAAGCTTTTGACACCTTGAAACAGAAACTAACCAACCCACCGATATTACAATATCCAGACTTTTCAAAACAATTTGTCTTAACGACAGACGCATCAAATTTTGCATTAGGCGCAATTTTGTCTCAAGGAGAGATAGGCAAAGACCTACCTATTTCCTACGCGAGCAGAACTCTAGATAAACATGAATTGAAGAAACCAATTATAGAAAAGGAACTTCTAGGAATTCACTGGGCAATAAAGCACTTCAGACCATACTTGTATGGAAAAAAATTCACAGTCGTGACTGATCACAGACCTCTAGTAAGTTTGTTTACACACAAGGATCCATCATCAAAGATGACAAGAATCCGTTTAGAACTATCTGAATATGACTTCGACATAATATATAAAAAGGGTTCACTGAATACAAATGCAGACGCACTATCCAGAATAAACCTCAACTCGGATATGCTTAAAGAAATGATACCAACAGCTCAGATTAAGATAACAACGAGGAATAGATCAAAAGAAGCAAAAGAATCAGCAGCATGCGAAAAAACTGAAGATATTGAAAGTGTCGATGAATCGTCAGGCCAACTTTTCATCTATGAATGCACCTCAATCTCCGAAATAAGAAATGTAAGACAATTAAAATTCATAAAGATAAATAAGGACGTCCAAAGAAGAAACTATAATGAAAAGAAGAGTATACTCATATCAAAAAAAGAAGTTGCAATCGAGTACTGCGATAATCCGAATCTGAACTTAGGATCGATATTGGAGAAGCTGACTCACGCGATGATTGACAACCAAATTCAAATGCTAGCAATCTCAAAAGAAGAAGAAATATTTAAAAAAGTCGACATAGAAGAATTTAAGAAGAAATTTAATGATCTGCAGAAGCGAATTAAAATAAAAGAAAAGAAAAGTTTGCACATAATAATATTTAAACCCCCAAAAAGGATAGTGAACAAGGAAGAACAACTGAGCATAATCAAACAATTTCATGACACCCCACACACAGGAGGACATTCAGGAGTCAAACGCACAATTAACAAGATTAAACAAAGATACTGTTGGAAAAATCTCAGCAGAATGGTCAAAACTTACGTAAACGACTGTGAGAAATGCAAGTGCAATAAAATAATAAGGAACACCAAAGAAAGAATGGTAGAAACAAACACACCAAGTCAAAGTTTCGAAATATTAGAAGTTGACACGGTAGGACCCATGAACCAAAGTAAATTCTACAGATACATTCTGACATGTCAATGTCAACTAACCAAATATGTAGAAGCATTCCCCATGGAGAATAAAGAGGCCAAAACAGTCGCAAAAATATTAGTCGAAAAAATAATCTTAAAATATGGAACAGTCAAAATCTTAAAAACGGATCTAGGCACCGAATTTGTCAACCAATTAATCTCAGAAGTAAAAAAGTAAAAAAAGTATAAAGGTCCATATATTGTAATTGATACAAATAACGTTAATACTAAGATAAAGATAGATAAAATAATAAAAGAAGTACACAACAATAGGTTGAAAAAATTTTAAAGTTCACCATAAGTATCATGTAACAATTAAAATAGCTATATGGATAAGAATTAAAGAAAGCATACAAATTATTTTATTAGTAATGTAAGATAGAAAACTATATCATAAGAATAAAACAAAAATTTTTCCTCTAATCAAGCAACATTTTTTTTCCATAAGAGGAGGGATGTAGCGCATCAAACATTTCATAGATGCACATACAAAAAAAAATAAAGAAAAACAAGGATAAGCAAGCATTCAAGTTCAATAATTTCATTTACACATATTTTCGTTCATAAATTGAACAATGTGAATTTCGTGAACTTGCAAAGGCTATGCACTTCGGTGCAGCACACGTCAGTTTGCTGACACGACATTTCACACCATTCAACCTCAATGAACCCGAATGCTTGAAAAGCTTGGAATGTGCATTGCGGCAAATTCTTGTATGAATTTGCGAATTGTTGATTGCGCTACTCCAGGTCAATAATCTATTTTGCAATGTATTGCAATGAATTGATTATTTGATAGATTTATACGTTAGGTAGGGGTAGCGAATAAAAATATAAATAAGTTGATTCTGAATAAAGAAGGGACAGTACGTTTTAGAGAAGAAAAGTGTTTAACTGTTAATTCCTATCTCTATTAAATTCGGCAGTCTTTGACGCCATACAGTGTGCGGATATCGGCTGAGCATTCTTGCCTGCACTACACCAAGATATTCGGCTGAACAATCTCGCCAGAAGATAGGGCAGTCTCTGATGCCTTCAGATACTAATATCGGCTGAGCATTCTCGCCTGTACTATACCAAGATATTCGGCTGAGCAATCTCGCCTGAAGATAAGGCAGTCTCTGACGCCTTCAGATGATAATATCGGCTGAGCTTTCTCGCCTGAAGCTATAGGCAGCAGCTATCTACAAGTATACATTGGGCGACGGTTAGGTCAAGGCAGCCATCCGGAAGCTTAAGTATATCCACTACGTGGCGCCTTGATATAACCATTACACCAACATGGGTTTATTTCGGGTAGGTCTAGAACCACTAACTTGTTGAAATTTGTCTCGGATACCATTGGCGGGTTGGCAAAAGGCTTTCAGACAGATTGTAATTATACAGACTTTAGTAAAGCCTTCGACAAGTTATCTCACTCCGTGATACTCTTAAAAATGGAAAAGTATGGGTTTCCCCCAACATGTCTGAAATGGACGGAGTCTTAGTTATGTAGATAACAGAACATACCAAATCTTATTCCGTCATTCCATCTCTAGAGTCTTAACGGCTTCGTCTGGCGTACCTCAAAGGAGTCACTTGGGCTCGTTGTTCTTTATTATGTCTATTGACGACATTGTCTCTGTTGTGAGGTACTGTAAGGTCTTGATTTATGCTGACGATGTTAAGTGTACAGGATGACCTTCAAAGATTTTACAATTTGTGCAAGAGCAGTAATTTGGTACTCAATATCGGCAAATATGACGTTATAACTTTACATAGGAATCAGACACCACACGGTTAACGTAATAGCTTAAGTCTGACATGCTTTTGGGTGATTACATGTTCTGCTTAGAATGCATTCCTTTTATTATCGGTCACGTTTAGTGTGATTGATTTGTTGAGAAACGATTTCAGTTCAATTGATTGGAATTGTTTTTATGCCAAATGTGCATTCTTGCATTTTTGTTAATTATGTGCGAAATCTTATTTTAAACAGTTTGTAGGTTATAATTTGAATTTCAAAGAATTCATATTGTTGAACGATTAAATTATTAGAGTACAATGGATTTGAATTGCTGAATTTTTTTCTAAAAATAACTAGAAAGGAAAATATAAAATAATGCAAACTATTATTATTGCGATATAACTCCACGCAACTTTACGCACTAATGGCAGATAATATTGCATTCATTTTGTTAGACAGAAAGATTGTTAAATTTTCTGCTTTTGTCATTCTTATTAAAAGTAAAGATGATAATTTCAAGGTTAACAGCAGTTTTTCATTGCCTAGTGGGAAGAAATTTCTCTTGTAGTATGCCCTCGTCGCCTCAAACCATTTTCAATTATTCAGCCACGCATATTTCACGTTTCAACAGGATAATCAATAGCTCTCTAGGCAATATTGATCTCCCGCTCTACAGAAACATTACAACAGAAGAAGCAGATGAAATAATCACTCAACTGGATCAAGTCATGCAAACAGCCCTAACTCAAAGCGTACCAACAACCATACTCAAGACTCGAGGAAATATAATATTATCCCCCGAGATAATCAACCTGGTTAAACACAAGAACAGACTGCGCAGAAATTGGCAAAGCCATAGATATGACCCTGACTAACACACTCTGAAAGTTCAAATTCGAGACATTACTACAATTATAAAAATATGAATATCCCTACATCACGAAGACTACTGGAAGAAGAAACTTACAAACATCAGTATGAGCCAAGCAGATAAAAAATATCGCTGGCATAAAATCCTCTATGGAACTACCTCAGCTAACCTATCCTGATGACCCAGCTAGACCGCATATTAGTAATAATGAAAAAGCTGATGCTCTAGGGCAGGGGTCGGCAACATTTTTTGGCCGCGGGTCAAAATCAACCAAAATGTGAGCATTAAAGAGGCGTTTGGGTCAGAGGTATTTTCGTATTAAAAGAGTCTTTTAGTAAATAATAAGATATATTTTATTAAGAAAATAATTACAAACATAGTCGAATGAACTTTATTTATAAACGTTCTCTTCTATATCAATGGCTTCCCTGATGTTGAACTTGTGAAAATGCTTTAAAGCGCCTGTGTGTTAATGCTGATCGCGCTATTATCAGGTTTACGATCTTGACAACCTTTTCCATTACATCCTTAAGTTGTTGTGGCACGCCTTTGCAAATAAATATTCTTCATGTATGATACAATGAAACGATAAAAGCGAGCGGTCAAGTTCATTTTCCATTAGTTTTACAAAACCAACATTTTTTCCTCTCATACTTGGCGCACCATCAGTTGTTAAGGAAAACAATTTACTTTTTAAATCCAATACTTGCCCATTTTTGAAATTTGTAAACTCCTGTACTTGACGAAAAATATCAGTGCCTTTGGTCGTCTCATTCAATGAAACTAGAGCGCATAGTTCTTCATTGAAATTCGAGCTATTTATTGATGCAAATCTAATAATTATTGCAAGCCTACCAATACTATTTATATCGGTACTTTCATCAACTGCAATGCTAAGTATGTCACAAGAAAACAAATCATTTTTGACCTGTTCATCAATATTTTTGGCCATATCTCAAACGCGACGCTGGACTGTTCTAGCTGACAATGGCATTTCTTTGATTCTCTCAATTATTTGTTTTTTATTTGCGAAATCATTAAATAAGTGTTCGGAACAATTTATGAATGCGTTTTTTAAAAACTCGCCATCTGTAAATGGTTTTCCGTTGGTTCCAATGCTAAGAGCTGCAACAAAGCTGGCAGAAGTAGCGTGATTATTGCTGGTAACAAAACTCTTTAAGAATTTATTTTGTTTTCCAAAATCTAATACACTTTTAGCAATGTATTCAGATTTTTCTTCATTTGAAGAAAAGTGTCGCACAATATTGTAAGTCCTGGCGGTACTTATATCTGTACATAAAGTACATATCAATTTGTCACCATTTTCGATACACCCATACTTTTCTGTCCACACATCTTGAAATAATCTCCTTTTTGCTTTTTGTTTGTTCATGGTAATTTTTTTTAATAATAATATATATTTCACTAGGTAGCAATTATTTAACTGCGTAACGATTCATTTTCATAAATAAACGAGAAGGGGTGGAGTTTTCATATTTTACTCTCATAAAATGTTCCCGCGCTTTTGTGAAAACAGGTTTTTCTGAAATCTTATGAGAAATATTCAATATTTTTTATAGCATAACCAATGTTTGTTAGTGTAATTTCTATGGTATTTGAGCAGCACGTGCTTCTGTTTATATTCGCTTTGCTCTGAAGAGATTAAGTGGGACAAACTCATGCTGGATTCTCTGACATTTTCGGGAAAAATGAGAATTTTATTTGACAGAAATTTTACATCTCCTTTCCAGCATCTTGGCCAAAGTGAAATTTATCTTTTTCTTAAAAAATTGAGATAGTCTGACCCGATACACATTATTATAAATAGTTTTTTAGGATTTTGAGCGATTCAATAATTTTATCATTCGGGTAATCCTACGTTCTCTCGATTTGTTTCATGTTTATGTTTTATAATTTATTTTTATATAGTATACATTATTTTCGGAAGTAAAGTGGGTCACTTGAAATTATCAAATGGGTCACTCGGTGACCCGCGGGTCATAGGTTGCCGACCCCTGCTCTAGGGCTTCACTTTGAAGGAATTCATAAGCAAAACCTCAATCTGAATACGGAACTATCACGAATTGATCATGTAATTAACTCTACCTTTGAAAATAACCACACTCCTTTAACGTATTTTAATATAAACTTTCCTGCTTCCAATGACAATGCAAATAATGAAAATCATAGACCAAACCTCATCTCCTCAGCGGAAGTTTCTGATAATCAAGACAAAGCACAACAAGAAATCAGCAGACCCTGACCAAATTCCGAACTTCCTTTTAAAAAAACATCTAAAAATTCCTAGCCATACTTTTCAACCACCTTTATAACATAATGTTACGTGCCACAAAGTGACACAAGCGACATCTGTTGGAAATGGAAGCAACTTTTAGCTAGTGACATCTTAGTAAGCCTTGGGTGAAAACGGAATAGTCATGAAGGTTCTAGTATAATTTGTAGAGTATAAATACGGCGCTACTCACATCCAGGAGGCCAGTATTATTTCAGACAGTGAAGTGAACGAAGTAAACTATTTGGATTGCGATAATTAGAAGTACAGTACTAGCGATAACTATAAAGAGTTTGTTTGATAATTATTTGTGAATTTGTGAGAGTAAACAGTAAAGTTAAATAAAGAAAGAACTTTTGAATTATATCTGAAATGTTGTGTTTTAAATAACAAACTAAGGCCACGCTCGTAACAACTGGTGTCAGAAGTAAAATAAAATCGCGAAATAAAGTGGTGGAATTTGACTTTGAAACTCAAAGAGTGATAAATTTTGTGAAATCGTGAGTAAAAAATTCCGAAAGTTAATTTTACTGTGAAAGAATTACAAGAGATGCACTAATGGGACGCAAACTAGAGGAGCTTCGCATACAGGAATTGAAAGTGGATTTGGGGAAGCGGTCATGGCTAACGACAGGTCTAAACAATGTTCTAGTCGAGCGACTTAGACAAGCTTTGATAGAGGAAGAAAAGAATCCTGAGAAACTGAAGAAGAGCCTGCGATGAACATAGAACAGCTTTTGGATACTTTAATGACAAAAATGGAGCTTTCAACCCTGCAAGTAAAGAATGCTCTTGAGGAACAAAAGAATTCTCTAGAAGCGCGTTTGGACGAACAAAAGAATTCTTTGCAGAATTGTCTAGAAACTTGTTTGGAGGAACAGAAGACTTTTCTTAAAAATTCATTAGACGAGCAAAATGTAAAAATTGAAGGATTCCAGCAGGAAGTGCTGGAAGTGGAACAGCAAGTGTCGGAAGTGAACCAAAATGTCACGGAGCAACTTGATAACTTTAAAGCAGATTTGGAGAGGATAAAGCATCGACAACCTCGACACGAAGTAATTTAAATATCCGGTACAGGCAGAATGAAACCACCAATATTTGATGGACAAAGTTCGTGGCACATTTTCAAGAGACAATTCGAGGCAGCTTCCGAAGTAAATGGATGGATGGATGGATTGAAAAGCAACGTGATTACATTTCACTAGTACAGGCGATAGAATTACGTTATGAAGATGAACACATGCAGCAAGTATATCGCCTGCAGTTACGCAACAGGACTCAAAAGCATGGCGAGTCACTACAACAACTGCAGTCTGATGTGGAAAGATTAGCTTATCTTTCGTACTCTAGCGTATATGCGGATTTCCTTAATGAAGCGGCAACAGAAGCATTTGTGAACGCTATTGCAGATCAAAATTTACAACATGCACTAGCGTATGAATCTGCCAGACCAGCTTCTCCGAGTACAGTACGAGCCAGAGAAATTTGGGTGAGTGAATGTACTTGAAATAGAATGCAGTCATCTCAGAACACTCCTTCGCGTGGCATTCTTCGATGCTGGAATTGTAATAGACCGGGACACCTACAAAGGGACTGCAGAAAACGCCGACGAATGGAAGCGTTAGAAGAAGGGCAAAGATATCGAGCTAGGCAGCAGACTCGCAGCAAAATGCTGTCATCAGAGAGCACTCCTACGCGTGGTTTCCTTCGATGCTGGAAATGTAGTAGACTGGGTCACCTTCAAAACGACTGTATGAAACAAGGTCGAATGCCATTATCAGAAGAAGAAGGGAGAAGATGGCGAACTAGAGAGCAAGCTTTTCGTGGAGAGACTAGACTCAAAACCTCATAACTTTGAGATCCCATACCACAAAGGAGGTATCCGCGGAAATGCAGAAGCCTTTTCACAACGTCCATGCAATCCTGAATGGATACATGGCGGACGGATGGCAGAAAAAGATGACAATGACTACGATGACGATAACGATAGTCGAAAGAAGAAAGGAAAGATAACCAAAGACGATGATGACTACGGTGATAAAAATGAAAAGGAGAAAGGAAAGAAATCCAGAGACGAGGACAATGACAAAAAGAAAAAGACGAAAAGTAAATGGTCTAAGTATGCTGATAATGACGATGGTAAGGGTATAATGAAGATCGGAAAAGGTAAAGACAAAGGTGATAAGAAGCGCAAAGGCGGTAATGACAAGGATGAGAATGGCGATAAAAAGGGTTAGAAAATTAAGGACAAAGGAATCAAAGGCAATGATGGTGAGGATGATAAGAGACGAAGGAAAACTAAAAGCATGGAAGAGTGCTTCAACAGAGCATTAATCGAACATCTAAGAAAGGTAGTCAACTATAATCCGCGCTATTGGGATCGACATATTCTTATATTTCTAATGGCTTATATATCAGTTGTTTACAATTCGACCGGACAAACCCCAGCAAAGGTCATATTCGGAAGGGAGATGCTCTCACCTAGCCACCTCAAGTTTGGTATACCCAGAGGCGTACAAAAGTTACCAAAAGACTACGCAACCGAGCTCAGACAACGACTAGCTGATGTTCACGCGTTGAGTTGATTTGATAATTGTTCGTGAATTGTGAGAGTAAACAGTAAAGTTAAGTAAAGAAAGAACTTTTGAATTATATCTGAAATATTGCGTTTTATATAACGAACCAAGGCCACGCTCGTAACAATAAGTTATTTCCCAAGAAAATGGAAAACCGCACATATCATCCAAATTAGGAAAAGGGGGAAGCCATCCAGTGAGATCTCTAGCTATAGACCCATCTCCCTCCTCTCCTCGATAAGCAAAATTTATGAATGTGTTCTTAAAAAGAAACTGCAAGATCACATCGAAGATAATCACATAATTCCCGATTTTAAAATGGGTTTTAGACAATTGCACTCTACTACTCATGCATTATCCATCCTCATGAACCACATAACCTCCAATCTCAATATTAAGAAAGCAACGCTGGCGTGCAGTATTGATACTGAAAAAGCATTCGACACTGTTTGAATACAAGGACTCATATTTAAAATGAAAAACATCCACAATTTCAACGAACACCAATGTAGAAACATCTACAACTATTTAATCAATAGGAATTTTAGAGTAAAAATTAATAAGGAACTATCCAACATTTTTGGAATAGCAGCAGGAGTTCCCCAAGGCTCTGTACTTGGCCCAGTCCTATATAGTATATTTACTGCTGATATTCCGCAGCCAGCAATACCAATTAAAATCCTCACATATGCTGACGACATAATTTTATTCACCTCAAATTTCAAATACCTTCCCATGCAAAAACAAATGAACCAATATCTAGGCACACTACATACATTTTTTGTCAAATGAAAGCAAAAAATGAACACCGATCAATGTCAAACCATGCTGATCAAAGGAATAAAGGACACCTACCCAAACATTGCCAGACACATTAACAAACGGAACGTCGATATCCGTATAAACCAGCAAAATATAAAGTACACTAAGCAGCTCAAATACCTTGGGGTACTCTTCACAGAGAACCTACAGTTCAATTCGCACATAAAAGAAAAAATCCAGAAAGCAACTTACGCGTTATGATCATTCGCCAAAATATTAAAACCTAGAACTTCTATACAAAACAGAATCAAGGTAATATGCTACAAACAGCTGATAAGACCAATTATCTTTTCCAATATGGTTTAATATTTTTCATCACACATGGAGAAAATCAGAAAGATAGAGAGGAAATGCTTAGCTTATTGTATTGACTTCCGCAGAAGCCCAATAAACTGCAAAAGGATTACAAATGCTAAACTCTAGTCACTTTGTAACCACAAAAGAATAGACACTCACCTCATTACTAATGCGTTCAAATTTCTCAACAGACTAACTGAAATAGACAACCCAATACTTGAACAATACGCGACTGAGCTGGAACATAATAACAGAGATGTGCCAAAGCACAAAGCCTCACATATTATAAAATGGTTAGAAGACAAAAACATGCTATATGATACCAACTCAAAATTAATCTACTATCACAAATCCTATTGAGGCAATAGAATGGTCTACAATACAGACCAATTAACATAACTAAGCTAAATCGTAAGCGACTCAGTGCATCAACTAATTGTACCAAATATATTAGTAGAGCACAATTATTTATAACTAATTACACTATAGTATGTATAGCATTAATAAATGAAATATTTCCTTAGTCTTAGGTATTAAATATATGAATGGTCTCCAACACTTAACTTACATAAGTTTAAGTCGCCACTCACCTATTTGGAATAATGTTGTCTGCAACTAATTATAATATTGTGTAACCCTAATAAATTTTATCTGACAAATATTTTAACTGACAAAATCTTAGTTTCTATTATTCTTAGCGTATAATTATTCATAATTATTTGTAATATAAAATAACATTAGTAAATGTTTTCATAATTTTAAGTTTTAGACATAAGCAAACATAAAATATCCTAGTTTTTAATTTTGTGCCATTTTCTAGGAATGATAAAACACTCGTATTTTAAGAATCCATTAAATAAGCCAGAAATAGAAAAATCGAACTACTATAAATTGCTGGTAAAGGCACTTATTAGTCTGTAGCAATTAGCTAACTAAGACATTCTATCTATAAAAAAAAAAACAATTTTCAATAAAAAGATTGTTTCAAATTGTACGGGACTAAAGTTTGGATTTCTTCCGAAATATAATTCGACCGGTTTTTTTCCTGTACTGGAGTGGATAGTAAAATTATAATCGTTTATGGAACGTTCTGAAGGCTGAAACAGATTACACTTAAGTGCGCGGCGCGACATTGCGGCAATTTGAGTGGTGAAATTGTTCCGCCGCGCTGTGTCACAGATTGCAATAAGAGCGCAGCAGGGTAGATACAACAGCGGTCTTATATTGGTACTACATATTTTCATGAGAAATTGCCTACCTCAAATATAATTTTGTTGTTGGTACCACTGAAAGTGAGCAGCAAATTTTGGGATTAGAAATGACTACGCGGCAAAAATTTTCGCCGCGCTGTCGCGCCGCACTTAATGCGTGATGCACAATAGGGAACACATGTTTTCTAAAATGTTGCCGCGGCGCGCAATAAAGTGTAATCATCAGTTTCAGCCTAAAGAGTTCTTCAAAATTACGAGGCATTCCTTCTGTCTTTAGTCTTTCCGACAGGGTGGAATGAAAACCCTCGATTTGACCGTTAAGTTCCCTCTTGTATGGTGGTGTCTTAGAAATTGTGATACTCAATTCATCTGCCATCATGAAACTTATTGATGCGGAGTTTAACGCTTTTTCATTATCGATAACTACAATTTCAGGTATGCTAAAGAAAAACAACAGGTCGCTTGGGTGTTGTCTAATATCTTCAATAGATCTAGATTTAATTACCTTCGCTTGTGCAAGTTTGGTAAATTTGTTTGTAGCCGTTAATACTAATTTATTTTCTGTTGAGTTCAATCATATCAGAATAATTATCTTATTGAAAAAAGGAGAGAATAAAGTAATTTCAAATGTGAAATGTCATTTGTTTCATTGTCATTCGTTTCGCTGGCTTGGCTTGTGTAATATTTTGCTATTGTGTTGGCTGTCGCTGAAGTGTCGTACTTATGCAAATGTAAACACTCTCTCGAAGAATATATAATTCTGGGATTTAATTTAAAGCTTTAATTTTAATCGCTCCTTTTTTTCACATAAGTTTGCCCTAAGATCGCGTTCAAATCCAAGGCCGTTCAACATTTTTCATGAAAGTGGAGGAATCAATACATAAAAACTACTTCAAGAACAAGAGTTACAAGAAATAATAAAACAATGCCGTGATTTGTATATTATCTAATGTAAAGCAATATTACATCGTACAAATTTTGAGGATCCAGTACTAAAAGCAGTTGTAGGATGGATCCAATTATTTGTTTAACTCCAAGCTTAATACCTTTAATCACATGTTTCCCAAACCTTATTGATCGAAATTATATCGATATGTTAGACGGAGAATGGTGTCTGGTGCAAATACAAGAATTTGTACCAAAGTCACTGTTATTTGAAGAATACTGGAACCCGATTTTTAATGTAAAAATGAGACAAATATTTCCCAATTTAGAAAAGTTTATTAGTTGCCTTATATGCCTTTCACGTGTTCCGCAAGTGCGGAAAGAAGTTTTCCCCTGTCAATCTTTTTAAAACTAAAAGCAAAAATTCTCTTGACATCAAAACTGTAAAATCTATAATAGTTGTAGCAAAAAACGTTATAGGTATGTATTATAAGAAAAACAAGGTCAAAAAGCATAATTGGTCTTAGACCAATTCTTACGATACCTTAGATGAATGTCTGTGTGTAATTTCGTATGGTATGCTGTTTTGATATTGTTAAAGTGTTTTTTCTAGAACGGTTCGTTGGACAGTAAAAATTATTATTTATAACCAATTATATAGGATTTTTTATTCTAAAAAACTTTTCAATACGATAAAAATGTCTTCACAGTATATCTATGTATGTAAAACGTTTTCACAAGATATGTAAAATATGTTCGTATGGAAAGACCAAGAAGGAGTTCCCCGATTTAATCTATTTTTGAAGTTGTATTTACTAGTTATATGAAAACACCATGTACAAAATTTCAGCTCTCTCTGCTAATGCGTTTTCCGGAAGTGTCCAAATATATAATGAAAAACGAAATTTTTGTATGGCAACCCTACGAAGGACTTACCGGATTATACCAATTTCAAACTTAAATATTTTTTTTTAATTGGCCACGTGTAAAATAACTCGAGAGCGGACTTTCAATGATGGCAGACAGACAGACACGCAGACGATCGGACGGATGGACAGACGGACAGAGGAAAATTCAAAAATCAAATTATTTTTTAATTTTATGTGTGCGCATATCTGACTCATTTTGCTCTACCAGCATTATATCTATGTGTTACAAACGGAATCACCTAGTTAGTATGCCCTCTGGCATTTCATATCTTAGGGTTGTAAAACGTGCCACGATTGCTTTTTATTGTGAAATAAACATCGATAATGGGATGTCCATAATAATAAGAAATAAGAAGCGGCCAACATGCAAAAAGAGTATTGCCAACCAAGATTTTTTTTTATTGTACAAAGTTTGCCATTTATGTACTTGAAGAAAAGTAGAATGTCTCAAATGAGAACTTTGGCGCGAAATAGGTTAATGTATTCGCAGGCGTTCATTGTGCTGTTTGTAAAGAAGCATTATATCTTCAACATTTCAACTACATTAATCGAGGTTTATATGTGGTTCTCCGTTAAGGAGTTATATTCTCCATGTCGAAAGGTCTTCATCAGATTTTTACCAAATTTTTAAATTGAATTGGTTGAGAAATACCGGATATATAAGGTAACATCCGTAAACAGAAATCAATCGAACGGATAACCTAGACTTTTTGAAGCCCGTTAAAAAAGGAAAACAATGATAGTAATCACTTTTACTGGATTCTGTTACATATATAAAACCCTAGGTACATATATGTATAAATGGGTAGCTTTACAAAAATCTTGCACCTAAAAACCTAAAAAGAAAAAAGAAAAGAAAATCATAAATTATAAAATTCAATAAACTAATCATGTACAAAACATGATTAGATTATCTTCCCAAAAAGGTGAAGAAAATTGCATCAGCAATTTTCTTCACATTCCAAACAACTCATAAAATTGTTTCTATAAAACGACTTGGCAAAAACAAAAGTTTCAGTTTACAACCCAAGTTGTTTTACTTAAAAACACAACAATTTAACTAAAAAATAAATCAAAAAGCAAATCGTACCTTCAGTACAATTTGCCGGGAAAAAATTCAACATGTATGTACATACGTACATACATATTACGATAATAAACTTACACGATAAGAAATGCGCGCCGCATAAATGCATTGTATGTATATGCACGCCGCGATTTCAAACGACGGGACGGTGGCTGATGTTTTTAAAAGTGTAAGATTACATTTTTGAAGCCATTGTCCAACGCGAATAATTCTGGAAATGTTTGAACAAGTCCAGAATTAAAAAGTAAAATTTTCTCAGGATAAGAAAATGCAATTTAGCATTTTCGATCCTGAACAACGGCTCTTGATCACGATGAATGTGATCAAGAGTTGAGTTGTGATTTTAGTTTTAAAGGGTCGAATCGGTTTTTTTTAAAGAAGAGAGTTGAAGTTTTTAGCCTATTTTTTACGCGAGAACTGAAAATAAGAAAAATTTGTTCTGAGCGTTGGTCGGTGGTTTTTTTGAAAGAAAAATTATGTGGTGTAAAACAAAATAGATATAGAAATAATAGGATAAAGAAAAATTATGTGGTGTAAAACAAAATAGATATAGAAATAATAGAATAAAGAAAAATTGTGTGGTGTAAAACAAATTAGATATAGAAATAATAGAATAAAGAAAAATTAAGTGGTGTAAAACAAAAAGATATAGAAAAAGAACAAAGAAAAATTAATTTGTGTTAATAAAACAGGAGACATAGGAATAGAATAAAAAAAAAGGGAAATTTAAAGAGTGGTTTTTGTGAAAAGATTCCCCTATTGGATTATTCGTGAAAGAAAAGCAGAACTAAGGTGAGCAATAGTTAAAAACAAAAATATAACAATTGGCGCAGCCGGTAGGATCAAGGAAGCTTGGTCAAAGTAAAAGATCGTAAACGCTTGAAAAGCCTTGGTCCTACACGAATCTACGGGGAACCTGTGACACTAGCCAAGCTATAAGGCCACGTCACCCCCAACGCTCGGGGTAGATATCATCTGTAGGCGCCTCTGCTCCAGGCGAGCAAGCGTTCACCCCATTAAGGGTGATTAAGGGTGAAAAGACAGCATTAAGAAACTTTGACCTCCAGATTTGACTTCATCACCAAACACCAGAAGCTCTTTTCCAGCACCGAGAAGAAGTCAGGACAACGGACACCCATTCAAAACCAACTCCAGAAGATATCATCGTTACTGGGTTGAAGAGGATTTCGAAGAAGGCTTTAAGCCCCCCTTTCAACCATATCCAGGGGAAATAAGTAGCCCTAGGGCCCCCCGGCAGAAAACAGAAGCACCGGCAAATGTAGCTTCGTTCCAGGATTGACGGCAGGAGCCCCCCTAGTAGCAAAAAACATTCCAGAAGGGAATACTCCAGAAGGCTGGAAGCCCCCCTTTTGGACAACGCGGGATGTACATGCAGGAGGAAAACTCTACACCTTCATCCGACGCGAAGCAATCCCCAGGTGAGAATTCACAACACCTCCGGGAAGGTACAGACAACGCCTCAGAAGACAATGCAGCACAATCAGGTAGCCAGGAGCGCCAGAATCCAGACCCATCACAGCAAGAAGCAACAGGAGTTCGCCTTCGAAGCGGCACCGTTTTAACAGGGTACACAGTTGTATCTAAAGTAAGTCTAGATACATTTTTAGATAAGTTATTAGAGAATGCACGGGAATCCGATAAGCTCACGGTCACGCACTGCGATGCTCTTGACCACAGATTAAGTCAAGGCAGAGAGCAGAGGCTGACACAGATCGAAAAATTTAAAAAAGATACAGAGCGATTCAAACAGGAGCTTATCGCATTCGCCGGGCTTTCACGTTCACTAGGTTTAAATAAGAGGTCAGCCAGTATAGTTGTAAGTGCTGAAAGTGATAGCGACATAGGTAGTGATCCCTCTGACGAGACTACGGCCGAAAATCTCCTTAGTGGCTGGCTAGAAGTATCCTTCACGGAATCAAGTCCTGAAACTAACCCTGAAACTCGACAAGGCACAAGCAGGCTACCCTGCAAAAGTTTAACAAAAAAAATAATCACAATGGTAGACTATGCAAAGGTGGCCAAGCTCACGGCACAACTAGTTCCTCTGTTTTCGGGTGAAAATGCCCCACAGTTAGGTCGTGAGCTCTGGCTGTTGCAAACAGGCCTTACACTGTTTAAGTGAGGAAGAAAAAGCAGCCTTCCTACATATCTTGCCCACAAGACTTCGTGGCGATGCCTATCAGCTGTTTGCTTCGGACGTTCCAACTACTTTTAGTGAGGTGGAGGAACGTCTGAACAGAACCTACCTACCACGAGAATCGTACCAAGAGTTGGTCAACAAATTGATCACAATGAGGCAAAACCCGTTGGAAACTCTCATTGCCTTCACAACAAGAGTGAAGCAGTTACTGATGCTTTGCAACGAGGAAGCGGTACTGAAGTACGGAGCAACGGCAGCCCCAGCTGTGAAGGCACAGTTGGCGGACTTCGCCAAGAATGCCCTAAAAGTGGAGTGAACAATCCCCGCCTATGCCAGTACCTCCTCACTGGTAGAAAATGATATAGAGCAGCTCATACAAAAGGCTTTAGATATGGAAAAGCTACAAGCAGGCACAGTTTTCGTCCAAACGCCGCTAACGCAACAGCCATATCCAATGGCACCAATAGACCCTAGTCTTCGAGTTCGAGCTCTTAGCCGAACTCCTTATAATCAAGCACCACAGCCGCTCATGTATGCATTACCACGAGCACAAGAGCCCAAATAGTTTAATAATCCGCCATACGTACATGCTCAACCGCTACACCCGCCATTTCCACGAAGGGACTCTAGACAACCGGATACACAAAATCTGGTACAAAACATCACTTGTATTTGCTGCCAGAAGCGAGGACACACCTACACGGAGTGCCTAAAACGCAAAAACACCCCTTCTGCTCTAACTGTAGAAGTTACGGGCATGACATTCGCGACTGTCGATACAACCAAGCACAAGTCTGCAACTCTTTTCACACGAGGATCGCCTAACAGTCCATCACAGTCAGACCCGAATAATACAAAAGGCCCCAGAGTCTTTAATATAAGACAAAAATGTGATTTTTGTGGGCGCCTGGGACACAAGATCGACGAATGTCGACAAGAACAAAAATGGCAGGATAAAAAGCAGGGAAACGACAAAGAGTCGACCCAAAACTCCCCGGCTCGACTATAAACCCTACCAGCAACAAACAAAGGTGTTCTCAGCTGCCCGACTTCAGTGTGCCCACCGCCAGACTTCCTCTAGACTTAGTTCTAAATGGTCAGGCCCAGCTAATAGTGGACACCGGCGCTGAGATCAGTACAATTAAGAAAAAAGCTCTCAAATCCCGCGAGATAATAAATCCCAACAAAAAACTAACGCTTCAAAGCCCCTTTGGAACCGGAAAAACCTTAGGCAGTTACCAAGGTAACTTCATGCTAAAAAGCAAATTACCTTGCAACTTTCAGGTGGTAAAACACATCTCAGGTATTTCCGACGACGGCTTGCTAGGGAGTGATTTCCTAGCCAAAAACTGTAATGTTGAGGGAACCAACAAGGTTCTGCGATTTCCTCGCATGGAAACCAATCCAGAAGAGTTTGCTGTTCCATTAGAAACCGCATCGGACAACCGTTGTTCACAAAACACAGTCAACAAAGAGACACTGGTAGAAGATATTAAACCCGACGGGGATACACCTTCTACCCGAAGTGTTCTCAAAGCTTCTCAGCCAGAAGAAGTCGGCTGTGACTTACAAGAACACGATAAGGGTGACCTGATTACCGAAGATCCGGCCCGTAAGACTGGACAGCATCAGGTGAATTTAAATGAACTTGTGTGCATGCCAGCAAGGTCTCAGATCGTTGTTAAAGTTCCGTTGCAGTTGCAGGAAGAAATGCTCAGTCTTCAAAATAAATAGACGACGGAGTCTTCCTAGCAAACAGCTTACTCTCTGCTGGTTTAAAGGCAGTCCCTATAGGAATCCTCAACACACGCAGTTCACAAGTAGTCCTAAACAGCGTGAACCTAAATCTGGTTCCCATTAAAGACTACACTGTCGTCCCAATAAAACGAGAGCCAGATAAAGATATCACAACAGCCCATCCTTCGAATTACATGAGTCGAAATGACGGCGATGGTGAGCACCATGTTATATTTAAACCTAAGATTAAGAAAATAGGGAATAAGAGCCCAGGTGAACCAAGCAGTAACAAGAAACAGCTTCAAGACGCTTGCGGGTCCCTCATGAAAACCCCAACGTCAGAAGCTGGCCAGCATACAAAATGTCTGCCGTTAGTTAGCAACTCCCGCAGATCCATCTAGCCCAGCGCCTCTCATATATAAAACCAGTAGGTTAAGAGGTAAAGTACATAAGGATAGTAGCAATATAAAATCATTAAAGAAGACTAGATTTAAGAATAATAAAAACAGGGCAATAAGCGCCAATCAGTCGGCCACCCTACAACATATACGATATCTGTTCCTAAACGATGTCGAACAAGAAGACACCAGTATTCAGCCCCGCCTCAACAGATTAGAGCAAGAACTCAGTCTGGATGAAACTTTAAATACTGAGGAAAAAGCCGCAATAACAAATGTCTGTTACGAATATGATGACATATTCTTTTTAAAGGGTGACAGGCTTACACATACCAATGCCATCACCCACGACATCCCTCTGGTGCAAGACCAATCACCTATTAACCAAAAGATGTACCGGTTACCAGAGACACAGCGAAATGTCATAAATGAGCAACTCCGAGAAATGCTGGACAACGATATTGTCCAGCCCAGTAAAAGCCCATGGAACTCACCACTGCTAGTCGTCCCCAAAAAAGCGGGACCAGATGGTGAGAAAAGGTGGTGCGTCGTCGTTGATTTCCGTAAGTTGAACGAAAAAACGATTGGCGACGCCTTCCCGCTACCACGGATTAAGGATATTCTCGATCAACTGGGCCATTCAAGATACTTCACCACCCTAGAACTAGCCAATGGCTATCATCAGGTACTCGTCGATCCGAAGGATCGAGCAAAAACGGCTTTTAGTACCAACTACGGGCATTATGAATTCAAACGCATGACGGTCGGGTTCAAAGGAGCTCCGGCCACATTTCAGCGATTAATGAATTTCATATTAACTGGCCTACAAGGCCTAGAATGTTTCGTCTACTTAGATGACATAGTCACCTATGGAAAAAGTCTGGCAGACCACAACTAAAAGCTTCGCAAAATCTTTGACAGGTTAAGAGAAATTAAATTTCTCAGGCGTGAGGTAGTGTATTTAGGACACAAATGTTCTAACCAAGGAGCACTACCTGACCCTAGCAAAACGGCATGCGTCCAAACTTTCCTCATTACTAAGACAGAAAGGGAAGTGCAATCATTTTTGGGACTTGCCAATTACTACAAAAAATTCATACCCGATTTTTCGAAAACAGTACGTCCCCTAACAAACTTACTCCGAAAAGATGTAAAGTATAAGTGGACTGAGAAATGCCAAGAGGCATTTCAAAGCATTAAGAACGCTTTAATTTGCCCTCCACTCTTAATATATCCCGATTTTTCAAAAGCCTTCAGACGCCAGCAGCGAGGCTCTTGGAGCAGTCCTATCTCAAGGAGAGGTAGGAATTGACCAGCGAATTGCCTACGCCAGCCGTACCCTGAACAAAACCGAACGTAACTATTCCACGATTGAGAAAGAGTTACTGGCTATAGTTTGGGCGACTAAAAATTTCAGGTGTTATCTGCAAGGCCGAGAGTTCACGGACTATACAGATCACAAACCGCTCAAGGGGGTCTTCAATGTTAAGGACCCCACTTCCCGTCTGGTGAGATTTCACCATAAACTTTCCGAGTTCAATTATAAAATTGAATATAAGCCCGGAAAGTACAACACAAATGCCGACGCTTTAAGCCGAATTCCACGGGATAATAACAAAGACAAGGAAACTACAACCTTCACCGTAGAAGCTATAGTCCATCACCAACAAGAGCCCAGACACGAAACATTCAGGAAAGTGGAGCAAATCCAGACAGCCAGGCGAAAGCAATAGAACAAAAAGCGTAAACTCATCATCCAGAAGAGGCCGGAGACCTTGACAGTCCACCTAGTACCAATCCACAAATCATAGACGAAACTCGTCCCCCTGAGGTAATCACAAGCCCAGAGGAGATTCAATTAATCTTAAAAGATTACCATGATTCGGCCTTTGGCGGTCATCAGGGAGTGATAAAAACCTATAAGCGGATTCGAAGAAAGTACTGGTGGAGGCACATGCTTAGTGACATCAAAAAGCACATTAAGCGGTGTGCCAAATGTCAAACCATGAAGGCCTCACCACAGTATAAAATGCCAATGGTGATTACAGACATAGCGGAACAACCATTCGATAAAATCTATCTAGATATAGTCGGCCAACTAGAGGAGACTGAATCCGGAAACAAATATATACTAACGTTTCAGGATAACCTCACGAAGTTTGTAGATTGGTATGCCATATAGTCACCGATCAGGGAAGTAATTTACTGAGTGACCTATTCAAAAAGGTATGCAAACTCCTTAAGATAAATAAGCTGCAGACTTCAGCTTATCATCCCCAATCAAATGGAGCACTCGAACGTGCACATAGACCATTGATTGAATATCTACGAACTATAGTGGACGAAAATCCCAGGTCCTGGGATAGTTATCTGCGAACCGCTGCTTTCGTGTACAACAACAGTGTACACGAAGGGACAAAATTAACTCCCATGGACTGCCTCTACGGCTTTACAGCGGACGTTCCGTCCAACTTAAGGCGAGACCCTGAACCCGTGTATAACCACGAGAGCTACTACCATATTCTCAGGTATAAGCTTCAAAAGTCGTACACCATGGCACGGAAAAATCTTCTGATGAGTAAACAACGCTCGAAAAATTACTATGACAAAGCTGTACGTCCCCTGACATTTCACAGAGGAGACAAGGTGCTACTAAAGAACGAGAGTCGCAAACATAAGCTCTCCCAGATTTGGGTAGGACCCTATACGGTAACCGTCATACCCAGTTCAGTAAACACAACAATTAAAATTCGCAAACGAGAGGTGGCGGTACATAACAACCGTCTAAAACCTTTCTACGAATAAAAAGGTGTCCATAGAAGCTAAGTAGTGTTAAGATACATACATACATACATTAGATTAAAGAACAATGGAATGTAAGCTACAAAGTCAACAAGAAACCCATTTTAATATCCTATCCTATCCTCTCCCAGATAACAATGCGGTCAATAATTTTCTACGGACTGTTCCTGATCACAATAGGAGCCCTCGCGGAGGAACCTTACTCTATAACGCCCCTAAATAATACGGAAGTACTATTTGAGGACCTTGGAAGCCTATCAGTTTACCACGACACTTGGAGCATCATCACTGAGTTAGATCTGGGCGAGTTGGACAATCAGACAAAACTGGAGGAACGTGCGGAACACTACGTTCATCAATTATGTGGTAACAAATCTTTTGATCAAGATCTATGTACCCTACAAACCAAACATGTACATGCCCTGATGGAAAACATCAAGAGACGCACCAATGTCATTAAAGGGGCAGTGCCCAAATCACGGAAGCCCCGATCCATCTTTGATGGGATAGGTAATGCGATGCACTATCTCTTTGGCACTATGTATAGCGGAAACGAGCAAGAGGTGTGCAGCCGATTAAGCGAATTAGAGGTAAATACTCAAACCTTAGCTGACCTGGAAAAGCAACAGATCAGCGTAATAAAAACCACTTTTGAACAAATTCAAATACCCTTATCCTCACTATCTGAACGACAACATCAGATAACCAATCAGATTAACCATCTGCAGAACACAACGGATGAGTTGATAGCCCACCAAATAAGACAAGAGATCGTTTCTAGTCTGACCCTACAAATGATAGAGTTGGAATTTAGACAACAAGCTCTACTGGACATAATAGTGTCCAGCAGAAATAATCAAATTCATCCCCTTTTAATTTCCCCGAATCTCTTGCTAGAAATTTATCACAAATCTCACTCCACTTGTCCCAGTCTACAGGACTGTTTGTCAGTTCTGTATCAAACAGCAGATGTTAAGACACATTTGTTACAGGACAAATTAGTTATCCGAATCAAACTTCCCATATTTAATATTCCCAGGATGAAAATCCAACAGATTAGATGTTTTCCCATACGGGTGGATTCAAACCACTCATTAATACCTGACATCGGATTTTCCCATGTGGCAAGTCAAATCAAGACCCAGGAATTTCTGTTGCTGAAGCCAGAAAACCTGAGATCTTTCAAAAAAATTTCAAAGGGAATCGATGAGGATACGTGGGTTGGTAAGCTGAATACACCAATCACCAAGGCTATAAAAACAGATGAATGTGTTATCAAACTTCTATTCAATCCACTGGGCGAACACCCACAATGTAGCATCAGAGCCCAAATTCGCCCAAGAGACACAATAATTAAACTTAATAGACCGAATTCGTGGCTGTACTCCTTAACCGAAACCACTATAGTACATATAACCTGTACTCAACAGTTACTCACTCATCGTCTTACAGGACAAGGAATCATAACAATCAATAAACCTTGCTCATTGCAAATAGGGCCCCATACACTTTATTATGAAGTTTTGTTCAAGAAAGATTTTTTTGGGATTCTCCGGTATATAGCAAAAGCTAAAAAATGTTCTAATTTGTTATTTCATCACACAACCCATTAATTTTTGGTGACAAGTTTCAAGTCTTGGTTTGACTATCAACAGGTCCCAAAATAGCGAAATTGGGTGATTTGGAACACAAATGAAAAAAATGAAAAAAAGAAGAAAGAAATGAAAAGTTTGAGAAAAATAGAAAAAACAATTTTTTTTATTTATTAAAAAAATTTAAAAATTTTTAAAGAAACAGATTCATTCGAAGCGAATCGAACCTGTATACGCCACGCAGTGGGCTGAAAATAAAGAAGAAAAGGAAGAAGAAGAAGCGATCACGATGAATGTGATCAAGAGTTGAGTTGTGATTTTGGTTTTAAAGGGTCGAATCGGTTTTTTTTAAAAAAGAGAGTTGAAGTTTTTAGCCTATTTTTTACGTGAGAACTGAAAATAAGAAAAATTTGTTCTGAGCGTTGGTCGGTGGTTTTTTTGAAAGAAAAATTATGTGGTGTAAAACAAAATAGATATAGAAATAATAGAATAAAGAAAAATTGTGTGGTGTAAAACAAATTAGATATAGAAATAATATAATAAAGAAAAATTAAGTGGTGTAAAACAAAAAGATATAGAAATAGAACAAAGAAAAATTAATTTGTGTTAATAAAACAGGAGACATAGGAATAGAATAAAAAAAAAGGGAAATTTAAAGAGTGGTTTTTGTGAAAAGATTCCCGTATTGGATTATCCGTGAAAGAAAAGCAGAACTAAGGTGAGCAATAGTTAAAAACAAAAATATAACAATTCTTGAAAATCTCATAAAAAAAGAAGAACTCGAGAAATTATAATATTTTCAGCTATGGATGATTAAATACGTTCGACGAAAATTGCTTGAAAAGTCCGTACTTCACCACTAACATTTTTTTTAGAGTTTTATCATCTTAGTTTAATATATTTTGTTTTTGTTTTTGTTATTTTCAAGGATAGTTTGTTTATGCGAGTGTTTTTGTTTATTTTCCAAAAAAGGCACCAGGAAATTTTTTTGACGGCACTCTCAGGGATACATACCTCGCCACTGATTATAAACGAATAATTTTTAATTATAAAATTTTTATTTATTGTAGGTACCCCGTTTTTTCCGAAAGTATTCCGCTTTGGCAGCGAACGATACTACTCTTGAACATTTTTAAACGACGGCACTGCTGTGCAACGCTTCACTAAATGATTAATTTTCTTACTCATTCTTGGAAAGTAGAATTTCTCTAAAACTTGTTGTCTGTTTTCCTGTGGGTTACGATCGGCGCTGCGATGGATAGTTAATATTACTTCTTCATGCTGTGTTTCATCAGTCACGTCTCTTACTAGTGTTTGTGAAAATCTAATCTTATAATTTTTGAAATGAATGGGATATATTTCTTGAATTTGACCCGTTATTGCTTCGTCTGTCCTTAAGCCGTTTATATTAATTAGTTCCCTTGGTTGAATTATCGTATGTCTTGCGTAGTTTGGAAAGGGGTTTTGTAATTGATAACTAGTTTCATCATCTCTTTTTAGGATCAACTGATTTCGAAATACGTTTACGGAAGCTTATTCTGAAGGAATTAAATTATGCGAAGAACTTTCGCCGCTATGCTGGGTCGCAGTCATTGGATTTACCAAAGTTGTTTTGGGAGGTCGCGATAGAGTGTCGGCGACAACGTTTGTTCTTCCCGGCTTATATTTAAACTCGTTGAACAGAATTCAACGGTGTGTTGAATTAAGTTTAATTTAACAATGAACGGAAACTCAACAGTGTGTTTGCTTGGCTTATCCTCTTACCACTGGCGGGGGATGAATAAGTGCTGGGTTGTTTATGAAGTTGGTAAATGAAAAACTCAACGTAGGTACTTAATAATACTAATCTAATCATATAAATGTATAGGCTATTTATAATAGAGCAAAAATGCTTACATGCCAATAATAACTAAATTGACTTTAAAAGAAATAATTTCCACATAGCAAAGCTATGTTGAATTATTTCAACATAAATTAAAGTAAAAAAGTATGGTCAGCTTTTTTTGACTGACCTGGTAAACCAAAGAAAAAGCGCTCGTACATATGTATGTAGAAATAGAATAGAAAGCGTAAGCATTTTTTTATACTGTGAATCAATGCAATCACTTTGTGAAAGCTATTTTTAGGTCATGATTGCATTGATTCTAATTATGACGTTAAGGAATTGTTATGGTCGTAGCGTATTGCATATAGCAAAATGCTACAATAATTACTGAAGCGTGTAGGCCGGCTGCGTCAAGCATAAAAAAATGAACGCACCCCGACCGAGAGAAATGCGGTTCATCGGTCTCGGTGTGACACGTCGATGTGACAGAAAAGAAGAAGAAGAGTTTTGCTCGTCGTCAAAGTAAAAAGTCATCGGTGAACAACCAGAAAAAAATTGTAAAAAGTGTGGACATCCGACGTGGAAAAATTAAGAAAGAGCAACCCCAAGAAATATAACAGATAACTGAATTATACTTTTACCTGGTCGATACACGACGGAGAAGAGATATTGGCACTCTCCTTGTAAGACTGAATATAAATATTCCTGCCAAAATTTAAAAGGAAAAAAAAATTTCAACTCTAAGGAGGCCAAAGAGAATGGCCCAGCACATGTGATTTTTACTTGGCGAGGTCAAAGAGATAAGGATCGCTGATTCATGTATATATATATAGCTACATACAAATAAGGATAAAATGATCTTTTGTTGACCCTACCATCTCACCATCGAAATATTGGGAAAACTCTCCCCGACATCTTGCCCGAAAGTGTGATTGGTTTGGAGGGAAAGGAGTTGGATTGTGTAAAGTCTTAGTCAATAATCAATTGATTAATATTTATATTGCTCACCTTCATGCTGAGTATGATGATGAAAATGATGATTATAAAGCACATCACATTATTCAGGCCTTTGATACTGCTCAATTTATAAAAAAAAAAAAATGCCAGAGATAATGCAGTCTTACAGATTTTAGCCGGTGATTTAAATACAGAACCAAATGATATATCATATAGAATACTGACGCAATCTTCTGAATTGAAAGACTCTTATAATGATATGTTTGTAGGAACTAGCGATTGTGAAAAAAAATTCTTATACAGCTGCATCTATTGCTATGCAAAATTCATTAGGAAAGAGAATTGATCATATTTTAATAAGACCAAGTGATGATTACGAGGTATAAATCTCTGAATATGGACTTCCATTGAAAGAACGTGTAGCAGGACATTTAATTAGATATTCAGATCAGGAAGCAGTTTATGTTAAAGTAAAACTAAGGAAAAAAAACAAAATAAATACCAGCAGATAGCATCTGTGATGCAAACATTTCATTTAATGAGAACCAACTACAAACGAAATTGGCATTAGACGAATGTGTTGTTATTTGTAATGCAAGTCTACAAGAATTGAAGACAGACTGTATGATATACTTTGGCATGGCTATGTTTCTTGCATCTCTTCTATTAGCTGTAATGGATATTCTTCCACCTTATAGCCTACACACGTTATAAGTAATACTAAAATTTTGTTTGTCCGGTATCAGTCTAATTTCTGTTTTTTTTTGTCACATTACGCAATGCAATGGAACGTCATGGTATACTGTCTGGAAAAGTATCAATGGAAATAGCTCCAATTTTTTTTAGAAATGAACTTAATTAAGCGATAAATTGTGAAAAGGATATATTTTTTTCTATTTACTCATATTTAATAGTAATTGGTGATTTTAGATATTCGTATTCAGAAGTTTGTAGTTTTAAGCACTATTTTGAACTCTACCTAATGAAAAAAACTTAATTTCGTTCAAATGTAGTTACGAGTGCCGCTGGGCAATATTATTTCAACTCAACAGAAATTCTTTTTGTGATAAAGCATACAGACAGCAAGTCGAAGCATTAACCTCCAATTTAATTCATTTAACTAGATGGCGTATGCTGAAGCGCTTCATCATTCCGTGGAATTTTCACCGTGAGTATCATTGATATATTACATATTTTCTTTTGGTATACGCATACTTCGGCTTCGGTAGCGACTTGCACTGTAGAGCCTTCTTTATCGATAATGGTTTTAATATATTTATATACATACGTTTTCAACTTGGAACTATACTTGTACATATATTTATAATTTAATACTATACCTGCATATTTTATTTATAATTTCACGGTATACTTACCTATATGAATACCTTTTCAACTTGGAACTATACTTGTACATATATTTATAATTTAATACGATACCTGCCTATTTGATCGATATTCGTTTTCACATATTTATATACATATGTTTTGAATTGATGAGATTTTTTTTCTCTGAAATTATAACGTAAATATGAAACTCTGAAAGTTTTAATTCTTCCTTCACCATCCTGAAGCTCTCTCACATAGGATGAAGGTCGTCTAGGCTCGCCTAGTCTCTCTCTCTTTTTACAGGTCAACTAGGGACTCTGAAGAATTATGCCCCTCAGAGTCAGATGGGAGGATGGGGCAGGCAAGGAAGGCAGAATATCTGCGCCTTCGTTTGTATACAGGTAAGTGACGTAAGGGTCCCTTCAGGCCCGAATGTGTGCCGGCTTTTTGTGTTAGGTAGGCACGAATTTTTTTGATTATGGCTGACGGCAGCGGCAGGTCTTTTCTGGAACCCCCCCCCCCCCACACTCTCCGCCAATAGTTGAGGCGAACTAGCATGCCGCCCTGCAGAATTCTTATTAATTGTTCATGGGATGAACATGTTGGGGTCAGGCGGACGCCAGATCCTTGTCAAATCGTTGCTGAATTGAAGGCTGGGAATCTGGCTGCTTGCTAGGTGAGGAGGGTTGATTTTTATCTTACTTGTAGGTTTTGAAGATCCACTTAATTTTGCTCCAGTATTTGTAAACGCCCTGGTGCTAGTGTATAGTCCATGATCTGTTAATTTGGATGAATTAATACTCAAGATTGGAGGATGTGAGAGACCTCTGTGGTGTTAATCTCTGTTATCACCGGAGATGTTTGCTTTATGTGACTCGTGACAACCTGAAATTGTTGATCTATAGCAGTTTTCATGGTTATTTCTTTTATTTTTAATGAGCAGTCCTCATGAAGGAGGATGATGCCAGTGGCATTGAGAAGCAATTCTTTTCTTGTTCCGTTGCAGATTATTGGTACAATCTTGGGCTCCTTGGTGATGTATAGCCAGGTATTTTTCATCATCAATGCCTTCCAAACAGCTCCAGTTAGTTGCACCTTCCGCATTTCACAAATAGATGCAGTATGGCGATTGCAAAGCTCGTCAACAATACACGATGGACTGTCATCAATGCTATGCACAAATGTCGGAGGGCAAAGATAGGTGTGATTACCTATCATTGTACACGATTTCACCTCTTCCTTTTTTGAGTTAAAGTAGAGTTGGTGATTAAAGTTGAGTTAATACGATTCCCTAAGTATCGTACGTGCCTTTATGTCTTTTCAATGGCAATTATAATAATATCATACCGTAAGTGTCGTATGTGCGTGGGCTAGTTTCGACCACCGGCATCATCCGTGATTGAAATTGATCTTTTGCAATCTTACAGAGAGAAAGTCTTAACTCTATCTTCGAGTAGTAAAGTTCCGTCGGACTATTTCTATAGTAATATACAAATACTTTACTCTTAGCATAATCTTAAATTCATACGTGTAGCGGAAACATTTATAACAATAAAATTAATTATTATTATCTATTTTGTGTTTTTTTTTTATTAAACGTGTTCGTGTTGTTTAAAACTCTTAATCGGACTGTTTGTGAGGTTACAGAGTTTCCACTGAACCGAACCATCTGGAACATTATTTACGGAAGACGAGAATGAAATGTACAAATTACCATTTATGACACGTAAATTTTGAAATTCGTCTGGTTTACTTCTGACTTTTCCAAACGATCAGTATACCACTTCTCCGTGAAGGCGGGGGATTGTAGTTTAAGGGTCTCAACGACCGATTTAAGAATAGAAGTGAACGACCCATCATCATTGATTTCTTTGACATCATCTCCAATCGGTACGTCATCGAAGACACAAAATAGTGCATCGGCCACCACGTTCTCTTTACCCTTTCGATATTCTATGTGGAATTTGAAGACCTCAAGCTTAAGACTCCACCGTACCAGTCTACTACACAGATATTTTTGGTCCATGAGCCATTTAAGGCTTGCATGGTCGGTGATAATGGTAAACTCCAATCCTTCAACATAGGGACGGAAACACTTAACACTTAATACGGCTTTTTGGTTCATGAGCCATTTAAGGCTTGCATGGTAGGTGATAATGGTAAACTCCAATCCTTCAACATAGGGATGGAAACGCTTAACACATAATACGGCCGATAAACATACCAACTCAGTAACACTATAATTTCTTTGAGCAGCATTCACCTTATGCGACATGAAAGCAACGGGTTGCTCACTTGCATCCCCCGAATATTGAAACAGCACACTACCAACTCCGGTAGTGCTGGCATCACACTGAATGTCAAAAGGAGCTGAAATGTCAGGATTCGCTAACACTGGAACTGTATTTAAACACTCCTTTAACTGATTGAAAGCCATTTCAGCGCGATCGTTTCAAAGGAATTTCCAGTTCTTCTTCAGGAGGTCCGTAAAAGTACTACCTATGGATGGAAATTTTGGTATGAAACGACGATACCAACCACAGACACCAAGAAAACTGCGCACATTTTTAACACTATTGGGACGAGGAATACCTTGTCAGGATCTGCTCGCAAACAACCATACCCCACTACAAAACCGAGATACCAACCTCCCTCACACAAAACTTACTCTTTTCCACATTGATGGTAAGTCCTGCGTTACTCAACAGAGTAGAAACCGTGCCTAGGAGCTCTATATGCTCATCAAACGTGGATGAAGTAATTAGTAACTTGTCGAGATAGACAGAAACGCGGTCATGCAATTGATGAGGTATTACCTTACACATAAGTTTGCACATTTTTTTAGAACGTTACACAAACCAAACGGCAAAACTGAGAACTGGTACAGTGGTCTCCCGGGGACAGTGAATGCAATTTTGTCTCTGGACTCTATAGCAAGGGGAATCTGCCAAAAGGCATCTTTTAAATCAATAGCGGAAATAATATTGGTATTTTGCAACCTATTCAGTAAACCATCGATAAGTGGCAAGGGAAAAGCATCAGGAACCGTAACAGAATTCAACTTTCGCGCATCCACACAAAGACGAGACTTGCCATTTGCTTTCCGTACTAACGTCACGGGAGAGGACCAGAACCTCTGCCTCTCTACAGAAACACCTAGTGCCAACATCCAGTCGAGTTCGCCATACAACGACCGCATAATGTCTTTGCTTAATTGGTTTATTAGTACCAAATGATGGGAATGTATCAATTACAATTCCAAGTCTTTCTTCATATCTTGTTGACAAAACATGTTTTTGTGAACACACCGGTGGTGTGCTTGGCAATGAATGCAATTCAATCATGACAGGTGACTGACCGAACTTCATCCAAAAATCGATACCAAGGTATAATTACTGCTGTAAAAGAGTAACGATGTGGAAACGCATCATTCGTGTTTTTCTACCAAATTTGACTAGACTAGTCGAAATCTGAGCAGCCATTGAATGAAAAGGAATCCCAGCCTTCCCCAGAAAACACTCCGCCCCGGATCCAAGCACACTCACGCTAGTTCCGCTATCCAATAATCCTCTTGTTCGCTTTCCATAAATAAACAAGTCAGCATATGGACGAGGATCTGCACTAGTGTGCAAGACAGTTTCTGCTACAGCGGCCTTTGTAATTCTGCGCAGACCAAAATACTTGGCTGAGCGTAACTTTGAACCAAGGCATCCGGAATACTGAGGAGGAAAATCAATCTCCGACGTGGACTCCTCGGATCCATAAACGGTACCGTCACCTGAAGATACACAACTACAGTTATCAGAATCAATCGATTCCGGATTAACTGATTCATACGGCACAGTTTTAGTAGATACTTCACAAGTAGGACTAATAGAGAACCGAGGAGATACTGCAGGGAATTTCAGCAAATTGTGCTCTGACAAGTCAGTGAGTAAACGAGAACTGGCTGGGAAGGACTATTTGAGAATTGATTTGTCGATAACGTTCGGGGTCGGTGTTTGATGCCGCCTCCTCCGTAGACCACCGGGAGCTTGAGCGGGAGTCAGATTACGTGTTGTCCTCGAGAAATTCTGACTCCGAGTTCGGTTTTCCGAAGTGCAGACACCACAACGTGGTTTTATGACACCATTCGCCCCACAACCGTGACAGAAGACTCTTTTGGTTTCTGCTGCACAATTGTGATAAGTGTGCCCTTCCACTGCACAATTCCAACAAATTAAAATTCTGGACCCCCGTAGCCCTTGAAACTCTCTTACCAATGGTTGAGGCCGGAGGCGCCGCCCAATAGTGGAAGTATAATTAATAAGTGATTTCGTGTTTTGCAGGAATTTTATCTCCTCCGAGACTATACAACTTACAGCAATGACTGAGGAGTCGTTGGACGCGCAACAGAGCTACGCAGTTGTTAATGTAAATTCGAAATCGAGTTTCGAAAATTTTCGAAAATCTGGAAAGTTGAGTCGAATGCCTGAATTGTTTTGCAGATTTTTCGAAGTTTTTTTTTCATTTTTGTAAAGACTAAGGATGTATAATTTTTCTAAGGAAAAGTTGTAATAAAATGTTGTCTGTGAGAGCGGCAAATCAAGTTCGAAAATGGCCAATTTCGAACATATTTTTCGCCATAACTCGAGTCATTTTAAACCGATTTGAATGAAATTGGGTATGTCTATGGGATATACGAAGACACAACTTTCTCCATTTTTCGATTTTCGAATTTCGAAATTCCCATTATGTAACTATTCTAAACTTGAAAATTTTCAAAAAAAAATTTTATTTCTTCAAAATTTTATATCTAATTACATTCTATGTAATTTTCCTTACTACTATTCAATAGACCCTTTCAATCTGAAAGCTTTTTAAACACACTTAGGCAGCTTAAGTTTCATCGAAAAAAGTTACAAAGGTTTGAATTTCAAAATCGAAAAATCACTATATATACATATATCACCATAAATTTCCGGATTTTAGGCTGAGGGATGTACGGCTTTCTACAAATATGTCCATTAATAAGACGCAACTTTCTTCGTACCAAAAATTTCAATTTTCGAAAATTTTCAGTACTAAACCTTCGATGTTCGAAAAAATTTCACTTTTGTTTACACACTCATATTGGGACTTTACTTTCACGCAATCTATACATGTGGGTACTCAATGGAAGCCCAGAGGCCTCATCTTTCAGAATCTGGAACAAAAAATTGACTTTTTTCAACTTTAGGGGGAAAAGAGGGGCACGAATGAAAATACTCCCAAATTTATGATCCAAAAACCGGTTTTCGATTTTTCCCATACAATTTTCACACTACCCTCCAAGTTTTTTTTTTCACTTATCCTATGCATCCTTCCCTTCCCTATGCTTTGTGGTAGTTTCGCAGTGCCCGCGGGGTAAGGGGATACATTTTCTAAAAGAAAACTTCAATCAAATATTATAAAAATTTGATATGCTCACAACTTCCTTAATTTTAAGCCGATTTCAATCAAGTTCAGACTCATAAGTGGTTGCCATCTTTTGGCGTTTTTAGATTTTCGAATTTCGAAAATTCTTAGCAGCGCAAGATTATACTATTACTTATTATTCAGTTCCAACATAACGGACCGCTAGAACTTACCGAAGATGACGGGCTTTCGAAGTCGAAAAAAAATTCGAAATTTCGACATTCCTACCAGCGCAGCAAGAGCATTTATTTTAGGGTGATAAAATTAGTGCTTTTTACAATTTTCTTGAAAAATTTCCCCTCCCCCCTCCAAGTTTTCATACGTTCTACATGCACCTCCTTGTAAAAAGAATGGTTTGTCGTTCCCTTACCCCCCTTAGACTTCTCCTAAAAATTCCCCCGACCACTCTATACGTTGCTTCTTTCTACCGTGCTGATATTCCCTATATGCACTCCCCCCACTTTCCCCTCACGTTTCACCACAAAACTGACTTTTTGTTTTTTCACGTACAATTGTACCTACTATTATTAATTATTCTATTCGAACATGTCACACCGCCAAAAGTTACCCTTTCTAACGGGTTTTATAAATGTAAGAAAAAAAATTGGAATATCCAAGTTCCTACAAGCGCAGCAAAAGCATTTATCCAACGGGTGCTAAAATTCATTCCTTTTCAATTGTTCCTCACACATTTCCCCTACACCCCCCTCTTTTATATACCCGTCATATATGCGCCTATTAAGCCTTCATCATTTACGGGTGGCAGAATTTTTTTCGGGGGGAAGGGAGGAGATTACGCTGAACAAAAACTGAAAAAATACGATTTGCTCCCCCCCCCCCCCCCCTTATTCATCCCCTGAAAATGATCCCTACCCCTCTAAGGGCTGCCCCTCCCCATTCCGTAAATACCTTCCGAACATCTTTCCCTACTTAGTCTTCATGTTTACCGCCAAAATAAGAAATTATTGAAATTACTTCACAAAGTACGCTAAATTAGATTCAACCTAATTAACTGCATGCGTATGTATGTGTGCTACTCAAGTCAACGCCTTTTTTCTCGGCCAAATTCAAGCCGATTTTAAAAATTCTTTTTGCTAAATTCATTGTGATTTTTTCTGATTTATTGAGACTATTACGGGTTTCGTCCCAGGGTACCTTAGGGTGCGGGGTTGGTACCCCCGGCCGGGAGGTAATTTTTATATATCATGTTGCATATCAAATGAAAGATCTCGGCGAGTACTAAAGAGTAGTGTACCTTTTTCGCAATCTGGAGAGCTTCGTTGAAAGAAATTTTTTAAATTAAATCCCCTTACAATTTCATCCCCACCCCATAACTCGGCTAAATATAATCCCATTTGCAAAATTCCTTCTTCTTATTTTTTTGTGATTTTTTTCTAATTTTTTAAGCATATTTTCTTTGCTCTCCCAATTACTTTGCCAAAACTTAATTTTCGACGGCCAAAATTTCGGTCTGAAATATACATTGCAAAACTTAGTTGAACGAATTATTGAATAATCCAATTTTTTTATTTTTTTTTAATGCGCACATATTAGAAGATTATCTGTACTAAATTTCAGGAAGATTGGATTTCATTTACCTATTTAAAAAAAAATAAAAACTATTCAAATTTTGCATGTACACTCAGCGCCACCTACAGGTGGCACCTGAAAACTGATGGGTATACCACTTACACACTTAGATAACTACATATCTCCTCTATCTTTGGCATTTTATTCGAAGGAATTAGCTGCTTTCCTTCAGATATTATGCCAATTTAACTGCGGCAACTCCCGCGAAAATTTGCAAATTTAAGCATTTTGCAAGGGTAAGCCCATGAAAAAATCGCGATTCTTACTTTCTCCCGTACCCCGGCACGCGGGTACTTTTTGGAAAGGTCTCAGCGAGTATATTACAGAAAAAATATCACTTCTTTGTTCCACCTCAATTCTCGGTCGATTTGGCGCCAAAAACCGTTATTTTTGAATTACGATTTGAAGCTTTTTGCTAAATGCTGCAACCTAGCGGGATTTGCTTGAACTATTTCCAACATGTTTTTGTAGGCATAATAGTCACAGGTTTATCTGATATTTCAGAAAATTTATCTCAGTACAATTATGGCATCCTTTGGAATAGTTACAAACATATATATCAGCTGAGTACATAATCGTCGGCGCAGGACACATGAATTGTTGGTGTATTGCCAAAATCAAATCGTGTCAACTTTTACATTTTATTTTTCAATAATTAAATACTACATAAAACGGCTAATAAGATTGCATTCACAGTTAGAATACATTATGAACAAATTATCGGAGAAAAAAATCACGCAGTTGATATTCGGAGCTCCCGATATAAATGGAAATTCACTTTTCGGGTTCCTCGATTAGCAGTGTGGGAGGGAAAGGAACCAAATGCAGTAGGATGACATGAAATGGAAACATGCTTTCCTACACTTATTTTTTGTCACATTCACAGTCACATTTACCTATGGAGTAACTTTCCCATATAAATGTGTTCCATTCCACTTATATGGAAACGAAGAAATGCTGCTATTTATTCGTTAGTTCAAATATCTATAGGTTCTACACGCCGGTTGGGTTCGATTAGGTGGAACCCTCTGTTACGGGAAAAGCTTTTCATTAAATATAGTGATCAGTGCGACTCGAAGTTAGCAATTTAACGAGCATACACAAACTTAATGGTTTCCGTCCCTCTGCTTTAGGTAATAATAAAATTTTATCATATGATGTCTCCTTCATTATAATTACTCTTTTATCTAACCAGGGGGGTTCGGGGGTGGAACCCCCCGTTACGCGAAAGGCTTTTCATTAAATATAGTGATCAGTGCGACTCGAAGTTAAAAATTTAACGACCATCCACAATCTTAATTTTTTCCATCCCTCTGCTTCAGCTAATAATAAGATTTTATCATAATAATTACTCTTTTATCTAACCAGGGGGGTTCGGGGGTGGAACCTCCCGTTATGCCAAAGGCTTTCCATTAAATATAGTGATCAGTGCGACTCGAAGTTAACAATTTAACGAGAATCCACAATCTTAATTTTTTGCATCCCTCTGCTTTAGGTAATAACAAAATACTGTTATATGACTCCTTAATTATAATTACTCTTTTATCTAACCAGGGGGGTTCGGGGGTGGAACCCCCGTTACGCGAAAGGCTTTTCACTGCATACAGTGATTAGTGCCACAGGAAGTTTAATCGCAACAATAATCGGCAATCCACCTCACCTTTCCGTCAATTTGCCGCCAAACACCGTTATTTTTGAATTGCTGAATCCACATTTTTGCTAACTTATGCCACCTTTCGGGACTTTCTTCAACTTATTCCAACATGTTATTGCAGCCATATTAATCCTTGAGATGTCTGCCATTTTTACGATTTATTTCATGCTAATAGGACCATACCTCTCCCTCTCCCCCCTCTTTAAAGGGAAATGGAAAAATTCAAAAATAAAATCCACACATTGCTCCCCTCTTTTCTTCATAACTTCACTCCCTCTGCTCCTTTTTTCTTCATTCTTTTTTCATATAGTAGGTAACCCATCCCCCATCCAACTCCGCTCATTTGGGCCCCCCCCCCCCCCACCATCCCGCAGCGTAGCAAGCGGGCACATCCTATCTGGTAACCTCAGTAATAAGTCCTGTAAACACAACCATCCAAATAGGTAAGCGCAGTGTCACAGTGCATAACAATAGGTTAAAACCATATTATGGTTAACAACGACTGGTTCTCAAAAAAAAAAAACTCTCTAAACTAGGTGTAAAAAAATAAAACATCCCAATATTAGTTTCACGATTAAACTAAGTATAGAGTAAGAGGTAAATAGCCCACCTTTTAACCGGGAAATATTTGCTGTCCCCCCATATAGAATGAAATACTTAATGATGAACTTGGTGTTCGTGATGTGCGTGTGGCGGGTCATCTTTGAACAACTACGACAATCTGGAGAACCAGTCTCAGTCTCCCCAATCCCTAACTCGGGAATATTATTTGAGGACATGGGCACCCTATTGGCGTACCACAGTACCTGGACAATGTTGACGGAGTTGGACCTGTCCGAGCTCACTAATGAGACCATGTTAGCAGAAAAAGCCGAAACTCGACTCAGTCATTCGACTGGTGTAAGGTGCAGCAAGTTCATGTACACAGTTTGCTGGAAACATCAAACGACGAACAGAAACCATTCAAGAAGGGGTACCAAAGTTCAGAGGTACAAGATCAATTTTTGACTGAATGCGGAGCGCTCTGCACTTCATGTTCGGTACTATGGACAGTACGAATGAAATTGAAATTTATAGCCGGCTCAACGAATCCAACACGCAGGCAAGTTGGAGGCGCAACAAATCAGTGTGGTAAAAACAACACTCCAACAAATACAGAAACCCTTAACTTCACTTTTAGAACGCCAACGCCAGGTCAATTTACAAATAAGTAACTTACTAAATACAACAGACGAGCTCAAACAAAGCCATATTCAATGTACCCGAACTGAAATTGCAAAAGATGCACTGTTTTCCAATACAGGTTGATAAGGAACATTCCCTTGTCCCGGACATAGAATATTCCTACATCGCCAGCCAGATCCAAACTCAGGATTTCCTATTGTTAAAAGCCGAGGATGCTAAGGGACTTCATAAAGTCTCCAAGAAGATCAGAGCCAGTACTTATGTAACGAAATTGGTAAAACCCCGAATTAAAGCCACACTAACCACAGAGTGTGTAATTAAATTGGTGTTCAATCCTCTGTCGGAGAACACCAATTGTAAACTGAGAGTACAAAGACCTCCCCGAAACGCTCTGATCAAAATGAACAGACCCAATTCGTGGATATTTTCGGTTACAGAAACCACAGTAATCCAAATTCCATGTGTCCAGAAAACTTTCATCCCCTCACCTTTGTGCAACCACAGTACTTTCCACGCACAAACGAGACCGAAAGTCTCCTAAGGATGTATGAGGAAAGCGTGCGAAACGAAAATCATCAAAACAAACCACCTCAGACACATGTAATAATGGGGGATGAAGTTACCGCTATCATCCACAAGGGAACCCAATCATTGGACGAGATCAAAAATAAGGTACACATGATAGCCCAAAACTCAGCGCCACACCACACCAATGTTCTTTCCAACACATCAATATCTCTAACCGGTCTACTTATGATAGCCATACTAGTATATGTAGCTATTAGGTGGTGGTGTCCATTCGCCTTAAGTCAACAACAAAAAGCGCCCAAAGTTCAAATAGAACTGGGGACTAACCCGGAAACAAGTAAACAAATCTGGAAAAGCCCTCAGCAACAAGTCGAGTTTAGCTAAAAGTCAAATAAAATTCATGAACTTTAGTTTTATTTTTCCTATTTAAATGGTAGACTTGTAAATCATTTTCAAACATCGCGCCTCTATGTAAATTACTTTTGTACAAAAAGTCAGTAGCTCTCGCTCATTACAGTGCACTTTTTTTGTTAATTGCTTCTCTGCTAATTGTAGTTCAGTTGCACTCTAGACCTCGAGCAATCGTGTTGGATTTATTGCATAGTTTCATGAATATACAATTTTGTTGAAATAAATTTGCTTTTTTAGTTATGTGAGCCTTCAGCCAATTTCATATGAAAAAGCTACAGTCCATATTCGTACACCTGGTCCATCGATCCGTGATAACTTATCGTTTTCTTTCGATTTCGTGAGGTGTATTTTCGTAATCGCAACTCAAGTTGTGTTAATCGCAAACACATCATTCTCGCAGGAATTGTGAATATTTTATTCGAAGTGGATATTATTTAAGTCGCAAGGTTCTATAGTGAAAAACTGCAATAATTTAGCTGAGTTTATATCGTAAAATTTTGAAATAAGAATTCTAGAAAGATCTTGATACATTAACGGATTTGGTACAGTTAGTGAGTGCATAACATACATATTAAAAAAAAACACCAAATAGTGTCAGTGTGTGCTAATTATCCATCTCATCTAATCTCTTGCTAGACTACAGCTTAAATATAGTCATCACTCACAAGTGCACGGTGAATAGTTGCTGCCTATTTGAACTTCTATCGCCCATATTCAAGTAAGTACGTAACGATTTAAGTATGTTAACTGGAAACGATAATGCAGACCCAACTAACACTGAACAAAGTTCATCCTCTGGTACTACATTAAGAGAGCTGAAAGCGCAGCGGTCATCAACAAAAGGCTCGATCTCTAGAATAAAAAACTCGTCGAACACAATCAAAATTTGTCGCTGTATTAACTCGAATGTGGGCTTGGAATTCTCGAGAAAAACGATCAACCGGCATGCGATGCAGCAAATACGTCTATAGTATTACCGTCAATGTCAGGCATGGTGTACTTACCGCAAATTAAATTACCCAACTTTTCAGGAAAATTTACGGAATACACAAACTTTATCAACACCTTCGATATATTAGTGCATTTTGATAAAGAGCTTAGTGACGCAGCCAAACTGCAGCACTTGCGAACTTGTTTGGGTGGTCAAGCGCTTGAGTTAATTAAAAACTTAGAAGTAACAGCTGGGAACTATACGCGGGCAAGGAAACTGTTAGATAATCGGTATAACAATAAATGTATCATTCTGCAAGCACATATCAAAGCTATTTTCGATATCCAAAAAATAAACAAATGTTCTGCATTCACTTTACGGTGACTAGCGGACTTATTTAACTCTCATCTTTATGCAATGAAGTCAATCGGAAATTCAGAAGATATATTAAATTCAGTGCTGATAATCTTAGGGGTCGAAAGACTAGATACCGATACTCGCGGGAAATGGGAAGAGTCTCTTTCTTTGGAAGCATTTCCTAGTTGGGAAGAATTTACAGCATTCGTGAACAAAAGGTCGCAAATTTTAGAAAATAAAGAAATCAACTCCAAATAAAATAACCAAATGTCTAGTTACAACCTATATGGCCACATCTGCAGCCTTGACAGTAACGCAGGTCAAGTGTGAATTCTGTCAGCAATTCGATCACATATGTATCTATCAGTGTAAAAGATTTTGTGAATTACCCATTATGAGTCGATTTGAGCAAGTGAAAAAACTCGGCTTATGTATAAATTGCTTAACGAAAGGACATCGTGTAAAGGCATGTCGTTCAGGGAAATGCAGAGTATGCAGTTTATCCCATCATTCATTACTACATAGATATTCGTCATCTTCTCCATCGTCGTCATCTCCAACTACAAATTCTTCGCTTCAAATCACAGCAGATACAAGCCCACAATCAACCTTTCCAACGTGCAATCCATCAACGTCCTTACATTCGTCCGTGCCTTTAAAGACCGAGAACCAACCGCCGGTGCAACAAGTCATTCTCGCAACTGCTATAGTGGAAATCAAGGATAATGCAGGTAATTTCATTCCAGCCCGTGCTCTTCTTGATTCAGCCCCCCAGCTGAACTTTCTAACTGAAAATTTAGTTCAAAAGTTGAATTTGAAACGATAGAGAATAGAAGGAGAAATCAATGGAATTGGAGATTCATGCGCAAAGGTCCGATACAAGACAGACGCAATCATTCGGTCAAGAGTCAAGGACTTTTCTTGCTGTTTAGAAGCATGGATTCTGCCTTGTATCACGACAGTGCAACCAGAGTGCAAAATAAATTCTCACGATTGGGAAATACCTTCTGATATAACACTAGCAGACTCATATTTCAATGTACCTGGTAAAATCGACATTCTACTAGGCGCTGCAACGTTCTCCGATATGATGATCGAAGGCCAACTACGATTGAAAGATGGTCTACCCACAATCAAAAATACAGTTTTCGGATGGATTGTTTCGGGAAGTTATCGTACATCAAACAGTTATCATAAAGTTTGCAATCTCGTAAATAGCGAGCTTGAAAGGCCTGATTACTCTCTAAATAGAGCTTTGGAACAATTATGGGAAATTGAACATTGATCAACCAAGCAAGTTAACACAAGAGCAACAAGATTGCGAAGACCTCTTCTTACATACAGTCAGGAGGAATAAAGATGGAAGGTTTATCGTCAAGCTACCCTTCAAGGAACCCGGTTCAGCGCTAGGGTCTTCACACGAAACTGCAAAAAGAAGATTTTATTCTCTCGAGCGTAAATTGGAGCAGCAACAAGCCTTGAAAAATCAATATGTTTCGTTCATAAGGGAATATGAACAATTAGGGCATATGCAGGAAGTAAAGCCACAGGACATGTCACTCGTCCGATTCGTCAATTTGTTCTACGACCCGACAGCTCTTTGACAAAATTGAGAGTCGTATTCGATGGCTCCTCTCCATCTACATCAGGAAAATCATTAAACGATATCCTGATGATTGGACCAACAGTAGAACCTGACCTTTTTTCGATCGTTCTCAGATTCCGTCGTTATAAATTCGCACTGACAGCTGACATAACAAAAATGTACAGGCAGATCCTCGTAAAACCAGAAGATTCATATTTCCAATGTATTCTTTGGAGGGAAAGTCCATCTGAGCAGCTTAAGATGTATCGCCTAACAACGGTGACATATGGAACTTCTTCAGCGCCATTTCACGCTACCCGATGTCTTAACTACCTGGCAGATAACAATCCTGATTTGGCATTAGGAGCATATGTAATAAGAAATTGTATTTATGTCGATGATTTGATTGCTGGTTCTGATACAAGGGAAAAAATCGTAAAAATCCAACACGAAGTCGAACCAGTTCTTGCACAGGCCAAATTTTGTTTAAGAAAATGGTATTCCAATGACCCTGACTTCTTAGATCGCATTTCAAGCATAAATCGAGAAACACCTCTTAGAATTAATGACTCAGATGTCATCAAAGCTCTTGAAATCATATGGGAACCCAAAACTGATTGCTTCCATTTCATATATTCACCGAAGGAGTTACCAGATCGCATCACCAAACGAACAGTATTATCGGATGTTTCTCAACTTTTTGACCCGCTTGGGCTTATAAACCCAGTAACAGTACTCGCAAAGATCTTTATTCAAGAATTGTGACTATGGAAATTATAATGGGACGAAAAATTGCCTGATGATCTATCAGAAAAGTGGAAACTTTATCGCAACCAACTGTACAATCTGCAGAAAATTCGCATTCCACGCTACATGCTCAGCAGCAACATACACGCTACGGTTGAGCTACATGGATATGCTGACGCATCTGAGCGAGCTTATGGATGCTGTATCTATTCTCGTTGTATGAATACAAGCCGAAAATTTGTTGTAAATTTAATTTGTGCTAAGTCCAGGGTCGCGTCCGTCAAGACCGTATCGTTGCCAAGATTGGAGTTGGCCGCAGTTCATCTTCTAGTGAATTTATTGGAACGTGTCAAACCAACATTCGATGGGCGATTACATCATATATTTCTTTGGTCAGATTCGTCGATTGTCCTCCACTGGGTTCAACAACATGCATCCAATTGGACAACATACGTCGCAAACAGAGTATCACAGATACAAGGGACGCTGATCAAACTTGAACCTTACAGCTGGAAACACATCCGTAGTAGATTGAACCAAGCAGACATTATTTCAAGAGGCGCTTCGGTCGATGAGATAATCCAATCACCATGGTTCACTGGGCCGGATTATCTGTACTCACCAGGCGCGTATACAGGCGGGGGGGGTCACAGGGGGTCATGCCCCCCCCCCCCCCCCCCAAGCGAAGCGCGCTACCTAACCTTCGCGGTGATGTGAGTAATAATAGGATTGGGTATAATAGTCATTCGGTCGTAGCTCCTTTCTTCCTTTTCTTTTAAACGTGTACAATTTTTTTAAGATTTTCTTGCGTTTTTATATAGTGTATCTTTCATACCTATCACAGGATAGAAAGTAATTTTGGGATGAATATTTATTTTAGTATTTGGTTATTTAGAAAATGGCACGTAATACTTAGCAGCGCAGTTATGAAGATGCTTATTTATTTTTGTTGCGCCCATTACTCATATATATATGAAAAAGAACACAATTTCGAGTTTAAAAAGTGTTATTGTTTCTAAGAAATTGGTAAGCGATCATACATTTTTTTTACCTATCTGATTTTCCGACGGTGGTTGGCAGCGGCAAATTCACTGTCAAAACAGGTAGTCGAAAAGCTGCGATTGTGTAAGAAGAAGATACTGAGATTTCATTTTTTATTATGTTTTGAGCGTTTTGAAACAGATTTTTATCGAGAATATTATATATTATTTTGAAAGAATTGCAAAGGACCAAAGTGTGGAAAAGAAAAATTTAAAATAAAGAAATTAACTAAATTAAAATCAAACTAAATTCCAAAAATATCACGATTTTACCATTTGTATTTAAACGCCTCGAAATATTCACCCAAACCATGTATTTTGTGTCAAATACTGGGAGTCTTGTATATCATAAATTATTTTATGATTTGACACTTCATAAATTTTCTCATCAAAATTCATTGTTTTGAAATTGACGCGCGTCTTACAACCTTGACAAAAATAAATGTCTCAACAGTTTCATTCGTTTGATTTTGTGGCGACGACGGCAAAATTAGAAATTGATCAATCCCGACGGCAACTTCGTCCACCGCTGACCGTCACATGTCGAAATTTGGGCATTCGCATAAGACGCTGTGCTTTTAGAAGCTTGACAGCGGCATTTTTTCGTCGTTTGCCGTTGCCCGTCGCAGTTGTATTTAAGCCTTGACTTAACAAATTTTGTTTTACGGTTCTAAAACCCTAGTTCCATGCAATCAACGTCTAGCCACTGTCATAGCGACACTGATTCAAGAGTTGTTCAAAATTTTAACGTTCATAGCATTAAATTTTTCTTAGAAATACACTTGCAAATTTTTCTTAAGAAATTGAGCCGACAACGGTCTAAAGGAATTGATGCATTGATTCTGGTGGCTGACTCTTTTCGGACAGGGGCACAAGCATTCAGTTTTCTTAGAAAGATCTGACATTTTTTCTTTACATTTTTCATGCACTATTGGGGGCGGACAATGATTCCAAAGAGTTATGTTGATTCAGGTGCCTTGGCTGATCTGGGTCGCTAAAGATATTTATAAGCATTGGCAAGCATACATTTTGTTCTTAGTAATTTACTTAAACATTTTTGTTTCGAATTTTTATACGCTATTGGTTGGTGAAAACGATCAGTTGGATTTATTAAAATTGATTCTACAATTTTTACAGCAAGACTATAAAAATAGAAACCATTCGCTTTCCTCTGCGGTAGTTGCCGTTGCTTTGCTTGTACTTTCGTATTTAATTCAAGTAGTACTGTTTAATTTAACTACACGTTTACTTTTAATTTATTTGAGAAGAATAAACTTGCTACAGCAGTTAGCGCTGGAGGTAGAAATAGTAGCGAAAGTGGACAGCAAAAGACTGATAAGACCACTGATAACTATTTTCAGAAGAAAGCAAGATCAGCTAAGTTCCTATCAAAAGATATAGTCAGTGACATATCATGCATTTCTACTCCTATTCCTTTGAATGTGATTCAAGGTACAAGCTCTAACTCTCAGTCATTTACTTCATCCGTGACAGAATCGGTTGCGTCACAACTATTTCTACAATCTTTGCACGAGAAAGAAAATCTGGATATGAGGCCTTAATGTCTGTCCACTATGAGATCGACATTGATGTGGATAATATTATCGACAGGTTTTCCAAATCAAACCGAAAATTGAGTTTTGTGATATCTAACTTAAATATGATAAAAAAAAATTAAAAGCGACTACTTCCAACTTTTTTCTCCCCTCGAACATTTTAGGTGTGACCCCCCCCCCCCCCCCCCTCCAGGCTGAAGGTCCGGATACGCGCCTGGTACTCACCTTATGATGAATGGCCAGTATCTTCGATTAGTTTCTCGTCTGATGAGCCCATTCCCGAGAAAAGAAAAATCAAAACTGTACTCGTCGTCGATAAGAGCAAACAAGTCGATGCGATATCATTGTGTAAGTACGTCAACAATTTTCAAGCCATTCGTCGTATATTCGCATATGTTGCTCGGTATCTTCAAAATTTAAAAGAAGTTGTTAGTTCCAAGCATGAAGGACGCCCTCCAGATAAGTTGACAGGCAATTTAACTGCTAAGGAACTTGAAGATGGTTTCATGTTTATTGTGTACATTGTACAAAGGTCCGCGTTTATAGAAGACTTATCACTACTGGGAAAAGGTGGAGAAGTATGTCGTACATGCAGCATAAGAAGCCTGAATCCGTTCATAGACAGGAATTCAAAAAGGGAACTTCTCAGGGTCGGCGGGCGACTACAAAATGCCGATCTTCCTTTTGACGCAACACACCCAATTTTCCCCACGAAAGACCACATCTTTGTAACAACATTCGTCAACCACCTGCACGTAAAGCTGTTTCATGCAGGAACTCAAGCCTTAGTAGCCGCGATCAGAGATCGTTTTTGGATCGTGAACGCAAGAGATATAGCCCGGAAAGTTGTACATAAATGCATCCATTGTTTCAAGTATAAACCCAAGTTAGCACGCCAAATCATGGGAATCTTCCCAAACATCGAACACAACCAACGCGGCCATTCCTACATGCTGGAGTGGATTTTTGCGGTCCCATCATGACGACGTACAAAGTGAAAGGCAAGTTTCCGCTGAAGACTTACATCGCTGTCTTCATTTGCTTCAGCACAAAGGCCTGTCATGTTGAAGTGGCCTCTGACTTGTCAAGTGAAACATTTATCGGAGCACTGAAGAGATTTATTTCGCGTAGAGGCACTTGTGCCCATCTGTACTGCGACAACGCGACAAATTTCGTTGAAGCCAAAAAGCAACTGGCTGAACTTCGCAAACAATTCTATTCACAACAAATGCAATTACAAATAGGAGATTTCTGTGCTGAGAATGGGATCACCTTTCATCACATCCCACCAAGAGCTCCACATTTTGGGGGCTTCTGGGAATCTATAGTCAAACTCGCAAAACATCATTTGCTTCGCACACTCAGTCAAGCACTTCTTACTTACGAAGAGCTCACCACAATCGTCGCCCAAATTGAAGCCATCGTGAATTCGAGACCGATAACCCCATTGTCAACAGATCCTAACGATGAGGAAGCATTAACGCCAGGACATTTTTTAATCGGCGAGCGCTTGAATGCTCTACCCGATCCTGACGTATCTGAATACAAACTATCATCGCTTTCAAGGTGGCAACGCATATCTGCCCTCCGGCAACATTTCTGGAAGCGCTGGTCTCGTGAGTATGTTTTGAATTTGCAGAATCGTTTCAGATGGCACACGTCCAGTCCTAATTTCAAGGTCGGAGCTTTAGTGTTGCTAGCTGAAGACAATTTGCCACCGCAAAAGTGGATTACTGATAGAATTACCGAGGTTATCACAGGAAATGACGGTAGGGTCAGAGTAGCAGTCATAAAAACCAAACAAGGTTCATTCAAGCGAGCCGTACACAAGCAGGCACCACTCCCTCTAGATGATTGAAAACTTGGCAACAGCTTTCAAGGTCGGCGGTATGGAAAAGCCCTCAGCAACAATTCGAGTTTAGCTAAAAGTCAAATAAAATTCATGAACTTTAGTTTTATTTTTCCTATTTAAATGGTAGACTTGTAAATCATTTTCAAACATCGCGCCTCTATGTAAATGTAAAAATGTAGGATACTATATCCTTTTCGATCAAGTTCGACCCAAGAAATAAAAAAACAACACACAAATCACCGCTGGTAAAATCCTGAAAACAAAAGAAGGGGGCAGGAGAATCAAAAAACTCCCCTGAAATATTATAAAAAACTTTATTTAAAAAAGTAGTGAGGAAGAGAAAAGAAAATAGGACAAATGCATATAAAAGAGAAAAGAAAATTCAAAATTTTATTTTTGCTCTGGTGGCCGGCTTAGTCCCAGTCCTCGTCGGAGTCGTCTTCGACAGCGAAAAGGGGCGGAGTCGTCATCAGCGCCCGTATGATATCCGCAAAAGGGAAGTCAAAAATGGGATGGCAACACTAGCACAGCCCTTGCATCCCACTCAAATTGACAACACCACCTGAAAAGAAAACCAAAATAAAAACGGATAAATCAAGGTAAGACGAGAAAGTTTACAAAAATAAATAGCGTCTTCCTATGGCCTCCTCGCACCATACGGTGAGGGGTCGACGGCTCGTTCGCCTTAAAACAACACGAATGGGGCCACGCCAACCGGGCCTAATGTGGACCACAGCGAGCTGGTACGCGATTGTGCAGAGCCCTGAGGGGCTGTGAAAAGGCCAATTGTCCAATCTCGTGGCAAACAACATCGCGAATAACCAAAGGAAGCCTGGCATAAAACGTTGGACATCCCAAAATGCTGAAGCCAGCAACAATAATCCAGATTAAAACGTTTCTTTTCTTCAACTCTCTTCTAATGATTATTTTCTTTTGTGTGTGTAATTGTTTCTATTCAATCCATTTTTCTGCCCCATGAATATTATCATATATTCACGCAAGATAAAGACATTGTATCATTTTATATATTTTTTCGAGAGCTATTCCTCTTCAAAGAATAGCTCTATTCACAGAGGGGAGGAATGTTGTGTATACACACATACACGCAAAGACAGCACCATCTAGCCTGGTAAATCTATTTAGAAAATTTTCATAAGCTAACCATGCTTAAAAACTTGGTTGACTTACCAGAAAAATACGCGAAGAAAATAGCGTCAGCAGTTCCTTTACCTATTTTTCCCATAGATATTACGCTAAAGAATTTCACGATAAGAAAGTCGCGCAGCACAAATACATTACATGTATATGAGCGCCGCGATTTTCAAACGATACGGTCCGGTGGCTGATGTTTATTAAAGAATAGAATTACATTTTTGTTAAGCCACCGTCCGTCAAGATATTCCTGCACAAGTTTAATCAAGTCAAGAAACAAAGTTGAAATTTTCTCAGGAGGGTGATTTTGTGCTCTTATTCGTTCTATTTAGTCGTGAATTTTGACATATTTTGTTTTTTCTTTTAACACAGTTCATTTTGTATCTCCACTATTATATACCACAAAATGAACTATAATGAATTTTCGATGAACAAACGTCAAAAAACACGACTAAATAATCGACAAATTAGTCAACTGCTCCCAGAGGTTGTGACAAAAATTTTACACTGGTAAATGGAAATTCTACACCTAATTAGAGCAACTCAAGTGCTTAAATTCGAAATAATTTTTGAATTTGTGATGTGAATTGTCATTTTCAGTTCATTCTACGTCGTGCAAGGCTTGCTAAGCTGAATAAAAACACAAAAAAATCAGTAGAAATGTTTATTTCATTTAGTCGATTATTTTGACATTCAAGTTCGACAAAACCCACAGAATCACCCTACAGGGTGGAAATGCAGACTATACATACATTTTACACCCTGAACGGCGGGGCTTGATCACGAGAAAAGTGATCCAGCAGAGAGTTCGTTTTTTAAATCTCAGCGGTGCGGTTGTCGGAAAAAATCAATCTTCGGTCGTGTTGGTCGAAGCAAAAAATATTATAGATAACTTTTGAAACGACAAATAGATACGAGTCGAGTAATTAACTTGGTTTTACAAACTAACTTGGTTTTACATATTAACTTAGTTTTACCAATTAACTTAGTTTTACGAAATAGCTTAGTTTACAAATTAAAATGGTTTGCAAAACAAAAAGAGAAAATTGAAAGAGTGAAATTAAGCTGATAAACCAGCAAAAGTGAAAAGGAAACCACATAGTGGTAGAAAAATATTATATAGTTGAAAGTGTATTACTAGTTAAACTGTAATTAAAAATAAAAGAAACCAGGGAGGATTAACCGACGCAGGCATTTTGGATTAAAAATTCCCTGTCCCCGTTCGCAAAAGGTAAGAGCGAAATAAATTGTAATACAGGCCTAATAATTTGGGGATGGAGGAGATCCTTACGAGCAACATTCTATGAAATTGCGTGGAGACAAAGCATGGCGGAAAAGAAAAAACCAAATCTCTCGACATTCATCCAATCCAAAAAATGTTTCCTGAATACAATCATTCAAGACCTAGAACACTACGTTGTACGTTTGGCGAAAAGCTAATTTCTTGGGGGTTTCCTTTTCACGGCCTCACGCCGTACCTATGGCAGGTAGCACACCCAACGTGACCACATGTATCAGGCTACGAGCAGTAATAGTATCTAGACGTACTAGATCAGGTCCAAAACGACCCAGCTAACGAACCTGGCTGATGACCTGTATCAGGAGATGACAGTCATAACCACACCGCAGCACTAAATTAGCACATAGGTATTAAGAAGTCACTCACCAATCAACAATTAGAAACGAAAAAGAGGAATAAAAACAGAAAAACCTAATTTTTAGTTTAGATCTCGAAATCATGCAGGTATGGGCCTGTAATTAAGTAGAATTAGGAAGTCTTGTTATGTACAAGGTCGCCGTCCATGCAAAAAGAAGCAAGGAACATTTTTGTAAATATTGCAACATGACCACGTAGATAGTATCTCTAGTTTCGTTCGTTTCCACACGCCACTCAATTAAATAGTATAGGGAAATAATACCAAAACCTTTATTAGAGCGGACAATATAATTAAAAACTCGAGAACACACGTTTAATAGTCAAGCTGCTTTATAGACTGTACTCGTTACATTCGACATTCTTCTCATTACGGCTAATCCCCTTACTGGAAATTCTTGACCATTTTCCTCCTGAGAAAGCACTGCCCAATACCTTCATTGCTGGCATCCGTGTCTAATATAAATGTTTTTCCCAGCTTTGGATAGTGAAGTACTGGCGCTTCACAGAGCTGTTGCTTCAAATTTTCAAAACTTTCGTTGCATTTATCCGACCATATGAACGGCTTTCCCTTTTCGGTAAGTTGATGTAGGCTTCTTGCTATATCTGCAAAACCTTTCACGAATTGCCTGTAGTAGGTAGCTAAACCAAGAAAACTCCGTAATTGATGTTTGTCCTTTGGTGCTGGCCAATTTTTGACGACTTTTCTCTTCTCTGGATCGGTTCTCACTCCTTGTGATGAAACTATGTGCCCCAAATATTTAACTTCATTTTTAAATAGAGCACATTTACTCGCACTGAGCTTCAATTTTGCATCTTTGAGACTTTGAAGTACGTCCCGTAAGTTGTTTTTATGTTCCATAAATGTCCTTCCGATTACTATTATGTCATCCAAATAGACAAGACATGTTTTCCAGGTTAAACCTCGTAGAACACATTCCATTAGTCGTTCGAATGTGCCAGCGTGGAAAACCATTGCGCTCCGGAAAGGGTATCCAATGTGTCATCAATCCTTGGTAATGGATAGCTATCTTTTCTCGTCACGTTATTTAGTTGGCGGTAGTCTACACAAAATCGGTTGCTGCCACCCTTCTTCCTAACTAGAACAACCGGAGATGTCCAAGGGCTGTTAGATTCCGCTATGATGCCTTGTTTCTTCATGGAGTTCATCATGTCTGCAACTTGTGGTTGTTTGGCTAATGGCAATCTTCGTGGTGTCTGTCGAATGGAATCTCCTGTATCGATTCGATGCTGGACAAGATTTGTTTTACCATAGTCATCATCATTCATTGCAAATAATTCCGAAAATTCATCGATCACCTCTTTAGCATCGTTGTGTTGTTGTTCACTTAAGGCACTGTACGAAAGAAGTTTCTGAACCTGTTGGGTAGTAGCTGGTATAGTTTTTGTCTCCTTGACATTACTACCATTATCTAAATTGACGATTTGGTAAACGGGTTCACAATTTCCAATTATAGCACCTTCTTTTAGTTGTACCTCATTTTCGGATGTGTTAAGCACTCTGACTGGAATTAATGTTGCACCTTCTGCCTTCACTAAAGTGTTGCCAACGATGATGTTCGATGTAACTTTTGTGGGGTTAGGCTCCACCAGTTAGAATCGGCAGGACCCGATGTCATCAGTAAGCTTTGTCCATATTAGTATCTCGGAGCATGGCGCAGGATGATCTGCTTCTTCTCCTAGTTTCATAGGAATTTTTAAGTTCCCATATTTGAGAATCCGCTCTCCGACATTCAGATTTATTTTGTATGTGGTCATAAAGTCTATTCCAAGAATGCATTCATCCATTATATCTGAAACCAGGAAAGTGTGAGGAAATAGTAGTTCGCCTGGTTGAACATCTAAAGTTATTTCTCCAAACACCTGTGTTGCTGCTCCAGTTGCTGTTCTTAGTAGATATTTGGTGGTGTTGTGAAGCCATTTGTTTTTAACAAGATCTGCTCTAATAATTGATCTTGAAGCTCCAGTATCGATAGTAACTGCGCAGTCATTTTTTCCTACACTTCCATATATAACAAGACTGCTATTATTTCTCTGTAACTGACTTACTTGGATGATGACTTCGGGGCTGTCGATTCCACCAACCAACTTCTGCCCCACGAAGTTGGTTTTTACTAGTTTTCCGACTGCTCAACAGGAGAGGCGATGCGACTAGTCGCTGTTTGATATCTAGTCTCTCCACGAGAAGCATGTTCCCTTGCTCGACATCTTTGGCATTCTTCTTTCCCCTCTTCTTCTGGTGATTCCACTCGTCGACGTTTTCTGCAGTCTCTTTGAAGGTGCCCTGGTTTATTACAATTCCAGCATCGAGGGACACCACGTGAAGGCGGGCTCTGTGATGATTGCACTCTGTTACAAGTACATTCTTCCACTGAAATTTCTCTCACTCGTACTGCACTCCGTGAAGCTTGTCTGGCGGATTCGTATGCTAATGCATAGGCTAGTGCTTCTGCTGTTGATTTCTTTCCTGCTGGCCTTAATGATTGTTGTAAATTTTGATCTGTAATAGCGTTCACAAATGCCTCCGTCGCCACTTCATTGTGAAAATCCGCATTCACGCTGGAGTATGACAGATGCGCTAATCTTTCTACATCTGCCTGCAGTTGTTGTAGTGATTCGCCATGTTTTTGAATCCTGTTGCGCAACTGTAGGCGATATACTTGCTGCATGTGCTCATCTCCGTAACGTAATTCTATCGCCTGTACTAATGAAGAGTAATTACGTTGATTTTCAATCGGTACAGTTTGTAAGAGCTCTGACGCAGGACCTCGAAGTGCTAACACCAGAGCTATAGCTTTGTCTTCATCATTCCATCCATTTACCTCTGAAGCTGCCTCGAATTGTCTCTTGAAGATATGCCACGAATTTTGTCCATCAAATATGGGAGGTTTCATTCTACCTGCACCGGATATTTCAGTTGCTACGCTTAAAGGCTGACGATGCTTTATTCTTTCCAGATCTGCTTTAAAGTTATCAAGCTGTTCCGTGACATTTTGTTGTACTCCCGACACTTGTTGTCGAACTCCCGACACTTGTTGTCGAACTTCCAACACTTCCTGCTGTATTCCATCAATTTTCACATTTTATTCGTCTAATGAAACTTTCAGAAATTTCTTCTGTTCCTCCAAACAAGTTTCTAGACAATTCTGCAAAGAATTCTTTTGTTCATCCCAACGGGATTCCAGAGAATTCTTTTGTTCCTCAAAAGCATTCTTTTGCTCGTCCAGACGGGTTTCCATAGATTTCTTTTGTTCCTCGACAGAATTCTTTTGTTCGTCCATAGATTTCTTCTGTTCATTTAAACGTGATTCTAGAGAATTCTTTTGTTCCTCGAGAGAATTCTTTTGTTCATCAAAACGGGCTTCCAGTTTACTCATTAAAGTACTCAAAAGCTGTTCCAGTTTCATCGCAGGCGCTTCTTCAGCTTCGATTTCTTCCAAGTTCTCTTCGAAAACAAATGTTTCAGGACTCTTTCCTTCCTCTATCAAAGATTTTCTAAGTCGCTCTACTAGAACTTTCTGTGTGCCTGTCGTTTGTAATGACCGGTTGCCTAACTCCACTTTCAAATCCTGCGTTCGAAGCTCGTCCACTTTGCGCCCCATTATTTTAGTAATTCTCTTACAGATGAATATAAATTATTTTCCAGAACTTTCACAATTTAACACAATTTCTCAAAATTAATCACTCTTTTAATTTTTAGTCAATTGCCACCACTTTATTTCGCGAATTTATTTCACTTCTGACACCAGTTGTTGCGAGCGTGGCCTTTGGTTCGTTATTTAAACACAATATTAAATAATTAATATATAAGTTCTTTATTACACTTAAATCATATAAAGTTCACAAACATTCATTTAATCAACTCAACTCTAATTATCGCTAACACTGCACTTTCAAATATCGCAATCTAATTACACTCTTTCGCTTCTTTATTACTTTCGCTTGTTAACACTGCAACGTCTAAGACAAGACTCTTTTTCTTGGCGATGACAACTGTTATATTTATACCCTAGAAACTCTCCGGATTATTCTGGAGTGTTCTATTGCAAAAGCTTCTTGACTATTCTATTTGTTCTATTCCTGAACTTTCCTGTGATTTCATAATCGATTCCCCGAACCTGAAGTTGTTTACTCTCCATTGCCAGTAAATGTCACCAGTTGTCTCTTTCTATTGTACGTAACAATACATATGTGGTGCACCTAAATGTAGGCTTTTTATCATGATTTTTCTTGAGCGCCTAAATGTAGGCTTTTGGTTTTGAACTAATAATTAAAGTTAATAGTAGGAAATTTTTGTTCATGCCAATGGATTCTAGATGGTGGGTATGTGGGGGATAATAAAGATTTGGAAGGGGGGGGGAGGAAATTTTCATCAGAAATCCTCTACGGGCTCTGGTTTTCGAGATATTAGCGTATTAATATTTCAAGTTATTTTTGCTCATGGAAATGGATTCTTGGCGGTGTGGGGTGGGAGGGGGGACGAAATTTTCATCAGAGATCCTCTACGGGCACGCCATTTCTTGAGTAAAGTTACCTAGCGGCATTAGCTGGAACTATCAGCATGCCTTGGTTTTGCTGTGTTCTTTTATTAGCGGGGAAGTTCTAGATATCAGCATGACCTAGCGGCATTAGCTGCACCTAAATAAGTTTTCTTAGCAGGGAAGTTGTAGATATCAGCATCAATCGAATTTCACAACATAACATCACCATGAACAGATTCTAGTAGATGTCAGTGGGGGTTCTGGGTGTCGAAGCTTTTACAGGATACGAGTGCAAACGCCATTTCTTGAGTAAGGTTACCTATGTCTTGCTTTTGCTGTTTTCTTTTATTAGCGGGAAAGTTGTAGATATCAGCATGCGTCTCGGCTTTTACAAGATTCGAGTACAGATGCCATTTTTTGAGTAAGGTTCCCTAGTGGCATTAGTGAGTACTACAGGCATTTAATGGTAGGTGATATGTTTCCCATCCAATGCCCTGATACAATTTAGCATATTCCATAATTTTGATTAGCGTGCAAACGCCATTTCTGGAGTTAAGTTGTCCAGTGGAATTAGTCGGTACTACCAGCATGCTTTGGTTTTGCTGTTTTCTTTTGTTAGCGAGGAAGTTGTAGATATCACGTAAGTAATATGTTTCCCATCCAATGCTCGCTACCGTAAAGGATTTGATACCTTCATTCTACTATAAAAGGATGCAACATGCGAAATATTCATAAGTGGAAGCTGTAGCTCAGCCGAAAGCACACCGAATCCTGTGGACCTGCTGAGTAGATTAAACTGTTCACCCGTTATCAGACCTGTTTGAAAAGCTATTCACCTGTTATCAGACTTGTTTCAAAAGCTGTTAAGCTGTTATCAGAGCTGTTTTAAGAGCTGTCAAGCTGTTATCAGAGGTGTTTAAAAGCTGTTAAGCTGTTATCAGAAGTAGTTGTTCTATGCGGATTCTGGACCATTTTTTCCATACAAAAAGTGTCCGGAAAATTCCAACTCATTTGCATCTTCTTCTTCCTCTGGAGGTACGGTGAGCAATTTTCAGGTGGTTCTGAGGCCGCTTTTGTATTGAAAATTAACATTATACTATGGCAGTACCAGCTCATTTTTTTCCATATAAAAAATTGTCCGGTTAATTCCAACTGTTTTGGTCTAAACCACAGCTGCCTGGGGGAAGCACGCTTGGTTTTGTAAAATCCCAGGCATTCTACCATGAGACCATGGAAGTGTTGTGTGAATATTCTTTAAAGTTGCTATATATGGGTAGAGTTCTGGACCAGAGTTTTTATCTAGAACTCTCTGTTTTTCGAGATATTAGCGATTTTACCTTTTCAGATGTAGTTAATATTATTAATAATTCAAGCTACTTAGGACAGTTTTGTTCATATCAATAGATTCTAGAAGGTGTTAGAGGGGTAGGGGTTAGAGGGGGGATAAAATTTCTGTTAGAAATCCTGTACGGGCGGGCTATGGTTCTCGAGATATTAGCGATTTTACCTTTTTAGATAAAGTTAATATTAGTAATAATTCAAGTTTTTTTGCTCATGGGGTGTTGCGTCTAAATGTAGGCTTTTTATTATGATTGTTCTTGAGCGCCTAAATGAAGGCTTTTGGTTTTGAATTAATATTAATAATAATTTAAGTTAATAGTAGGACATTTTTGTTCATGCCAATGGATTCTAGATGGTTGGGGTGTTGGTATTAGGGGGGACGAAATTTTCATCAGAAATCCTCTACGGGCTCTGGTTTTCGAGATATTAGCGATTTTACCTTTGCAGATATAGTTAATATTGTTAATAATAGCTAGGATAGTTTTGATCATGCCGATAGATTCTAGAAGGTGTTAGAGGGGCGGGGGTTAGAGGGCGGATAAAATTTTTGTTAGAAATCCTCTACGGGCTATGGTTTTCGAGATATTAGCGATTTTACCTTTTTAGATATAGTTAATATTAGTAATAATTCAAGTTTTTTTTGCTCGTGGGGTGCTGCGCCTAAATGTAGGCTTTTTTACTATGATTTTTCTTGAGCACCTAAATATAGGCTTTTCAGGTTTGTTTTGAATTAATATTAGTAATAAATAAAGTCAAAATTAGAATACTGTTTTCATACCAATAGATTCTAGAAGGTGCCAGTGGATAGGGTATTGGTACTGTTGGGGGACGAAATTTTCATCAGAAATCCTCTACGGGTTCTGGTTTTCGAGATATTAGCATATTAATAATTCAAGTAATTTTTGTTCATGTCAATGGATTCTAGATGGTTGGGGTGGGAGGGGGAACGAAATTTTCATCAGAAATCCTCTACGAGCTATGGTTTTCGAAATATTAGCGTACTAATAATTCAAGTTACCCTAGGGAGTTGTAGATATCAGCATGATGTCGCCTTGCATTTGCTGTTTTCTTACTTGAAGATTTCTTAGCGAGGAATTTGTAGATATCAGAAGTTCTGGATCACTTTCTATAGGCGTTCTAGGTATCAAATATTAAATGTTTACCAGACATTAGGCATGCTTCCCCTGTTTATGATATAATTTGATATCACCGCTGTAAACAAATTCGCATTTAAGCTGAATGGTTCATACACACCCATGTAAACTTCCTGTTTACAAATTCGCATTTTAGCTGAATGAGCCATGCACACCTATGTAAACAAATTTAGGCAATATCAGCACATTTATTCTTTTCATGTAATTTGATAGCACACTTACTGTAGGCAGCCAAAAATTTTATTTTATTGTTCCAAGAATTTTGTTTTATTGTTTATTCGATATCATCTCAGCCTGTAAGCAAATTCGTTAGAATTCATCCTGTGCAATGATTATTGCAGCAGCAGGATCATTCATGTTTACAAACCGTTCCTATAAAAGCTCAAGCAAACTCTTAAGAGCCATCAGTCAGTTTTAGTGAGTCTCCGTGATAGTACATAAAAAATTAAAAATGTCTTCGGTGTTAGTAAATAAAAGTTTTTCAATAATTGAAAATTTGCGAAAAGATGTGTCGAAGTGTTTAGAATATTCAGTGAATAAAGACTATATTGTTAAAAAGTGCAATAGAAACATGCATAAATTTCAAGTTCCATTTCGGAAGTGCAATAAGAGTGCTAGGAAACGACGTTTTGAGAGCTGTCTCGAGCAAATTAAATCATTGAGAGCACTATTGAGAACTCCCCGTCGAGGTGGAGGAATTACTCGCGTAAGAAGAAGTGATTTTGTAAAGTGGGAGGAAGTAAAGACAGCGTTCGCAGACAGAATTCGACAAGGTGTTATTGCAAATTTAAAATATATCGATCCGAAGCTATTTATGCAAGACGCTGCCAAATTATTTACGCGCCGTATTAAGAACACTCTAAAACGTTTTTTTAATATTAAAGTTTCTACAACGTTTTGCGGCGAATTTATTAAACAAAGTGCTGACAATGAAAACATAAAAGACATTAAATATTTCCAAGCAAGAACTGCTCCAATTAGTGCAGATGATAATTTGGAGGAGTGGTTTAAATCAAACATTTTCGATCCAATAAACACTCAGCTGGAAGAATTCCAGGTAAAAGACAGTGGCTGGGCACTGCAGTCTATAATACATTTAGCGGTGCATATCAACATATTTGAGCCGATTCGGGGATCATTTTATATACCTCTGCCGAAGGAGATTGCATCAATGAAAGCTTGATTAATTTGAAGAATAATGATGAAGCATGCTTCGCATGGGCCGTAACATCAGCGCTATATCCTGCAAATATTCATTCAGATAGGACCTCATCATATCCACATTATTCAACTGTACTTAATTTAACTGGGATAACGTTTCCCATGACACTTAAGCAAATTACGCAATTTGAAGACCAGAACGATTTATCAATAAACGTATTCATCCTAGAGCGTTTCTTCACCACAGTTCCAGTTAGACTTACGAAACACAGGATGGAGCGACATGTTAATCTCCTAATGCTACAAGATTACTATGACCAGGCTGAAGATCATATGGATGATGATGACGATGATGCTGGCAGATATCATTTCTGCTGGATTAAAGATCTTTCGCGCATCGTATCGGTACAAACTTCGAAACATAAGTCTAGAGTGTATACATGCGATAGATGTTTGCTCTACTTTTACTCTGCGGAAAAATTAGCATCACACACTCCCGAATGCGAGAAGCAAAATGATTGCAGAATTATGTTTCCCTCAGAGGAAAAGAAATGGTTGGAATATAAGAATTATAACCATAAGAATCCAGTCCCGTTTTGTGTGCATGCAGATCTTGAATCAATATTGAAGCCGATTCAGGGAAACGATCAAAATACACAGCGAATCCAGGAACATGAAGTTCACAGCATAGGATTCTATTTCCACTGCAAACATGATGCTAAGCTCTCATATTACAGAGCATATCGAGGCAAGGACTGTCAAAAATGGTTTGCATTAGAATTGCAAAAGATTGCATCCATAGCTGTATAGGAGAAGCTGAGCATCAGGCCAATGCAACCCCTGACTAAAGAGGAACGGCGTTCACATATGGAAAATACTTGCTGCCATATATGTGAAAAAACGTTTGCAGCCGATGAGGAACGAGTCCGAGACCATTGCCACTTAACAGGTAAATACTGAGAATCATAATTCAATTCAATTCATTTTTTTCATAAATTTTTTTAACAGGAAAATACCGAGGGCCAGCGCACAATGCATGCAATCTGATGTACCAAGATTGCTCCATAGTTCCAGTCATTTTTCACAACTTATCCGGATATGATGCTCACTTCATTATTAAGGATATAGCTACATCTATTCCTGGGAAAGTGGATCTCCTGCCAATAAATAAAGAAAGATACATTTCGTTCACCAAGCACGTTGAAGGCAGCCATATCAAATTCAGATTCATCGATTCCTTCCGTTTTATGGCAGAATCCTTAGATAAGCTATCATCATTGCTGCCAATGGATAAATTAAATATTACAAGAGCTGTATGGCAGGAATTGGATGATGATGACTTTAAACTACTCACGCGCAAAGGTATCTTCCCTTACGACTTCGTTGACGGTTGGACAAAATTGGATTTCCAACAATTACCGGCGCAGGAGCAATTCTATAATAAAATGACTCTCAGTGATATATCTGCTGAGGACTACAGCCGCGCAGAAAAGGTGTGGAGGACATTTGAAATACAGACACTTGGCGAATATTCCGATCTATACCTGAAAACTGATGTCCTTCTATTGGCTGATGTCTTCGAGAACTTTCGAGATGTCTGTATGAAGACGTACAATTTAGATCCTGCACATTATTACACCATGCCAGGTCTAACATGGGATGCAAAGTTAAAATATACCAAAGTGAAGCTGGAGCTGATAACCGATGAAGACATACTGCTATTCGTAGAGAGAGGTATTCGAGGAGGTATAAGCCAATGTTCCAATAGATACAGTAAAGCCAACAATAAATATATGTATGATTTTAACCCAGATGAAAAACAAAAATACTTGATTTATTATGATGTTAACAACCTTTATGGATGGGCCATGTCACAACATTTACCTACCGGAGGATTCAGATGGGCTGATGTTCCCAATATTGATGTTTTCCAAATTCCTGATGATTCACCAACTGGATACATACTCGAAGTTGATTTAGACTATCCTCCACATCTATATGATAAGCATAAAGACTTACCGTTTTGCTCTGAGCATACAGCACCACTAGGTTCAAAATTAGAAAAACTTTTAACAACATTACACCATAAAGAAAAATATATTATATAAACACTATCGAAATTTGAAGCAATGCTTATCACATGGCCTCATCCTAAAAAAAATACACCGGATCCTGCAATTCAACCAGTCAGCTTGGCTTAAACCATACATTGATTTGAATGCCTCCAAACGGAAAGAGGCTACCAGCGATCATGAAAAAGACAGCTATAAAAAGATGAATAATGCTGCGTTTGGTAAAACCATGGAAAATGTACGCAAGTATAGTGATATCAACATTTGCGTAAAGTGGGAAGGCCGACATGGTGCCAAAGCTCTGATTACAGCTCCCAACTTCCACAGTACGAAAATATTTGATGAGAATTTAGTTGCTGTGGAATTAAGGAGACTGAAAATGTTGTTTAATAAACCACTCTATATTGGAATGGCAGTCTTGGAAATTTCAAAAACATGCGTCTACGACTTCCATTACAGTTTTATGCAGCGCGAGTTTGGTGATAAATGTAAAGTCATGTATACCGATACAGACTCCCTAATATATGAAATTGAAGAGAGAAACATATATGACATTATGGCTGAAAATATTGATAAATTCGATACAAGTGATTACCCTGTAAATAATCAGTTCAGTATGGGTCATTCCACAGAAAATCGACAAATGTTCTGAATGGACCATCTCCGATTTTGATAAAATTTTACAGGTGGGTTGGTCTTCTTGTTGATAGTACTTTGCTGAAATATTTTTCGTTTTTGTCCATTTTTGACGGCGATATGGTATTTTAAAATTTGGAAAAAGTGGCAAATTTTGCTTGGAAGCTGTAAATTCAAAACTTTATATCTTAGGATGTATGCATCGTAAGCCCATGAAGCAAACTCCATTTGTTTAAGGAAGCTTTAAAGCTCCTGAAAAAAATTAGCTGAGGTCCTTTTTCTGAAAATTTGTTTTCAAGGATAATGGATATGTTCATTATCCTTGAATATCTCAAAATATGCACTCTCGATTTCTTTTATTTTTTTTTACTTTAATCCTTAATGGCTTTTGAGGAAACTGTAGAAAGGAGAAAATGGAGCTCCTTGAAGTTTGGATGGAGTTATTTTTGAATTATATGTAGTTCAGAAAACTTTGAACGAAACTTTGCAGCTGGTTTTAAAAATGACAGTGATACAGGAAAATAAAAAGAAATGCACATAATACAACTTTTAGATTGATGTCATATATATACATATGAATATAGTTATATCAGAAACCGCAACTAAAGAACTCATTGTTTACTCATGGAATGGATAATGGTGTTTATATTCTAACAGCCAGTAAAATGAAATATATAGCAGAGTTAATTAAATTAAGGAAATCTCAAATATAGAATGTACATAGGCCTCATATTAATTTTAATTTTACTTATAAATATTTCTAAGATTTTTTTTTTAAACAGGGGGAACAGGAGATACCCAACCCAAGCACGGAGGCCACAGCGGCCCATTGTGCTATCCTGAATCCCATTCACCAAAACCTTCCTGTCCTCTTAAAGGTTTTTCAGCTCATCCACAGATAGAGGGGGAGACCCTAGAGTATCCAGTCTGCTCCGGGCGAAGGCCGGACACTCACACATAAAGTGTTCAGTTGTCTCAGGCTCTCCTTCCATGCAGGACAGACACTCAGGGCTGTCAACAACTCCCATCCTTGTTAGATGAGCGTGAAGTGAGCTGTAGCCGGAGATGATGCCAACCACGGTTCTACATTGTTTCCTTCCGAGTCCCATGAGAAAATCGGAGATATTCCCATTGGGCCCATCAAGAAACAGTTTTGTACACCTACAAGCACTCAGGTTCTCCCATCTCTGCTGATATTTCCTATGGACATCCGCTTTGATGAGAGACCCGATATTCGAGGTTGCAACGCCTATGGCGGGCTCCAGTCCGAAGAACGGAGAATGGGAGCCAGCCCTAGCTAAAAGGTCAGCCCTTTCATTCCCCATGATCCCCATGTGACCAGGAACCCACAGGGACACATTGTTGTGATAACACAACTTATCCACTGACGACCTGCAGTCCCCCTGTAACTTAGACGTAATCCGAGGGCCATTCAGAGCCATCAAGGCTGTCTGACTATCCGAAAGGATAGCGATATCTCTCCCCTTGATTTGCATATCAAGGGCTAACTTCGCTGCCATTGAGATGGCGAAGACTTCAGCCTGGAAGACAGTGGTGTGTTTTCCAAGTGAGTACTCCATTCCAAAATCAGGCTCAGGAAAGTAGACACCTGCCCCAGCTCCCTCATTAGTGAGAGAGCCGTCGGCGAAGATTCTTAGAGCAGACCGGGGAAGGCACGATAAGGCACCTCTCTCATTCCACGATTCCCTTGCCTGAAAGCTAACAGAGAAGCGACGCCCGAAACGAAGCTCTGGTACCATCGCATCCCGTGGCATACCGGCCAGAGGTTTTTTCAAGTCCAGCCGATACGCCATAGAGCAATGAGAAGAGCCAGTCCAGCCGCCCTCCCAACATCCCCATAAGCGCAATCTGCACACAGCCCTTTTGGCCTCTGCCTGAATGACAAGATCCAGGGATGGCAGATTGAGTAAGACCTCAAGAGCCGCAGTAGCCGTAGATCGCATGGAGCCCGTAATTCCCAAGCAGGCAAGCCTTTGCAGGCCCGCCAGCTTCCGGATCGCAGTCCCCACAAGCGTCCTCGGCCACCATATACAGGAGGCATATGTGAGCATGGGTCTGACGATCGAGGTGTACATCCAATGCACAACCCTCGGTCTCATGCCCCATGTGCAGCCAAAGGTTCTCCTGCATTGAGCGAACACCCTCATAGCCGCATTAACTTTTCCTCTACGTGTATTCCCCATGTCAGCTTCGAGTCAAGGAAGACTCCAAGGTGCTTGACATGAGGAGAGAGTTGCAGAGTGTGTCCAAAAAGTACCCCAGCTTACGTCTTCTGGAGAAGAGCACCAAGTTGCACTTTGTAGGGTTCACTGTCATATCATATCCCAAGGTAAACAGTCCACGATCCAGTCCCCATTCAATGACAGTTACCATTGAGTGGAGAGCCGTCTCCGTAGATCTGCCCCTCCGGTAAGCGTGCTGTGAGGTGTTTAAGAGAGAAGCCTTTAAGGGTAGTTCCTAAATATATTCATCTACCAGCCTCTCCAGACATTTCAAAAGAAATGAGGAGAGGTTTATGGTTCGAAAACTCTTCGGGTCCATGTAGGAAGCCTTACTAGGCTTCGGGACGAAGGCAACCCTCACCTTCCTCCACATCTCAGGGACATATCCAAAAGCGATACATGCTCTGAAAATGGAGTCGATGTATGGGGCCAGCACCACGCTCTCAGCCTTAAGAAGGACAGGCAAAATACCGTCTGGACCCGGGGCTTTAAAGGCCGAGAAGGTTGAAATTGATCATTTCACCTTTTCGACATCAACTTCCTTGGCGGCAGTGGACCAATCTCCACCAGTGCATAGAGGTAGCGGATAATCAGAACCTACCTGCAGGTCTTCTTCAAGCCTGCAGTCAGGAAAATGCGTCGAGAGAAGAAGTCTACAGGCTTCCTCTTTCGATGCCGTAAAGGAGCCATCTGGCCCTCTCAGAACACTCAGCCTATCCGAACGTCGCCCTGAGCCCTGAGCAGCCTAACCGGTTCACGATAGCCGTCAAGCACCTCGCAGAAATCTACAAAGGCCTGTCTTTTTGATTTCCTGACAAGCCTCTCTTGTAATTACTCTGAGTCTCGCGGTAGGCCCGCTAATCTCCCTCCGAGCCAGACCTCCTGGCCTTGTTGAAGAGCCTTCTGGGAGCCTTACGGAGTACACTAAGACTACCGTTCCACCACCTTCCAATGTCTGTGCTAATGGGACTGGAAGCCTCGAAAGCCGCAGTTACAGCGGACTGCAGCTTTCCAACCGCCTTTTCCAAGGCGGCAACACTTCTGATTCTCTCAGCCGGAGATTCGAGCATGGAAACTAGCTCCCTGTGGTATCTCCCCCAATCAGTCCGCTTCGGATTCCTGTATGGTTCCACCTCAATGGGGTCAGCACCCATAAAGATCTCAATGTAGCAGTGATCAGAGAGAGACTCCTCTCGCGAAACCCTCCAACCGGAAAACTGGGGAAGATACTTATATATATAAAAAAGTTAATTAAACATATTATATTATTACCAATACGTTTCTTTTAATATTTTTACGGTAGTTGACCATTTCAGGATATAATCCTAGCTACATTATGTAGATATATTATATTAAATCTGAGTACTCAGCACACTTCATCAATTTTCGTTCGAAGTTTTCTGAACTACATATATTTAAAAAATAACTCCATCCAAACTTCAAGGAGCTCCATTTTCTCCTTTCTACAGTTTCCTCAAAAGCCATTAAGGATTAAAGTAAAAAAAATAAAAGAAATCGAGAGTGCACATTTTGAGATATTCAAGGATAACGAACATATCCATTATCCTTGAAAACAAATTTTCAGAAAAAGGACCTCAGCTAATTTTTTTCAGGAGCTTTAAAGCTTCCTTAAACAAATGCAGTTTGTTTCATGGGCTTACGATGCATACATCCTAAGATATAAAGTTTTGAACTTACAGCTTCCAAGCAAAATTTGCCACTTTTTCCAAATTTCAAAATAACATATCGCCGCCAAAAATGGACAAAAAACGAAAAATATTTCAGCAAAGTACTACAAACAATAAGACAAATCTAGTTATCAAATTTTATCAAAATCGGAGTTGGTCAATGCACAAATTTATACAATATTTTTCGATTTTCTGTGGAATGACCCGTATACCGCTTATGAATAAAAAGATTCCTGGTCTTATGAAGGATGAGCTGAACGGGCAAATCATGTGTGAATTTGCAGGCCTCTGCTCGAAAATGTATAGCCTACGCATAAATGATGGTAAAACTGTAAAAAAAGCCAAGGGAATAAAGACAAATGTTGTTCAGAGGCATATAAAGTTCCAAGACTACGTTGAATGCCTGAATCACAAGCAGCTTTTAACTGCAAATCAGAGCTGGATACGATCGCATAACCACAATGTCTACACCATCAACCAAAAGAAGATAGCTTTAAGTCCACAAAGAGGTATATTTTGAGTGGTACAACGCATACTCTACCATGGGGACACTACTCTATTCCACCAGAGCAACAAGGAGCAGACGCAGAAAATATATAATCTAAGGCTAGTCTAAGATATGTATTGTAAAGAAAAATTGTATTATAGTTTTAGTTTCATTTATATAAGTAATTTGTTTTAATTGTATTATAGTCTAAGATGATATACATTATTGTAAAATAAAGGAAAATATTATAATTATAGGGTAACCGATTTAAGGAAGCTTAATATAGAATGATACCTTAAGAATTAAATGTTAATCTAGAATGATACCTTAAGAATTAAATGTTATTATTTTTCAATTAATAATAAACAACTTGGTATAGCTGTATTTTATCTCTACATTTTTGTTTTTTGTTTTTACATTAGCATTCTTCTGATTTTTGTTTGATTACTTGGGGATATCTTATTCTGCAATATGTCTTTTACTGATAGCATACAAACATAAAAACTCTGTCTCAATCAACCAGGCCACGTGTCAAATATCGGATTCTTGATGATTGGTAAGGATAGCTCATTAAACAAGGGAAGCTACCGTAAAGAATTTGATACCTTCATTTTACTATAAAAGGATGAAGCGTGCGAAATCTGCATAAGTTGCAGTTGTAATTCAACCGAAAGCACAACGAAGTCTGTAGACCTGCTGAGTAGATTAAAGCTGTTAAGTTGTTACCAGAGCTGTTTGAAAAGCTGTTAAGCTGTTACCAGAGCTGTTTAAAAGCTGTTAAGCTGTTATTGGAGCTATTTGAAAAGCTGTTAAGCTATTAAGCTGTTATCAGAGCTATTTTAAAAGCAGTTAAGCTGTTATCAGACCTGTTTAAAAAGCTGTTAAGCTGTTATCAGACCTGTTTGAAAGCTGTTAAGCTGTTATCAGACCTGTTTAAAAAACTGTTAATCTGTTATCTGACCTGTTTGAAAAGCTGTTAAGCTGTTATCAGACGTGTTTAAAAAGCTGTTAAACTGTTATCAAACCTGTTTAAAAAGCAGTTAAGCTGTTATCAGACCTGTTTGAAAAGCTGTTTAGCTGTTATCTGACCTGTTTAAAAGCTGTTAAGCAGTTATCAGACCTGTTTAAAAGCTGTTAAGCTGTTATCAGAGCTGTTTGAAAAGCTGGTAAGCTGTAATCTAACCTGTTTAAAAGCTAATAAGCTGTTATCAGACCTGTTCGAAAAGCTGTTTAGCTGTTATCTGACCTGTTTAAAACTGTTAAGCAGTTATCAGTCCTGTTTTGAAAAGCAATATGGAATCCCCTGTGATGTGCTTGATTATACACTTATATATAGTACACTTCCGGATGAAGGTCAAGGACCAGACGCCCTTTCGGTTTCAAAGGTGATGCCAGGGGGTCAAGGTCGAGTCCACGTGTAAATGTTTTTTCGCAAGTCTTCCTAGCATTCTGGGTAAAACGCTCAACCGCCCGATTAGGAGCTCTCTGTAGTGGGCAAATATTGATAAATAATACCTTCAGGAGCTCTGGACTTAGTAGGGAAGTTGAATAAAAAGAATACCATATATAAAATATTATTATTGATTTATTATAAATCGAAAAATATTAACATTTAATTCTTAAGGTATCATTCTAGATTAACATTTAATTCTTAAGGTATCATTCTATATTAGGCTTCCTTAAATCGGTTACCCTATAATTATAATATTTTCCTTTATTTTACAATAGTGTATATCATCTTAGACTATAATACAATTAAAACAAACTATTTCATTAAATGGTATTTTAGCTATAATACAATTTTTATTTACAATACATATCTTAGACTACCCTTAGATTATATGTTTTCTGCGTCTGCTCCTTGCTGTTCTGATTGAATAGAGTAATGTCCACATGGTAGAGTAACCGTTGTCCCACTCATAATATACTTGTTATCATATGGATTCAATGCAATTTTCTTTTGGCTGATCGTGTAGACATTATGGTTATGCGATCGTATGGAGCTCTGATTAGCAGTTAATACTCGCTTGTTATTCAAACATTCGACGTGGTCTTCGAAATTGATATGCCTCTGGACTACATTGGTCTTTACTCCTTTTGCTTTCTTTACAGTTTACTGTACATTTTCGAGCGCAAGCCTGCAAATTCGCTCATGATTTTCCCATTCAGCTCATCCTTCATTAGACCAGGAATCTTTTTATTCATGAGTGGTAAATTGAATTGATTATCTTCTGGGTAATCACTTGTATCAAATTTGTTTATATTTTAAGCCATAAACTCATATGCATTTTTCTCTTCAAGTTCATATATTAGTATCTGTATACATGACTTTACATTTATCTCCAAATTCACGCTGCATAAAACTGTAGTGGAAATCATAGAGGCATATCTTTGAAATTTCCAAGACTGCCATTCCAATCTCCTTCGGCAGAGGTATATAAAATGAATCGGCTCAAACTTGTTGATATGCACCGCTAAATGTATTATAGACTGCAGTGCCCAGCCACTGTCTTTTTCCTGGAATTCTTCCAGCTGAGTGTTTATTGGATCCAACATGTTTGATTTAAACCACTCCTCCAAATTATCATCTGCACTAATTGGAGCAGTTCTTGCTTGGAAATATTTAATGTCTTTTATGTTTTCATTGTCAGCACTTTGTTTAATAAATTCGCCGCAAAACGTTGTAGAAACTTTAATATTAAAAAAACGTTTTAGAGTGTTCTTAATATGGTGCGTAAATAATTTGGCAGCGTCTTGCATAAATAGCTTCGGATCGATATATTTTAAATTTGCAATAACACCTTGTCGAATTCTGTCTGCGAACGCTGTCTTTACTTCCTCCCACTTTACAAAATCACTTCTTCTTACGCGAGTAATTCCTCCACCTCGACGGGGAGTTCTCAATAGTGCTCTCAATGATTTAATTTGCTCGAGACAGCTCTCAAAACGTCGTTTCCTACCACTCTTATTGCACTTCCGAAATGGAACTTGAAATTTATGCATGTTTCTATTGCACTTTTTAACAATATAGTATTTATTCACTGAATATTTTAAACACTTCGACACATCTTTTCGCAAATTTTCAATTATTGAAAAACTTTTATTTACTAACACCGAAGACATTTTTAATTTTTTATGTACTATCACGGAGACTCACTAAAACTGACTGATGGCTCTTAAGAGTTTGCTTGAGCTTTTATAGGAACGGTTTGTAAACATGAATGATCCTGCTGCTGCAATAATCATTGCACAGGATGAATTCTAACGAATTTGCTTACAGGCTGAGATGATATCGAATAAACAATAAAACACAATTCTTGGAACAATAAAATAAAATTTTTGGCTGCCTACAGTAAGTGTGCTATCAAATTACATGTAAAGAATAAATGTGCTGATATTGCCTAAATTTGTTTACATAGGTGTGCATGGCTCATTCAGCTAAAATGCGAATTTGTAAACAGGAAGTTTACATGGGTGTGTATGAACCATTCAGCTTAAATGCGAATTTGTTTACAGCGCTGATATCAAATTATATCATAAACAGGGGAAGCATGCCTAATGTTTGGTAAACATTTAATATTTGATACCTAGAACGCCTATAGAAAGTGATCCATACTTCTGATATCTACAAATTCCTCGCTAAGAAATCTTCAAGTAAGAAAACAGCAAATGCAAGGCGACATCATGCTGATACCTACAACTCCCTAGGGTAACTTGAATTATTAGTACGCTAATATTTCGAAAACCATAGCTCGTAGAGGATTTCTGATCAAAATTTCGTTCCCCTTCCCACCCCAACCATCTAGAATCCATTGACATGAACAAAAATTACTTGAATTATTAATATGCTAATATCTCGAAAACCAGAACCCGTAGAGGATTTCTAATGAAAATTTCGTCCCCCAACAGTACCAATACCCTATCCACTGGCACCTTCCAGAATCTATTGGTATGAAAAAAGTTTTCTAATTTTAACTTTATTTATTACTAATATTAATTCAAAACAAACCTGAAAAGCCTATATTTAGGTACTCAAGAAAAATCATAGTGAAAAAGCCTACATTTAGGCGCAGCACCCCATGAGCAAAATAAACTTGAATTATTACTAATATTAACTATATCTAAAAAGGTAAAATCGCTAATATCTCGAAGACCATAGCCCGTAGAGGATTTCTAACACAAATTTTATCCCCCCTCTAACCCCCGCCTCTCTAACACCTTCTAGAATCTATTGGCATGAACAAAACTATCCTAGCTACCTTGAATTATTAATAATATTAACTATATCTGCAAAGGTAAAATCGCTAATATCTCGAAAACCAGAGCCCGTAGAGGATTTCTGATGAAAATTTCGTCCCCCCTAATACACCCACCCCAACCATCTAGAATCCATTGGCATGAACAAAAATGTCCTACTATTAACTTAAATTATTACTAATATTAATTCAAAACCAAAAGCCTACATTTAGGCGCTCAAGAACAATCATAATAAAAAGCCTACATTTAGACGCAACACCCCATGAGCAAAAAACTTGAATTATTATTAATATTAACTATATCTAAAAAGGTAAAATCGCTAATATCTCGTAAACCATAGCCCGTAGAGGATTTCTAACACAAATTTTATCCCCCCTCTAACACCTTCTAGAATCTATTGGCATGAACAAAACTATCCTAGCTACCTTGAATTATTAATAATATTAACTATATCTGCAAGGTAAAATCGCTAATATCTCGAAAACCAGAGCCCGTAGAGGATTTCTGATGGAAATTTCGTCCCCCCTAATACACCCACCCCAACCATCTAGAATCCATTGGTATGAACAAAAATGTACTACTATTAACTCAAATTATTACTAATATTAATTCAAAACCAAAAGCCTACATTTAGGCGCTCAAGAACAATCATAATAAAAAGCCTACATTTAGACGCAACACCCCATGAGCAAAAAAACTTGAATTATTACTAATATTAACTATATCTAAAAAGGTAAAAACGCTAATATCTCGAGAACCATAGCCCGTAGAGGATTTCTAACAAAAATTGTATCCCCCCTCTAACCCCAACCCCTCTAACACCTTCTAGAATCTATTGATATGAACAAAACTGTCCTAAGTAGCTTGAATTTTAATAATATTAACTACATCTGAAAAGGTAAAATCGCTAATATCTCGAAAAGCAGAGCCCGTAGAGGATTTCTGATGAAAATTTCGTCCCTCTAATACCACCACCCCAACCATGTAGAATCCATTGGCATGAACAAAAATTTCCTAGCGTTAACTTTAATTATTACTAATATTAGTTCAAAACCAAAAGCCTACATTTAGGCGCACCACATATCTATCCAAGAAAACCGTAGTACCGGAGCATGCTGGTAGTACAGGCTAATGCCGCTAGGGCGCAGTCAAGCCCAAATGATACATCCAAGCCATAAGCAGGTCAAGACTCAATAGTGTATCCAGGATATAAGCCAGTCAAGACTCAATGGTGCATCCAAGACACAAACTCATATTAAGTATGGACTCAAGACCACCTAGCGACGGTGGCGCCATCTGCGGGTGAGAGTTCTAGATAAAAACTCTGGTCCAGAGCTCTACCCATATATAGCAACTTTAAAGGATATTCACACAACACCTCCTTGGTCTCATGGTAGAGCGCCTGGGATTTTACAAAACCAAGCGTGCTCGGTTCGATTCCGGCAAAAAGTCCAACGTTATTTTATTAAAAAAATCAGCTAAGACAAGAGCTTGAACAGCTTACAGGGCAGCAACCAGTTGATGTCATCACCTTATGTTCAGGATTCATAAGAATCCTGAATATTAGCGAAATTACAGGTTGACACATGTATATACCGACCTAAAGAAACAAATATTTTAGGATCTAAATTGTAACAATTTCGCTGAGACATGAGCCAGATAACTGTCCACGGGCTAACATTGCATTCACGCATGGTAATTTTTTTTTATCGATCTAAAGCAAATTATCATCAGAAGTTCAAATTATCAACGCTGCAGTGAAGTGAGCCAGCCAGAAACAACTGTACACGGGTAGTACAATGCATTTGCACTTGGTAAGTTGAATTTAAAAATCTATTTAGAAAAAATTCAGTAGGCAGCGAATATTTCTGACTGAATAGAATTTACAACCAAGTTTTTTTTTCTTTTTTTTTCATTCTTTTGTTGCATTTTAAACAATAGAAAACGAAGTGCAGCTGCTATGCCAATATGCCATGCGCCTTTGAATACCGTTCTTTGGTGCCATGAGCAAACCATGGCTATATAAATCAGAATCTGACTTGACTCGTTCTCTTTTGCAGTTTGGCAGTGCAGTGATCAAGTTGGTATTCTAATTCCTAGTGTTATTTCCAAGTGCTCTAAATGTTATTAACATTTTCCCAGTGTGATTTCTAAGTGCTATACATTTTACTAACATAAACCACTTTATTACGGGTCCCGACCGAATAAAGATTCTTATTGCGGGTATCGACCGAATAAGAAATTTACTAACATAAACCACTTTATTACGGGTCTCGACCGAATAAAGATTCTTATTGCGGGTATCGACCGAATAAGAAATTTACTAACATAAACCACTTTATTGCGGGTCTCGACCGAATAAAGATTCTTATTGCGGGTATCGACCGAATAAGAAATTTACTAACATAAACCTCTTTATTACGGTCTCGACCGAATAAAGATTCTTATTGCGGGTATCGACCGAATAGGAAATTTACTAATATAAACCACTTTATTACGGGTCTCGACCGAATAAAGATTCTTTATGTGGGTATCGACTGCAGTCAGAATTAATAACCTCACTTATTCTGGATATCACTAGAATAAAGAATAGTCCAATTCCAAACCTCAATAAATTAGAAACACCAATTTGATCGAGTGCCTAATACTGAGCTGGTGAGTACATTGTCAGATACATTAAATTTTCTAAACATAAATTTAATTTAATCTTACTTATTCTTTCACATTTATTTCAATATTAAATTATGCTTTACAGATAAATTTAAATTATAATTGTGGTTTTGATATAATATTATCAGGCATATATATTATATATTAATTACAAATTATAGCATTTATTGAATTTTAAAAAATCTAGTTGGAGTGCGAGTTACAGTGTAATAAACTTGGTGAACCGAAGAATTAAGCTACGAAAATACTGACTTTAAACCAGGGTTATAAATTTCATCACATTTCTTCATTATTGGCGTGTTCGCTCTAACTACGGGCAGAACATTTTATGGTCCTTCGAGCCGGATTTAAAGTCTAGTGGTATATATCTCGGTTTTTTCAAACATGTCTGCACTTCAAAAACTTTTCGCTAACCCAAGTCACCCTCTGCAAAAATATTCCAAAAATCGTTCAACAACTACAACAATACTGATGTAGAAAAAACGAACGAGAGGACTTATTTCTGAGCGGCTAATCGCCCTAAGCGAAATTTGGTCCGACTATAAGAATACGCATTATACAATTATCCAAGCTACTCAGGCTTTAGAGGATAGCGAATTGCAAAAATACGATTATTTTGCAACGATCAGTTCTCAAGTGTGGAAAATAAATACTACACGTTTCGAGGTATTCTCAGAGATGCACTGGATGTATTCGAAACAAAAGTAGAATCAAAGCCAAACACGGAGAATGAATCATCCTCGTTTTTGAGATTGCCTAGCCTAGCATCACAATTCCAAGATTCTCAGGGTCATATGAGTCATGGAGGTCGTTTCGTGATCTATTCCAATCCCTGGTGCATACAAATTCTACGTTATCTCCAGTACAAAAATTGCATTATTTAAAATCAAATATATTTGGCGAAGCAGAACATTTGTTGCGTCAGCTTCCAATGACCAATGCGAGTTACGACAACGCATGGAAGATCTCTTGAGCAATTAATTAATGCTCAGCTAAAAGTTCTATTCAATCTACCTAAAGCGACACACGAGTCAGCCAAGGTAATAAAAACTGTGCTAGACAAATCGTCAGAATGTATTTATGAACTCGAAGCTTTGGAAGTCCCCACTAAACAATGGGATACAATCCTGATTTACATGCTAGTGCAATGTTTACCAGCTGAGACGCATCGCTTATGGGAACAAGAAGTGAATAGTACAAATGAACTTCCTACATTAGAATCTTTAAAAGCTTTTCTAGAGACGAGATTCCGAACTCTAGAAGCAATTTCAGAAGTAAAACCATATTCCGTAAACAAACCAGCTCAAATTCCAAGAGGTTCCACTCACTTTTCATCATCTGGTGACAGATGTATAATGTGCAAAGAGCAACATCGGATATTCAAATGTCCAAAATTTATTAAACAAGGCGTAGATTCAAGATTCAAAATTGTCACGTCAAGCAACTTGTGCATTAACTGCCTTTCAAAAGGTCACAACACGAAGTTTTTCTCAAGCAAATCCACGTGCCAGCGATGTGGAAGGAAACATCATTCCTTACTCCATAGGAACAACGCAACTCCACAGGGTTTGATCAAAGCATCAGACAACCCAGATATACAAGTTCAACCTTCACCTTCCACATCCAATCTTCACACGCTTCACGCGAATCAATCAGTACGAACTACACAAGCCTTGCTTGCCACAGCATTGGTGAAAGTTCCGTCAAAAAAGGGTAACATGTTTACTCTACGAGCCTTGATTGAATCAGGCTCTCAAGTCACGTTCATAACACAAGCCGCCGCACGCAAGCTGCAATTGGACATTGTGAACACGTCGACACAAATCACTGGCTTAGGACAGTCAGAAGCTGCGTTTGTTAAAAACCAAGCAACAATTAACATACACCCTTATTCAACATCGAATAAAGCGACCACAATTAATGCCCTTATCGTGAATACTATCACAGATATATTACCTCCGTCCACCATTCCAAGCAAGGAATGGAGTCATGTACGTGATCTGCTCTTAGGAGCGGATGTATACGGAGAAATCCTCTTAGAAGGATTACGAAAAGGTCCTCCAGGAACACCAATCGCGCAAAATAGTTCGCTCCGTTGGATTCTTTTCGGGAATCTAAAAGGCACTTCCACAATCTCCACAGCGTCTACTTTAACAGCAAACGCTCAATACGAGGAAAAGTCTTCCCTGAATGAACTTCAGCTACGATTCCGAGAGACCGAAGAAGTCATTCCAGGAAGACAATTGTATAAAGCAGATCGAGATTGTTAGGAGCGGATGTATACGGAGAAATCCTCTTAGAAGGATTACGAAAAGGTCCTCCAGGAACACCAATCGCGCAAAATAGTTCGCTCCGTTGGATTCTTTTCGGGAATCTAAAAGGCACTTCCACAATCTCCACAGCGTCTACTTTAACAGCAAACGCTCAATACGAGGAAAAGTCTTCCCTGAATGAACTTCAGCTACGATTCCGAGAGACCGAAGAAGTCATTCCAGGAAGACAATTGTATAAAGCAGATCGAGATTGTGAAGATTATCATAAAAAAACTCATTATAAAAACGACAACGGCCAACATCAAGCTCGTTTGCCCTTTTATAATGAAAGTTCCAGCTTAGGGGAATCTTGTACGACTTTTAGTCGATTCAACGAGCAAGAGCACCCAATATTCTTGCCAAAAGAAAGTTACTTCACAAGATTAATAAATCATGCACACGAAAACATTGCATGTAGGTCTGCAATTGGTTCTGTCCACATAAGAAATAAATTTGCATACCACAAGGGCAGAACAAAGGCAACATATGCCTCGCCTAAATATGCAATGTTTTTCAACAATCCATTTCAAACAGACCAACTTGGAAAAATCCAATCTCCAGTCCTAGAATAGGAGATTGGGCTGTCATTAAGAAATCTGATATATACCAGCATGTGGTTGGGTATTAGGACGAATTATCGAATGAATTGCTAAAACGACCAATTACAAAATTAGCCATTTTGTCTTCTTTCAACCACAATATTGGAATTCTCATACCCGAGAGATAAGTTCAATCAAATTTATCATCATTGGTACCAAGAATCGAAAGTGAAGTGCATTTATAACAATTGCATATACGTAATTATGCACATACAAAAAAATCAAACAAATATACAAAAAATTCCTCACAAGAATGTTAAAAGGTTCTTGCCACAAAGTTATCATGAGTACCGTTAAACTCGATAACAAAATTTTCATATCTATGGGAAAAATTCAAAACCTCATACTCCCCGGTATTCAATCAATATCATACCAATTGTGTAGAGACTTATGTATGCACATATAATTAAACAAAAAAAAATGATCAAAATTTCATTCTTGCTACAAAGTCATCCTGATCAACCATTAATCTGGCAGCTAGGCTCATTGCATTAAAAATTCATTTTACATAAATTTTAATAGATTGATCATAATTGGCGTTTAATTCTTGAAAGGAATTCCATCCTTTCAACGGGGGGCAGTATGTTCAGGATTCATAAGAATCCTGAATATTAGCGAAATTACAGGTTGACACATGTATATACCGACCTAAAGAAACAAATATTTTAGGATCTAAATTGTAACAATTTCGCTGAGATATGAGCCAGATAACTGTCCACGGGCAGTACATTGCATTCACGCATGGTAATTTTTTTTTATCGATCTAAAGCAAATTATCATCAGAAGTTCAAATTATCAACGCTGCAGTGAAGTGAGCCAGCCAGAAACAACTGTACACGTGTAGTACAATGCATTTGCACTTAGTAAGTTGAAATTAAAAATCTATGTAGAAAAAATTCAGTAGGCAACGAATATTTCTGACTGAATAGAATTTACAAACAAGTTTTTTTTTTCTTTTTTTTTTCATTCTTTTGTTGCATTTTAAACAATAGAAAACGAAGTGCAGCTGCTATGCCAATATGACATGCGCCTTTGAATGCCGTTCTTTGGTGCCATGAGCAAACCATGGCTATATAAATCAGAATCTGACTTGACTCGTTCTCTTTTGCAGTTTGGCAGTGCAGTGATCAAGATGGTATTCTAATTCCTAGTGTTATTTCCAAGTGCTCTAAATGTTATTAACATTTTCCCAGTGTAATTTCTAAGTGCTATACATTTTACTAACATAAGCCACTTTATTACGGGTCTCGACCGAATAAAGATTCTTATTGCGGGTATCGACCGAATAAGAAATTTACTAACATAAACCACTTTATTACGGGTCTCGACCGAATAAAGATTCTTATTGCGGGTATCGACCGAATAAGAAATTTATTAACATAAACCACTTTATTACGGGTCTCGACCGAATAAAGATTCTTATTGCGGGTATCGACCGAATAAGAAATTTACTAACATAAACCACTTTATTACGGGTCTCGACCGAATAAAGATTCTTATTGCGGGTATCGACCGAATAGGAAATTTACTAACATAAACCACTTTATTACGGGTCTCGACCGAATAAAGATTCTTATTGCGGGTATCGACCGAATATGAAATTTACTAACATAAACCTCTTTATTACGGGTCTCGACCGAATAAAGATTCTTATTGCGGGTATCGACCGAATAAGATATTTACTAATTTAAACCACTTTATTACGGGTCTCGACCGAATAAAGATTCTTTCTGTGGCTATCGACTGCAGTCAGAATTAATAACCTCACTTTATTCTGGATATCCACTAGAATAAAGAATAGTCCAATTCCAAACCTCAATAAATTAGAAAACCAATTTGATCGAGTGCCTAATACTGAGCTGGTGAGTACATTGTCAGATACATTAAAATTTTCTAAACATAAATTTAATTTAATCTTACTTATTCTTGCACATTTATTTCAATATTAAATTTAGCTTTATAGATAAATTTAAATTATAATTGTGGTTTTGATATAATATTATCAGGCATATATATTATATATTAATTACAAATTATAGCATTTATTGAATTTTAAAAAATCTAGTTGGAGTGCGAGTTACAGTGTAATAAACTTGGTGAACCGAAGAATTAAGCTACGAAAATACTGACTTTAAACCAGGGTTATAAATTTCATCACATTTCTTCATTATTTGCGTGTTCGCTCTAACTACGGGCAGAACACCTTAGTCAGCCAGAAGGAAAGGAATTCCCCCAGGCAGCTGTGGTTTAGACCAAAACAGTTGGAATTAACCGGACAATTTTTTATATAATGTTAATTTTCAGTACAAAAGCGGCCTCAGAACCACCTCAAAATTGCTCACCGTACCTCCAGAGGAAGAAGAAAATGCAAATGAGTTGGAATTTTCCCGACACTTTTTGTATGGAAAAAGTGGTCCAGAATCCGCATAGAACAACTACTAAGCTGTTATCAGAGCTGTTTGGAAAGCTGTTAAGCTGTTATCAGAGCTGTTTAAAAGCTGTTAAGCTGTTATCAGAGCTGTTTGGAAAGCTGTTAAGCTGTTATCAGAGCTGTTTGGAAAGCTGTTATCAGAGCTGTTTAAATGCTGTTAAGCTGTTATCAGAGCTGTTTGAAAAGCTGTTAAGCTGTTATCAGAGCTGTTTGGAAAGCTGTTAAGCTGTTTAAAAGCTGTTATCAGAGCTGTTTGAAAAGCTGTTTACCTGTTATAAGAGCTGTTTGAAAAGCTGTGAAGCTGTTATCAGAGCTGTTTGGAAAGCTGTTTACCTGTTATCAGAGCTGTTTGGTTGCCACTTGTTGATCTGATGAAATGGAGTAATGCCCCCATGGTAGAGTATCTGTCGTTCCGCTCATAATATGTCGCTTATTATCATAAGGACTCAATGCAATCTTCTTTTGACTGACAGTGTACACGCTATGGTTATGGCATCGTATGCAGCTCTGATTGGCAGTTATTCAAGCATTCGAAGTAGTCTTCGAAATTGATATGCTTCTGGACTACATTAGCCTTTACTCCTTTTGCTTTCTTTACAGTTTTACCATCGTTACGCAGACTGCACATTTTCGAGCGCAAGCCAACAAATTCGTTCATGATTTTCCCATTCAGCTCATCCTTCATTAGACCAGGAATCTTTTTATTCATGAGGGGTAAATTGAACTGGTTATCTTCTGGGTAATCACTTGTATCAAATTTGTGTATATTTTCAGCCATAAACTCATGCATGTTTCTCGTCAAGTTCATATATTAGAGAATCTGTATCTGTATACATGACTTTACATTTATCTCCAAATTCACGCTGCATAAAACTGTAGTGGAAATCGTAGAGGCATATCTATGAAATTTCTATAATTGCCATTCCAATATAGAGAGGCTTATTGAATAAGATTTTGAGTCGCTGCTCACTGAATACAACTCAAGAATACATCGAACTACGAAAATGAGACCATGTGATATTAACGCTTCCAATGAGAAACAACTGCTCTGAACTGTATACAATCATATAAAGATTGTTGTTCCTGCAAAGTATAAAGTTGGAGATTTTGTACGCATCAGCAAATACAAGCATATATTTGAAAAAGGCTATACACCAAACTGGACAGCTGAGATTTTTAAAATTATTAAAGTTCAAAACACAAACCCCATCACATATCGGCTGGAAGATTATCAAGGAAATCCAATCACAGGAGGCTTTTATGAATTGGAGCTGCTGAAAGTTAAACACCCAAACCTATATCTCGTAGAGAAAATCTTAAAGAGGAGTGGAGATAAAGCTTACGTTAAATGGCTCGGATTTTCATCAAAACACAATTCTTGTTTTATATTTTCTTGAAAAACAACTATAACTACAATACAATTACAATAAATTTATAATTATTACTTTTTTTATTTTACAATTATACATGTTTAAAACAAATTACTTGAATAAATGAAACGAAAACTATAATACATTTATTATTTACACTTGACTTAGATACTTTCTGCGGCTGCTACTTGTTGATCTGATGAAATAGAGTAATGTCCCCATGGTAGAGTATCCGTCGTTCCGCTCATAATATGTCGCTTATTATCATAAGGACTCAATGCGATCTTCTTTTGACTGACAGTGTACACGCTATGGCTATGGGATCGTATGGAGCTCTGATTGGCAGTTAATATTCGCTCGTTATTCAAGCATTCGACGTAGTCTTCGAAATTGATATGCTTCTAGACTACATTAGCCTTTACTCCTTTCGCTTTTTTTACAGATTTATCAGCGTTTATACGCAGACTGTACATTTTCGAGCGCAAGCCAACAAATTCGCTCATGATTTTCCCATTCAGCTCATCCTTCATTAGACCAGGAATCTTTTTATTCATGAGCGGTAAATTGAATTCATTATCTTCTGGGTAATCACTTGTATCAAATTTGTTTATATTTTCAGCCATGAACTCGTATGCATTTTTCTCTTCAAGTTCATATATTAGAGAATCTGTATCTGTATACATGACTTTACATTTATCTCCAAATTGACGCTGCATAAAACTGTAATGGAAATCGTAGAGGCATATCTTTGAAATTTCCATAACTGCCATTCCAATATAGAGAGGCTTATTGAATAAGATTTTGAGTCGCCTTAATTCCACAGCAACTAAATTCTCATCAAATATCGTTGCACTGTGGAAGTTGGGTGCCGCAATCCGAGCTTTTGCACCATATCGACCTTCCCACTTTACGCAAAGCTTGATATCGCTATATTTGCGTACATTTTCCATGGTCTTACCAAAAGCTGCATTATTCATCTTCTTATAGCTGTCCTTCTCATGATCGCTTGTAGCCTGCATCTGTTTGGTAGTATTTAACTCATTATATGGTTTAAGCCAAGCTGATTGGTCGAATTGAAGAACCCGGTGCACTTTTTTCAGGATGAGTCCATGTGATAAGCATTGCTTCAAATTTCGGTAGTGTATAACATATTTAATTTTTGGATGTAATGTTGTCAGAAGCTATTCTAATTTTGCTCCAGGTCGTGCTGCATGATCAGAGCAAAGCGGTAAGTCCTTATGCTTATCATGTAGATGTTGAGGATAATCCAAGTCGACTTCGAATATGTATCCAGTTGGAGAATCATCAGGAATTTCGGAACGGCAATATTGGGAACATCAACCCATTGAATCCTCCGGTTGGTAAATGCTGTGACATGGTCCATCCAAAAAGGTTATTCACATCATAATACATCAAGTATTTCTCTTTCTCCTCAGGCTTAAAATCATCCATATATTTATTATTGGCTTTACTATATCTGTTCGAACATTGACTTATACCACCTCGAATGCCTCTCTCTATGAATAGCAGTATATCTACGTCGGTTATCAGCTCTAATTTCACATTAGTGTATTTTAGCATAGCATCCCATGTTAGGCCTGGCATGGTGTAATAATCTGCTGGATCTAAATTGTATGTCTTCATGCACACTTCTCGAAAGTTCTCGAACACATCGGCCAATAGGAGAACATCAGTCTTAAGGTATACATCTGAATATTCACCAAGTGTTTGTATTTCAAATGTCTGCCAGACCTCTTCAGCATGATTGTAGTCCTCAGGAGATATAGCACTGTCAGTCAGTTTATTGTAGAACGCTTCTTGTGTTGGCAAGTTCCGGAAATCCAATTTATCCCAGTCATCAATAAAATCATATGGGAAGACACCCTTGCGTGTAAGAAGTTTGATAGTGTCATCATCCAATCCCTGCCATACTGATCTTGTAGTGTTTAATTTATCCATCGGCAGCAATGATGATAGCTTATCTAAAGATTCAGCCATAAAACGGAAGGAATCGATGAATCTGAATTTTATGTAGCTGCCGTCCATGTGCTTGGTGAACGAGATATATCTTTCCTTGTTTATTGGCAAGAGATCAACATTTCCTGGGAAAGATGTAGCTATATCCTTACTAATGAAGTGAGCATCATATCCGGATAAATTGTGAAAAATGACTGGAACTATGGAACAATCTTGATACATCAGATTGCATGCATTGTGCGCTGGCCCTCAATATTTTCCTGTTAAGTGTCAATGGTCCCGAACTCGTTCCTCATCGGCTGCAAACGTTTTTTCACATATATGGCAGCACGTATTTTCCATATGTGAAGGCCGTTCCTCTTTAGTCAGGGGTTGCATTGGCCTGATGCTCAGCTTCTCCTGTACAGCTATGGATGCAATCTTTTGCATTTCTAATGCAAACCATTTTTGACAGTCCTTGCCTCGATATGCTCTGTAATATGAGAGCTTAGCATCATGTTTGCAGTGGAAATAGAATCCTATGCTGTGAACTTCATGTTCCTGGATTCGCTGTGTATTTTGATCCTTTCCCTGAATCGGCTTCAATATTGATTCAAGATCTGCATGCACACAAAACGGGACTGGATTCTTATGGTTATAATTCTTATATTCCAACCATTTCTTTTCCTCTGAGGGAAACATAATCCTACAGTCGTTTTGTTTCTCGCATTCGGGAGTGTGTGATGCTAATTTTTCTTCAGAGTAAAAGTAGATCAAACATCTGTCGCATGTATACACTCTAGACTTATGTTTTGAAGTTTGTCCCGATACAAGGCGCGAAAGATCTTTAATCCAGCAGAAATGATATTTGCTGGCATCATCATCATCATCATCGTCAGCATCATCATCATCCATATGATCTTCATCATCATCATCATCCTGGTCATAGTCATCTTGTAGCATTAAGAGATTTACATGTCGCTCCATCCTGTGTTTCGTAAGTCTAACTGGAACTGTGGTGAAGAAACGCTCATTCTCTAGGATGAATACGTTTATTGATAAATCGTTCTGGTCTTCAAATTGTGTAATTTGCTTAAGCGTCATGGGAAATGTTATTCCAGTTAAATTAAGTACAGTAGAATAATGTGGATATGATGAGATCCTATCGGAGTGAACATTTACAGCATATAGCGCTGATGTTATTGCCCACGCGAAGCGTGCTTCATCATTATTCCTCAAATTAATGCAAGCTTCCTTTGATGCAATCTCCTTCGGTAGAGGTATATAAAATGATCCCCGAATCGGTTCAAACTTGTTGATATGCACCGGTAAATGTATTACAGAATGCAGTGCCCAACCACTATCTTTCTCTTGAAACTCTTCTAGTTGAGTGAGTATTGGGTCGTATATATTTAATTTATACCACTCATTCAAATTATCCTCCACACTGATTGGGACAGTTCTTGCTTGGAAGTACTTAATGTCTTTAATAACTTCATTATCACCAGTTTCTTTAATAAACTCACCGCAAACGTTGTAGCAACTTTAATATGATATTGTTGTTTTAATGTATTCTTAATGCGGCGAGCAAGTAATTTGGAGGCATCTTGCATAAATAACTTAGGATCTAGGTGGCTTATATTCACGATAACACTTGCCGTAATTCTACCTACGAATGCTGTTTTTATTTCTTCCCACTTAACAAAATCACTTCTTATTAATCGTTGATTAATTCCTCTATCTCGATGGGGAGCTTTGATTAACACTCTCAACGATTTAATTTGAGCAATACAGCTGTCCAAATGTCGTTTTCTAGCATTCTTATTACACTTCCGAAATGCTGCTTGATATTTACGAATGTTTCTGTTGCACTCTTTAATAATATTGTTTTTATTCACAAAATTTGCATCACTTAAACACTTCAACACATCTTCTCGCAATTTCTTAATTAATGAAAAACTTTCATTTATTACTGTGATAGACATTTTTAATTTTTTTATTCAACACTAACACTTTGAATCACTTAGATTGACTGGTGCTCTCCAAGAGTTTGCTTGCGCTTTTATAGCAATGGTTTGTAAACATGAAGGATCCTGCTGCTACAATAATCATTGCACAGGATGAATTCCAACGAATTTGCTTACAGGCTGAGATGATATCGAATTACACGATAAGAAAATCACTCAAATTAATTTGATTACTTTATTCTGCTGGTCGAATTTACAAATAAGAATGTTTACATGAATGCATACATAAAAATGTGAAAATTTGTTTACATTCCAAAATTCTAGGAACAATTAAATTTTTGGCTGCCTACAGGAAGTGTGGTATCAAATTGTATGAAAAGAATAAACATGAATCATTTGCTGATATTGCTTAATTTTGTTTACAGCAGTATGTGAATATTGGTTTACGAATTCCAATGAAACGTTTCGATCAGTAGAATAAACATGAATCATTTGCTGATATTGCTTAAATTTTGTTTACAACAGGATGTTTACGAATTCCAATGAAACGTTTCGATCAGTAAAATTCTTGGAATTGGGTTGCTTACAAGGAGTGTGGTATCAAATTGCATGAATCATTCAGCTTAATGTGCTGATATTTCAAATTTGCTTTAAGCAGGATTAAACTTGTTTTGGAATGATGACTATAAATTGAGGAGCTGAATCAGATTTGCAATCAGTTTCATTTTGGAGTTCAAACGATAAACAACCAAGGAGAAAGTAATCTGAAATGGCAAACGCAATGGAGGAACTGATGGAGCTGGAGCAGTACCCACCTTCTCTAAAGACATCTGAAATGGAATTTAATAAGAAATACAAGATTCTGGGTGTCAGAGGATGTAAGACTGCATTTGGATCTCGCATCATCCTGGACTTGGAGGACTGTCAACTTTTCCTTCCTGCAATTACTGACAATGCTATACTGGAGATAAATACTGCAGGAGAATTTTATCTTATAAATAGAGCTCCTATCGGCCGAACGTTTAAAATAGAGTTTGTTCGCCATGATACTAATCTGTACCCAATTAATTATTATAATCGTTAAATAAAAAAATCAATAATGTGAAACTAGTTTTTTATAATTAATATTTCTAAATTATTAGTGATAATGAAAGTTACGTTTAGTACTAGTGCTCCACAAGTTTATATAAGTGAATATGAGCCCAGAAAAGGACCTTGGGAAACATATGCTCTGGGTCGCTTTCGTTTCCAAGATAGGATTCATAGAACTTCACTTATATTGCTACCAATTTTGAATATAGAACATAGGGAAAAAGTTTATAACTTAAGATTTATAAATAAATAATTAATTTGATGTGAATAAATATTGAAATTTAATTTGGTTTGACAACATTATTTTCAGCAAAAGAAATTGTATCAATACACATCACAGCAACCATATTTTTACCTTAAACTTGAAGTTTTCTATTAAATATTTACAGCAAGTGTTGATATTACTTAAATTTGTTTATTTTATGAGAATTCCAGTAAAGCGCATCACACAACATTACTAATTGCCAATTAGCTAATTACCAACAAAGCTGCTAATTGCCAATTAGCTAATTGCCAATTAGTAATTATATAATTGCCAATTAGCTAATTGTTTGAACAAATGTCGCTAATATCTCGAAAACCAAAGCCCGTAGAAGATTTCTGATGAAAATTTTGTTCCCCCCTCCCACCCCACACCGCCAAGAATTCATTTCCATGAGCAAAAATAACTTGAAATATTAATACACTAATATCTCGAAAACCAGAGCCCGTAGAGGATTTCTGAAGAAAATTTCATTACCCCCTCCTTATTTTTATTATCCCCCCACATACCCACCATCTAGAATCCATTGGCATGAACAAAAATTTCCTACTATTAACTTTAATTATTAGTACAAAACCAAAAGCCTACATTTAGGCGCTCAAGAAAAATCAATTATTACTAATATTAATTCAAAACCAGGCGCAACACTTGAAAACAACAAAAGCCTACATTTAGGCGCACCACACATCCAAAAAAAACCGTAGCATGCTGCTACGTGTGGGCACAAAAACCGTAGCATGCTGCCACGTGTGGGCCAAAGTGAAGCAAAAAACTTCACCTATCCAAGAGAACCGTACCGCACACCCAAGAAAGCCGTAGTACCGGAGTATGCTGGTAGTATCGGCTAATGTCTCACTGACATCTTCTAGAATCTGTTCATGGTGATGTCATGTTGTGAAATTCGAATGATGTTGAACTCTCCCGCTAATAAAAGAAAACAACAAAACAAAGGCATCCTTTTAGTTCCGGGTAAGGCCGCTAGGGAACCTTACTCAAGAAATGGCGTTTGCGCCCAAACAAATGTCGCTAATATCTCGAAAACCAGAGGATTTCTGATGAAAATTTTGTTCCCCCCCTCCCACTCCACACCGCAAAGAATCCATTTCCATGAACAAAAATAACTTGAATTATTAATGAGCAAAAATAACTTGAATTATTAATACGCTAATATTTCGAAAACCAGAGCCCGTAGAGGATTTTGGCTGGATTACATTACAACGCCGACGCCGGCGTGGTCGTCGTCGTCGTCGTCAAACGAAAAACAAAACGCCGGGCAAGTTACATTAACATTGGGCGGCAGCGCCATATCTTAATTTCCCATACATTTTACAGTTGAGTTATTTGCTTGTAATCCCTGTCAGTTTGCAATAAAATTTTAAATAATAATAAAAAACATATTTTCTTTTCCTTCAAGTCCACATTTTTTTAATATAAAATCATTTATTTTCAGAAATTTAAATATCGTTTCATTTTCTCATGTTTTTCATATTAGATTTAGATCTGGCATATTGGCAGCAATGGAGCACCAGCGTTAAATTTAGGATTAGAGATGGGTCGACGACCACGCCGGCGTCGGTCATGTAATGCATTTCATACATGCAGTACTGTCTCTAAATATTTTTGACATAAAACGACGACCACGCCGACGTCGGCGTTGTTAGGGTAATCCGGCCATTTCTGATGAAAATTTCATTACCCCTCTCCCTATCTTCATTATCCCCCCCCCCACATACCCACCATCTAGAATCCATTGTCATGAACAAAAATTTTCTACTATTAACTTAAATTATTAGTTCAAAACCAAAAGCCTACATTTAGGCGCTCAAGAAAAATCATGATAAAAAGCCTACATTTAGGTGCACCACATATGTATCTAAGAAAATCGTAGTACGGGAGCATGCTGGTAGTACCGGCTAATGCCGGTGCAGTCAAGACCAAGTGACACATCCCGGTAGTACCGGTTAATCCCCCTAGGGCGCAGTCGAGACCCAATGGCGCTCCCAAGACACACTGGTGTATCCAAGACACAAACCAATACAGCCAAGACACAAACCTACGTTTAGTGTGGATTCAAACCACCCAGCGACGGTGGCGCCATCTGCGGCGAAATCCTGCAGGCTAAAAAAGTGGTCCAGAATCCGCATAGCGTAACTACTGATAAATACATTTAAGGCAAGTTTTAATATAATTCCTAATCTTATCTTTCATTCCTGGGTACCAGTAGCTACGGTTCAGCTATTCAAAACATTTTTCAGCCTTTAAGTGACACACAGTCTCATGATGAGTTTGTATAACTTTGTTTTCCATATGCTGAGGAACATAGAAGAGGATTTTGCTTTTATTTTGCGATAAATTAATCCATCTGTCATCTAATAAGTTGAATTTTCGGTCTTTTCTAACTCAGAAGCTATTCAAACTATCTGCGGATCCTGCCTTTGTGAAGCTGCTAACACATATTCGAAGGCTGCATCATTAACATTTAGTAAATTGATTGATCTGCTAAGAGCATCCACATGCGTCATCCTATCTCCTTATAGTCAAAACCTTGCAGCTCTAGAGCCCATCCTGAAATACGGGGACTCAGCAGTTTTTTACTCAAAGTTAAACCCAAGGACTGGCAATCAGTGATAATTTTAAATTCGATTCCCAATAAGTAAATTCTGAATCTTCTAAGCGCGTATATAATCGACAATGTCTCCAATTCATAGCTATGATAATTACGTTCAGCCTCTGATACCCGCTTTGAAAAGTAAAAAATGGGATGGAATTTGTTATCTTTTTGCTTTTGCATAACCACTGCTCCGAACGCCATGCTACTGGCGACGCAATGCAACTCAGTTTCATTTTCAGGACAATATATTGACAAAACTGGAGATTCAACCAATTTAGATTTCAAAATTTCAAATGTTACGAATTCCTTTGACGCAAAATCAAAATTTTACATCTTTCCTCAGAATTTCATACAAAGGCTTTGCAATAGTAGCAAAATCCTTTATAAACTTACGGAAATAGGAACAAAGTCCGAGGAAGCTTTGAACCTCCTTAGTTGAGCCTGGGGGTGGAAATTCTCTTATAGCTCGCAAATTGTCTTCGTTTGGTCGAATTCCTTCTACACTAACGCTGTATCCTAAGTAGACAATTTCTTCGTATACTTGTCGACTCTTAACTGCAATGAATTCTTCACGACAATTTCTATCAGTTGTATCAGAATTGCCAAATTATTTTCAATTGTTTTAGTCGCGATCAATATATCATCGAAGTATGTCAACACTTTGCCGGAATGTATCAAATCTTTGAAGATATGTTTCATAAACTTTTCGAATGTCGCTGGGGCGTTTTTTAGACCAAACGGCATTCTCAAATATTCGTATTGGCCCAAAGGCGTTATGAAAACGTATACTTCACGGAAGCTTCATTTATTTTGACGTGATGAAACCCACTCTTTAAATCAAGAACCGTAAAGTATTTTTTATCTTTAAGTCTATCTAAATGATCCTTGATAAGAGGCAAAGGAAAGTTATCTCGAATTGTAGCCTTATTCAACTCCAATAATCCACGCAAAGTCTTAACTCTTTATTCTATTTGTTTACAAGAACAATAGGAGATGTAAACGGTGAATTGCTTTCGCGAATAATGCCCTGAGCCATAAGCTCATCTAAAATCTTTCGCCGTTCCATTTTATGCGTATACTGAAGCGTTCGCGGAACACAATAAAAGGGCCTTCCTTTGTCAATCTAATTTCCATCTCAAACTCGTTACCCAATGATTTATCTGGATATCGACTATCTACAAAACAAGATGACCTAACAATTTCTTACACTTCTTTCTTTAATTCAAACGTTAAATTTTCATTGATTTTTAAAGTTACATATTATTGCGAGCGTGGCCTTTGGCTCGTTATTCAAAACACAATATTAAATAATTAATATAAAAGTTCTTTATTTCACTCTAATCATATAAAACACACAATTCTTCAATTAATCAACTCAACTCTAATTATCGCTAACACTGTACTTTCAATTATCGCAATCTAATTACATACAACACTTCCGCCTGCTTATTACTTTCGCTTGTTAACACTGCAACGTCTAAGACAAGACTTCTTTTTCTGGCGATGACAACTGTTATATTTATACCCTAGAAACTCTCCGGATTATTCTGGAGTGTTCTATTCCAAAAGCTTCTTGACTATTCTATTTGTTCTATTCCTGAACTTTCCTGTAATAATAATCGATTCTCCGAACCTGAAGTCGTTTACTCTCCATTGCCAGTAGATGTCACCAGTTGTCTCTTTCTATTGCACGTAACACTGCCCCCTTCTTAAATTTGTTCGTCCCGAACAACAGGTGGTCCACGGTCTTGATGCTTGTAGTATTGACAAAAGCGATCCAGATGGACGATTTTTCGTTTGCTTCCTGTACCACGTTGAATCCTGTATACTACGTCATTTATTCTAGTTACTACTGAATACGGTCCCTCCCACTGTTGTCGTGATTTTGGAGAGCATCCCTTACGTCGGTTCGGGTTGTATAGCCAAACAAGATCACCTTCATTGAATCCTGCTGAATGCGCACGTAAGTCATAGCGGGTCCTCATCCGATGGGTACTTACTGCTAATTTCGCCCCCGTAGCCCCTTGTACATCAGCTGTCCGTTTCAATGTGGCTCTGACATTACACTTATACATTTCCTTTCTGCTGCTACGTGGCGGCCCTTTGTAAGAAGCACACACAGTGCATCTGCGACACCACTTCCCTACATCCTCCCGCATATGTAGCCAATAAAACTTTTCTCGTATTTTAGAAATTGTTTTATTCACTCCCAAATGTTCTCCAGATGCTCCACGATGCAGTTTACCTAGAACATCGTTGACCTTTGATGCCGGCACGACTATTTGCATTCGGAACGATTTACCGTTAGGTGCTTCCCACTTACGTTTTAATATGCCGCATTCAACATGAAGAGAATTCCATTGAGCCCAGTAGCTTTTCAGCTTTTCACTGATCCTCGAAATATCCTTCCATTCTAGTTTTTCTATGTCTGCTTTCCAAGCAAGAATGGGTGAAATGTCCGGATCTTCTCGTTGTGCTGTTCGCAGGTCTTCGTTGTACCAACCTGTATATTGTTCCACGGATACCAACTGTATAGTAGCTGTTTTCTCATTTCCTTTCTCCCAGCCGTAATGCTTACATTCAGGTTCCCATTGACGTTGTACCAAGGCTTCTGCATTTCCATGGATACGTCCTTTCCTGTGTTGACTCTCAAAGCCATAAGGTTGGATTCTAGTCTCCCTAAGAATAGTTTGCTTTCTAGCTCGCCAATTTGGACATTCTTCTCTCCCTTTTTTTCTGTTGATTCCTTTCGACGGCGTTTCCTGCAGTCACTTTGAAGGTGTCCCAATTTATTACAATCCCAACATCGAAGAACACCACGTGAAGGGGTGCTCAGTGATAACTGCAATCTATTGCAAGTCTGCTGCTCAGCTCGATATCTTTGCAATTCCACTTTCCTCTCTTCATCTAGAGATTCCACTCGTCGGCGTTTTCTGCAGTCTCTTTGTAGGTGCCCTGGTCTATTACAATTCCAGCACCGAAGGATACCACGCAAAGGTGAGCTCTGGGATGACTGCATTCTATTACAAGTACATTCGTCCACCGAAAAGTCTCTCATTCGTACTGCACCCCGCGAAGCTTGTCTGGCGGATTCATACACTAATGCCACAGATTAGATATATACAGATATCCAGCTTGGCGCAATCAACTGAAAAATTTCCGAATTCAATTTTTGAATTACCCCTGCATGTCACCACTAATATCCCTCGGATTATTTGCAGGGTATTTAATTGATATTCCATCACCGGGAAAAAGAGATAGTCATATATTTTCAAATGATTTTGACAATTGTGAATGCTGTCATATAAGTTAATTATTTATACAATTTCTAAAATATTGTAAGAAAGCACGAAGGGGTAATATTCTTATAATTACCTCCAACTATTAAATGTTAATTGCTTGTAATTAAGCTACAGTAAAAAGCAAATAAGTGTTCTATTATAGTTCCTATAAAAAATGAGTACCGAAGATCTAAGCAAGGGCGACAAAATTCAACGAGGATTTCAAATATTGGTTTTCACAAAATTTTCAATATCATCTCATATTTTGGAAATAATTTCACACATATTTTAATAGAAATTGGATGATTCTTCGTGACGCTGATAGTGGAAATATAATTTGGCAAGAAAATAAAGATTTCGCATCGGCTGATATTGAACATGAAGCGCGGGTGCCGGTGAAAATCCTTGATCTTCGTGCAGTTTCTCGAGAAATTAATTTCAGTACAATTGAAGCTAAGAATTGAAGCAATGGAAAATTTTCGCCTGGATCAAAAAGTTCTCTTGAAAGGACGAATAATGGCATGGCAGTCAACAATTGAAGCTGCTCCAGAATCTCAAATGATGCCTGCAAAAGTTTTAAAGTGAGTAGGTGGTGGATTTTTTTTTCATTTTTCGTAAGTGGGTCACCTTAGCTTAAAAATATTACTCAAGCATGACATGAGCTGGGAATTAAGTTTCAATCGTTACGTGTGTGGGTGGGTGCGAGTCATTAAATTGGTGCAAATATGAAGAAAATCAGATCTTAATAGAATTTAATTCCAGATGGTAATACATATAGCTTGAGCATTTTTATTTTATTAATGATAATTTTCGATTATTGGTATTCGGGGCTATGGCTGAGGACCCTGCAAATTACTACATATTAATTTTACAAAAATTGTTAGGATCATAACTTTTTATTTTTCTTCCCTTACAAAGGTTTAGAGCTCTAGAAACTTAAAATTCGGAACGTCCGATAATACTATAGTAGATCTACTTAGGCAGTTATGTCTTAAGCTAGCAATGCATATGTATTCGCCTAACATATTGTTTATAAATCTAAATTCCAAGAATTTAATTAAAAAAAAATACTCATTTAAGTCTTTTCTCTTTTAGCGGCAATGTAACAATCGAAACTAGTTTCTACGATGGTGAAATACTAATAACAAAATCAGTGGTTCGTTTGTACTACATTTTAACCAAGGATAAAGAAAAAGTTACCTAACTCAATTTACGTGCATCAATTACATTTAAAAGAAAAAGGCATTCCCTAGCCGGGATGATTCTGTGATATTAAAATCCCCGCTAGGCTAACATTTATACTCGTTACACATGCATTTAGCACGAGTCCGGTCTAATACACATTAAAATGAACTTATTATTTTTTAAGCTTAACATTATTTTCTAACACTCTTTTTATTCCTCTATTTTTTAGGAATTATCTATGTACATCAATTAACACCACTAAATTAAAGCTATGAATAAAAGTTTATTATTTATTGTATGTTATGATTTTATACACATGTTTTGAAGATTTGTTAAGTACTTAGAATAAGATTTCTTAAATGTTATTGCTTAGCAAATTCGCTGGTATATTATTATTATGTTTACTGTTAAAAATGTAAACTGCGGCCGTTGCGATCTATACAAGATATTTTGTTATATTCCGCTTGCCGTTCTCAGGAAAATCTTGATCTCTTTATGGTCATGCCTGATGGTTTTTTAAAGAATCCACAGCCCAGACTTCGTGGATCTATCGGGAGCAAATCCTTGATATTCCCAACCTCTACAAAATCTTTTGTTCTATCTACAATGGCATTGATTTATTGAGACAAATTAACATATATACATGACCTCTTGCGGGTCAGCTTACGTCTTTGAAGCCTGGTAAGCAAGTCTTGCACATTCTCAAATCAACACGCTCAACAGATTCATCTTTATTACAGAAATTGGGGCAGTTATTATCTGTGGCATTAACCATTTTGTCTTGTGTGTATAATTGAAGTCATTCTGTAAGTATATAGCTAGATCTGATCTTGACAGCCTTTTTGATATAAGGTCCATTCTCCTTATAAAGAGAATGTTATTGTTTATGCTATAGTGTATAATCAGTTCTTCATTGCTAACCAATCAGACAAAAAGAGAACTATTTGCAATCATACTTACTTCCGTGGCAACTATATCATTTAAGTCTAGAGTAATAAAGCCCACTTTTAAGATTTTCTATCAGCTCTTTTATTACCATCCGCCAAAAGAATTCCAATAAACCCATTCATGTGAGCAGCTATTTGAGTTCTGATGGTAAATTATTCGCGTGGCAGTTTCCCGACTTTTTAAGCATAGCCCCTGTTTCTACGCGAATGTCGTAGAGTCAATGACTCTCTTTTATAATGCACTTTTTATTCAGACAAACATTATCAAAGGTCCTTGCGGTATCAAGGAAAGTACAACAATTAATTCCCCTTGTGAAAACTTTTGCATTCCATGATGCTTCTAATCCTTGTTTCGGATATTTTTTATCTTTTTGTTATTACAATTATTTGTTAATTATTTCAAAAAGTGTTTTATCTCTGTTTTGTAACTGGTTGAATGGAGCATAATGGGAGCATTGAAGGAGGATTGCTCTTTCCGTTTCAAATCTTAACTTTACAATTTTATCTCTAAAACAATAAATTGGTACGTAACACATATTTTACTTTTTTTTTTTTTAAATGCCCTACCAACTAAAAACGTTCTGAAAAGTTTGAAATTTTTTGTCAGGGTTTAAAAGAAAGAAAATTAATAAAATTCGTTTCTAATTGTTGATCTACTAATAAGTAAAAATAAATATGTGCCTAATGTTAGTTATCCTCTTGTGTTTTATAAAGAGGTTGGTACACGATCTTGTACGAGTGCACAGAAAAACTGGGCAAGGTCCCGAATATTGCTTAGTTATTCTCAAGAAAGTTGCAAAAAAATTTCTTACTTAGTACCTAGACATGATTCGAATAATCGGATTATTGGAAAACTAAAATAAGTTTTAATTTTAATTTCGCATACCTGCTTGCAACACATTAAACAATAAACACACGAAATTTGGTAATGTTACACCAGCAAAATGTTGCTAAGAAAAGCACTGAGAAAAAAAGCGATTGTTTTAATAAAAATAAAATTTTTTAATAATATTTTTGGTTACTTTTAAAATTGAAAAATCCCCTGAATCATCATTAAAATTTATTTTAGATATAGAACATAGTGGCAACGTTTTCTAAGCCATCTACATCTACAAAATTCAGTTATTTATAATGTTGGAAGACTCGGAGATCTTATAAAGCTCACTATTCATTTTTCGCCAAAAATCGGGACCCCTATCATGGATATGAAGTGAAGAGCTCCACTCGCATTCGCCCGACTTTCGAATGCAATTGTTAGGACCCACGTCTAAGAGCGAAATGTAATAACTGGGATTGTAATTTCTCAACAGATATGCGATCCAATCCAGATCAATACTAGGCATGGAGCAAGACAAAATCTTACGGTAAATTATTAACTTCACTATTGACTAAGGAAGATGGATAACAGATTGTTGTCGAGATCGGCCATCTGCGATGTTATTAGTTTTGACCACACATCAATGTTCGAGCACGGAAAAACTTCTCTCAGTAACTTGCAAACTTTACGTGACATTACAGATATGGAGCGGGAACTCAAAGCACGTTGTGCACCGTGATTTGAAATTCAAAAAAAAATTTTTAGCACGAGTAAATACGGCCAGGAAGTGAGGCAAAAATATGCAATCATTAAGGTAATCAAGTGGAAAATGCAATCTTTTAACATGTTTGCTTGTAGTATCACGTGATGCGGCAATGGTGCTTGTCCCCAAGGTTGGTCCACTTTAATTGTGCGCTTGGAAGACGCCCAAAAAACCTCCAGCACCAATCCTAACAAAGTCCGCCAATAAAACACCAACTAAAGGAAGATGTCCGGTCGGTGTCCATTCTCACTGGGCACTCCTCTCTCAGGAGTCACCTTTACAGGATGAGACTAATTGACGATCTTACATGCAGGGGGTTCGGAGAGGAGTCCGAAACAGTGACCCACTTTCTTTGTCACTGCCCGGCACTCAGGTATACGTTACAGATTCCTTGGCTCTCACATCCTGGACGAGTTACACGATGTCGGCAAGGTGGGCTGGGGGCCAATACTGAAATTTGTAGGAGCGTCCGGCTGGGACCTAGGAGCGTAGCTCATGGGTCTGGTAGGTGAACAATGGGCCTTTATTTAGCCTACGTTTCGGGAGATCCCTCGGGATCGCAAACCTGTATTTCAATCAATCAATCAAGACGCCCGACCCAAAAACGCAGATAAAGTCCTCTTCGGACAATGCTAGCAACACCGAAAATGCAACAAACTCGGCTTTTTATTTTATTCAATTAATTTTTCCTCTTCATTTTCAATCAGTTCAGTACAATTCTCGTCTACTGGCCAACCTTGACACCATTTCACTTTTTTTTCATTTTTCACCCAATCTATCTGCAATGTTCAGCTAAAATAGTCCTTTTCGCAGATCTTTGCAAAGATTTGTTTGAATTTACCAAATTTTTCCTTAAACGGAAGTTATGGGCAAAAGACCATGTCTGGAACAAAACAAATCTAAATGTAAATTAACCATGTAACATAGAATAGAAAAGTATTAGGGTTAGGTAGTAAAAGATAGTTGGAGATTACAGTTGTTTATCAAACTAACAAAGGAGAAGGAACGGAAATGTTAAATAACATAAAATGTAAGATACAAAAGTAAATATTACAATACATTCTGACATTATTAACAAAAATGCTAAGGAACTAATTTGCAGAATTACTAAGAAAGTGGGTAAGCCCAAGGAACATAGTATATATCTAGGTAAAGATATGAACGTAAAACAAACAAATGGATAAAACACCATAGCGCAGAGTGCCACCGCATTATAAGACAATGTGCAGGGTATGATGAGCTTCGTCCATTTGACATATGTCCGTAATAATTTTTTTCTCATACTTCCCTTAACTTCAATGCCTTGAGTAAGGGTCAATAAGGTCAAGCAAAGCTAGCTCATTGAACAGCTTGTAAGAAGCAATTTTCCTTATGGATTCCGGAAGGGAGTTCCAGAGGTAACATTCTAATATGTCTCCCACTATTCGTGTCTTTTCACGGCTACTCAAATAAATAAATAAATGTTAAATCAAACCGCATACAGGAAACCATTTAATTGACTAAAACATGTAGCAACAAAGCGTCTATTATGACCTTATATATTCACATTTTACTAAAATAATACATAATTTTAAATATATTTCGTTTACATAGCCTTCTTCCCAAAAATTGCACAACAAATAATTTACTAAGCTTTGGAAGACTCATTCTATGTTGAAAAATTGACATTCAAAACAGCAGGACCTTTCATCTCCACCGCATTCACTAAATACATATTGATAATTAATTATTATAATACATTTTATGAAAAAAATAGGAAAAACTTACAAAAGGCAAACGCATGCTGTGCAAAAAAATGTCCCACATCCTATACATGTGTAGCCGCAAAATTCACATACAGCTAAGCTACAATTTGAACAATCACTCTTAATTAAAGCTAATTTCTTACAGCATCTTGAAGGTAATCGTACAGCGAGTTGATCTTTGAACTGAGTATAAATACGTTTTTTATATATCGTCAATTGCATACGAAATAAATATTTACCTGTGCTCCTTCTGCTTCTGGATATTGAACAGTTCCATTTGCAAATAACTTAACATTTTTGTGGTTAACAGGGAGCGCGGATAATTTCCCATTATATAAATTTCTAGCACCTTTTAATAGTAATTGAATAGTTCTATCTAAAGTTTAATAGTCGTCTATTAAATAATATTAGTATTAAATTTATGTTTTTACCTTGAATTTCTCTCATTTTATCGTCATTACGAGAGTCAATAAGGTGTTGATTGACAAAAGTTTTCTTTTGAAAAGATGGATTTGAAAAAATGGTAAATTGAACTTTTCAGTATTTTGGATATTGGAAGTACTATTAGAAGAAATTAAGAATATGTACTTAATGTACCAGATATTTAGTAATTTAATTTGTATATTAATTGCGAACCGTCTTTCTTGTTCCTTATATAGTGGGTTCTTTTAGTTATATCTCGTGTTACTTTTCGGTAACTGTAACAGTTTCTCTAGTGGAGTTCAATATAGCAGTTCCATATTGTACTCGAACTTTAGTATTTTTAATATATTACAAAGGTTCTAATAGATTATTTATTTAATATGATTATCTTACTCCTTTCAGATAAGTCGTGTGCCGTGAAGGCCCCTAATTGACTGTGCAAGAACGTTTTCACTCCGGCCAAGAAGCTCATCAGTTGCTTCCCCATTCCTACAATGTGGTTAATTATCTATTTGGTGTATATTAATACACAAAGGTAAAAATCTACCTCTGGAACCGGAGCATTTACTTGAAAATGTGCCCACGGCGGCACCAAGAAGACCTAACTTCAATATAACTCCCACTCCCAATAAAAGAACTGCAGGAAGTTACACAAAATTATAATTAGAAAACTACAGACCAACCCAAATAATTAATTCATTGATGGCAGAATAACATCAATTTGAAACCTTAGTACATTCAGTAGGACCTTCCTCTGTAAACAAAACAGTCAGCAATAAGAAAAAAAAAACGAAAAATAAAGAAATACAACCAAGTATGCTATCGCATATAAAAAATTTATTAAAGAAAAATGGGTTAGTATTACATTATCTTATCCTAAAGTTACTACACACACAAATTATAAAAAAATTTTTAAAAAAAGAGGCAAATTAAAGAAAGTCATCCGCCCGGAAACGCTTCGTATTCTCCCTGACGCTGGAGCTAGGCAAGGAAAGACTCCCCGATGAGTACAACAACGCCGCCTAGACTGTTTTCCTTGTAGTTTGAGATCACTTCCGTTGTCAACTGATCCAACTAAAATTTGTTGTCCAAGCACTAAAAGCCAGACTATTACACCAGCCAGCAGGACATACATATATGAAAAATTAAAATATATTATTATTTATTTAAATATTTATTTTAAAATGAACGGGATCTTCCAGACTACCCATGAGGTGTCCCGCTAGGTCCGTTACCTTTGTTTTTTACATGGTAGGTTCCCCAGGAGGCCTATAAACCATGATGTCAGATTCAACATACCATATCTTTTATATTGAGGTTCTTTTTTCTCACAGTCTATAACAATAGATAGATACATGAAGGGATTTGCGAGCAGTCTTGCCCAAGATTTCTTCCAGAAAACTCGTACGATTACGTGACGTGTGCTAAAAAGCTCTTCGTTCGCAACACGTGAACATTTTTCATATAACCTTGTGCCATCTAGAGTGGCGTGTTGTCCTCTTGAAAATTTCAACGTTGCTTGCACTAACTAAAATTTTATACTTTTTGTGGTGTTTGCGTAATTACACCTTTTATTTTTGTAATTTTCGATAAATTAAGAATCTATCGATGTAAATCTTGTAATATCGAGATACCCAACGTTCTAGGACGTGGCCTTGTGGCCGGTGGCGACATGTTATAACTTCGCATCGAAAGCGATCATCGAAGCGAAGATTTCGATCTGGCGGTATGTTATAAGATTTTCGTTCGACAGGCGATTTTGCTTGTTTCGAAATTATTTCCGAATTTTTTTCCCTAGCACAAATGACATTTATAGATTCTTTTTCTAGTTGTTGATAAATTTTAATAATAATAAAATTGGAATTTATGAAATTTTCAGGCGCAGTGGCTTTATTTGTGGAGGATAACAAAAATGACAAAGAAATTATTAATTACCGGGACAAAAGAAAATTTTTAAGGCAGCGGTATTATGTTATGGATATGCCTAACAAAATGTATTGCCTTATTAATTTTTGGATTCAAGAAATATTCTTGCAAGTTTTATAGCTTCAGTTTGAAGAATCTATATAATTAATATATGTATAAAATCATTTATATTGAATAAATTAAAAAAAAATTAACATTTAAATCTAATTTCTTTAATTTTACATACATTTTTTAATCTTCGCTTGTACTATCACTCTCAGCAAAACTTAGTGATATTCTATCGCATTTATCGCCTGTCGAAAGTGTTACAACATACCGACTATCGATAAATTGTCGAACGTCGAATCTTTCGAAGTTATAACATCTTGCCACTGGGTTGAAAATAAATGAGTTTTCTATTCTATTCTATTCTATTCAACATCATTATCTGATGTCGTTTTTATCAGATTTTTAACATCTTCAGTGGCATTATCGAAATGCCCTTTTAGCTCGCTTCTCTCCATATCTCGCTGATTTCTTTACCAACTCCTATCATTCTTTGATTTATTTGGTAAAGAAGAGATTAGGCAATAGGCTATGCACCGATGAAACTAGTTTGAGCCCACTTTGTTTCTTTTCTTGTGGTTGATAGGATGCGTTGTTGTTAAAACTCTGTCTAAATATAATTCTGTTAGTAAAACTACTCAGGACATAGCTAGCTCCAGATCCTACATAGACGCCCGACGAATAAACTTTCTCAGTTATAGTTACTAATGAAACACGCTCTTACAAGTGTTGCACGGACAACATTTTATTTCTCCCTCCATATTGCTTTAGTGAATTATTAAAAAATTTCAAAATGAAATATATCCGTACCCTAATGAAGAATCTTAGTAAGAACACTGTAGGGAAATCTTCACAGATTTTACTACATTCTATTTTGCGAAGAATAGAATAAAGTTCCTCTTCTATACCTACGCGTGTTACGAGCTTATTAAAATTTTCTACTAAAATATTCTCAAGCTGTTTTATATATTCCACAAACTCTGGCTTTGGAACTATTAACTTGCAAGTCTCATATTGCTTGTTTACAATGAATTGCCCGAATTCATTTGGTTCCCCAGAAATTTCACAGATTTCACAGGAATGCCTTGCTCTGCATTTTTTTAACAAATAACCTGCGAAGTAGTAAAGAGCGTTCTCTTGCCCGAAATCCAAGTGCCGGTAATCTACACTGTTAGCAAGAACCTCATCCTCTATACTCTCTGGGACTTGTGGAATTATTACTTCTTTAGGGTTTATTAAAAATTCGACGGATAAATCTTCTTCACTTTCGCAATTGCCAGTTTTGATCAGTTCCATTAACTCAATACTATAACTTTTTTTGAAAGCGTGACTAAATTGATATGGAGTTAGGTTTTTCGAATTTCCACCTCGGTTTCGAAGTGTGCCAAAATGGTGTTCCAAAGCATCTTGGTTAAGCCTGCGAGTGAATATATATTTAAAATTCTCGTCTTTTAAAATTTTCCATGCTTTGAGAAGAGAGGAAATTGCTATAAGCCAGCCGTTAAGGCACTTTATATTTGAAGTATGATCCTTTCCACTTTTATCTATTACATGAATAGATTCTATAAATGACTGCAACTGTTCTAGGATTTCTAGTTGTTCGTCTGTGGCACTAAATGGCCTTTTGTGTCTTTTCACATCATTGTATTTAGAAGAATTAAATACGTCAAATGCCATATCCCAACGTTTTATAAACTCCGCAGTTTCTAATGCTGCTGCAGGTAATATATTGCCCTTCGCTAGAGTATCGATTCCAGCTGCGACAGTTGAACTCATTACTTGCGCAGCCATTTTAACTTTCATTTTCTGACAATTATTTGGAGAAATGTGGGCAGCTGTCAGTTTTGGAGCTAACCTTACATTTGAGCTGAGTCCATGCTCGTAGAGTTTTTGAACATATGCAAAAGTAGCTTTCTTCCCATCACCAAAGCAAAAGTCATACTTCATAAACATATTTCGTATGCTTTTTATTAAGTGTGGTATATCATAAGAAAAGCATACATCTGTTCCATCTACAGTAAATGAAAATTTAGAGGGACTAACTTGAAGAAGATTAACAAGCTGCTGAAAATTCGTACCCTGATCAGTTATAAGCATCCGAGGCTTAAAACCCACTTCCCGCAATTTCCGAATAATTAAAAAAATTATATGTTTTACCTTGGTGGCATCGCATGAAGAATTGGTGAAAACATAGCCTAGCATATGTTTCCAGTTTTCAGATATACCACGAACCATGACTGCTAAAGCATATCTGGCTGGCAAATTCTCGCGACTATTGCCATCATCTTGAATACCGATTATTTTTTTATGTTTCTTGTCATAAAACATATTTACTTTTAGAGACATTTCATCGATGCATATGACACAATTCTTTGCCATGTCATCTAACCGAATGCCCTTCAATTTAAGAGTTTCAAAATAAACATCGTGAAACCCTGGACCTACTGGCCAATCTTTTGTCATTTCTTGCAAAGTTGACTTTGATGGCAAAATGAAAACCTTTCTCAGGAAGTTATAGGCCACTAGAGCAATGAAATAAACAGTTAGTGAGAACTGCTTTATTTCTCTTGAATATCGAACTCCCAACTTTTTCCTAGAACAGTTATTTGTCTCATTTTCTATAAAGGGGAGAACTTGTAAAGGAATATATTTTTTAGCAGAGTTTAAAAAATCGCTCTTGCCCTTCAATGTAGGTTTTTTTAAAGCTTTGACTATTTTCCTTAAGTCTCTGGATTCAGCCATTGCTTTCGCATACTTCTTTTTTAGTAGCAAGTATTTCCTCTTGTATGGACAATTTATACATTTTCCATAAATAATCCTTTTTGTTTGAGTGGCTTTGGTCCTATTAGAAGCATCTTTGTTCGCCTTGAAACGATCATCTGCATATGAAGCAGATATTTTCTCAGACAAAGAGCTCTCAAAATACTTAAGAGTACCCTCCCCACTAAATAGCTCCGTTTCCAAAGTATTTGTTGTACTTCCAAATCCCTCAAGCATATTAATGTCTTCTGAAACAAACGAATTTTTGTCATTACTAAATACTACTTGTTTCTCCAAGTATTCGCAGGTTCCTTCTTTATTTAGATCGATGTTTTCCTATGCAGGACCAATATAATAAAAATTTAAATAAAAAATAAAGCAGGAAATGAAGGTAAAAGGAAAGAATAGCGTATATAAAAATAAAGGTTTAGGAAGAAAGAATACAAGGAAGAATAAATAAAATTAAAAATTCTTGTTTGAAAATATAGAAAAAAATTTGAAAATTTAGAAAAATAATACTTTATCCTCTCTAGCTAAACCTGGTACGCTAGAGTCCTTGACAGGGAATGGTATCGCATTCTTAGAAACCACTTGCCGTCCACCTAGCAGCATTGATGGAGCAAAATGATCCGCACACACTCTCAAATTTTTTACTTTGGAAAGATCAGCCAAGATATCTGATCTTCCCAAAGCATCCAGCCAGCTGATCACCCTAAAATACGAAAATATTTTAATGTGTACTACTTTGTAAAATCATTTATAAATAAAGCATGTAACAATTTTTGTATAAACTACTGCTTTATATGACAGCGTAGTTTCAACATACCGTTCATGTACGAATATTCCCAAGGGAGGTCGTAAAGTATGCTCAAACAACATACGTTTCCAGCAGAATCGGGAAAGTGTAAATAAAAAATTTATAATAATATTAAAAGATATGGAATTCTTTATATTATATGATTTAATGGTCATTTACCAAAAATAAATCTCCTCAATTTCTGGAAGGTATTGCGAATATTCGAAGCTCAACAGAACAATAATGTTCGTGCAATGAACTCAAATTTAAACATTTATAAAAAATAAGTTGCTTTTGATTAAAATATTTATGAAATCGCGTAAATATTCTTGAGGACTCTCTTATATAAAAATGGAATTAAAAAATAATACTCTTTCTTTTTCACTTTATCAGGCAAACCATTAAACATTTTTAAACCCTTGTACAATAACGAATTTTGCGTTCTAAGTACATTGCATTTGTGCAACCTCAAACAGTGATTCTTTTTACTTATCCAGACCTGCATAGTTATACTCCAAACTATGATTTTGCTAAACAAATAGTGTTATATTGCAATCCTTTCTTAATGTAGATTATAACTTCCCCTGTATGTTTAAACTAGATCTGCAGTATACATAATCGTATCCAGTAAGCTCGATTTCACTGTTATCAATTAAATCCGTTATATGCGTCTCCGTTAACAACAATAATTCTGCCTTATCGCACGGGCCTATATTTCTTGACAAACCCTGAATATTCAAATAAGAACCTAATAGGCCTGTACTTACTTTCTCCCTGATTGGTTGCTATGAAATCTTTTTCTTTGCTATTGCGAGATTTCTTCTAAACAGTTCACAATTATTATTATTATCAAAGTATGGTAATTCAAATTTAAATTAAGTTTTAGGTAATTATTTATCTTCTCACAATTCACGCATCGATATGTAAGGACTGTGCAAACTATGCCTTTATGATCACCACTACATTTAAAAAAAAAATCTTTTCTTCCAGATCATAATCTTCACTTGTATTGCAAAAGGCAATGTACTTGTAACATCTCCTCACATAAGCTCCATCCATTACTTTCCCATCCTAAACTAATTTGCATTATAACATTGTAACTATCAACTACCACTGCACAATATTGTTCAATTTTTTTCTTTTTATTTCTCCAAATTGTTATTACTTCCATATCACTATCTTTCAAACACTCATTTTGAATTTTTATGCTGCTAATTAATGCATTTTATCTATTTTTTCATGAATATTAATTATATTTATTCTTGGCGTTCTTCCCTTAACAATATCAACACTATAACTGGTGCCAAGTTTTACCTCTGCCTCAGCTTTCAATTTTTCAACCGAACTGTTTCATCACTAGCAACCACCCCCGTACCATCTTTGGTTTTTCTTAACCCCGATACCTGGATTCCTGCAACTCCGGGACTTACTTTTGATTTTAATTCAGATTTAGTTTTGTCAGCATTTTGACTAAACTTAGGTTTTATTACTACCGATGACACTTTTCTTAGTTCAGTAATCACTTCATTTTTGTCACGTACATTTGGATTATAAATCACTTTGTAAGCACATATTTTTTTTTGTCGCCACAACGTTAACATTATAGCCAACGAGACCAAAACATTTTATATCAAATAAACTACCGCCTTGGCACAATACAGAGTCCGTTGATTTTACCGATTTGTTGCATTCACCACAAAAACAACTACGGATCATGTTTATGATTATGTTTTCATACAAAACTGGTATTTTTACATATACAGATAAAAATAAATAAATTTTAAATTCACTCAACGATCAGAAATTTAATAATCTTCAAGATATTCAACAATATTCAATTTTTACATAGAAGTAGAAAATCACGACTTCTCTCTTCGACGCGACGGTTAAAACGGTCGCTGGGAGATTTAAGGAGCGTATTAATAGCGCAAAGGCTGCAAACCGAAATTCCGGTTTCGCTAAACACCTTAGCTTAACCGAACATAAGCCGAATCTAGACGACATTAAATTATTATTGTAATACGCACATATCAGCCGTACGCGCATCATCAAAATCATGGCTATATACGCTTAACATAAATCATACAAATCGCACAAGCAATTTCTCTAAACCCACTTCAAGCGAGGATAACAAAATGCATACGCTTCATATATCAAGCAATCTCGGTAAACCCACTTCAAGTGAGGTCAGCGACTCGCATATTCATAAACATAGAACAAACAAATTAACTGACCTACTAAAAGGGTCATTTACACCTCCCTCACGTTAAAATACGCTACAACGATAAACGAGAGACTTTTTGTTCTCAGGATTAAGTTACCATCGTAATGAGTAATGAATGAAGTGAAAAACGAAACGTGAAGCTTTGCTCCCCAATAGGAATATTATCGATACAAATTGGATCTCATGCAAAATATTATATGCTAAGCAAATTGCAGGCATGAGAACCACTGTAGGTTAATTAGGTATAAATATAATGAGTGAACCAAATAAAGACAGTATTCTTTACGAAGTTCAAAGCGTTCATTTCTTCTGGAGTTAAAGCTGATTAGCTGCTCCAGTCAACCCTGTCAAATTAGTTTGGAGTTACAGCTGAAAAGCGGCTCCGCTGGAGTTAAAGCCTTATGGTTGCTCCTAGGGTAACCCGGAGATAGGATCTGTATAGAAAACCTCATTACATAGCGTCCGTGAAGTATTAGACATCACTTTATCTTTATACATATAGTTTATCAGAAAATAGTTTACTAGATAGATTTGAAACTTTCGAGTATAAAAAAATTAAAGACGATGGCTAGTTTATAGTAAGCAATCAGCTAGATCTTAAAAACAACAGCCCACAATGCTAAGCATGCGTTAGCTCTACCCATGCGGTTAGCAGCTAAATTGTCTCTGTACAACGAGAGACCACATGATAAGCCAAAACGCGTTGACGGTTACATTATATATAAAATTAACATATATATTAACGTTGTGGAACAAACAAGGAAACAATTTTCATATTCACGATTTGTGAGTAAATTGGAACAAGTACACAAAATTTAAACAAAATCAGAGAGTTTTCCCTAATTTGAACTTAAGCCAAAACAAGAAGTGTTTTCATATCTTTTATAAGATGGCAGTTAAAATAAATCTATTCCACCCAAGTGTTATCTATAAAATCTGTGAATTCACAATCGAATTCGCAGGTAACTCCGTCATATTCTTCACAAGTCATCACATTTTGTAATAATGGTATCCCACGCATGCCCTCTCCGTAGCAAATTTAAGTACTGTAACTACCTTAAGTACAGCTTTTGACTTGTTTCGTCGGACGGACGAGGCGGGCGGTAATGTTGCAGATTTTCTTTATATACATACATACTGTAGATAATCTTAAGATTAAAATCAGTTTTTAGTTGAATTTCAATCCAATAGGAGCACTGAAATATTAAACCGCAAGGAAAAAAAATTGTTTGTACATTCATAGACCAATGTACGGATAATTTTGTTTAGAATAAAATGTAATCAATTACTGTAATCAGTTACGCTTGTAGCTTCATCGGAATAGCATTGTCGCATGTTACTTAGTTTTGCTGTGCTTCTCGAATTGCTACTGAGAATTTTATACTCTGGAATTCGCTAAAATAAACGGTATTTTGGACAATCAAAGTGAGTTTATAGTCACCCCAGTCCCTACATTACAACCAGTCTTGTATGATTTTGAGTACCAGTACCAGTAAATACCATTTGTTGCATTCACCACAGACGACATTAAATTACTGGTGAAAAATATTCAGTAAAGATTCAAATCTCTTTACTGGTACTTAAAAATTACCAGTACCAGAAAATTTATTGGTACTGCCGAAAGCCAGTAAATCACCAGTAACTACCAGTAACAACCAGTAAGCACCAGTAATAACCAGTAACCACCAGTAACCTACCAATAACAAGAATTAAATACCAATTTATCCACCAATCTGATAATTGCATGAATTATTAAAACATTTTTATTACACGTTAAGTAGATATTACTTCACGAAAAGCGATTGTTCATTCTTTATTCCGAATAAAATTACGGTAATCCTTAAAGTCCTAACCGATTTTAATGTAAGGTGTTAAAATTCTATCGCAGGCTTAATAATATGACTATTGAGAAGCCAATGTACTATAGTTATTTCATACCAGCATTGGTCACATTACAGACAAAATTAAGAAAAGTTCACTCTTCAGATAATATTAAAATATTAGAAGAAACTGCGTTAATTTAGAAAAATACGCGTTCTTCTATCGCTTTCAGCAATATTTTTCCTTTTCTTCAGAGGTAGATCAAGCCATTGTAGCTGCCGTTTTTTGTCCGGACGTAAAAATGAAATGTTCTAAACCTCTGAGAAAAAATGGCAAACATAAAAAGACAGGACATTCACAGAATAATGTCAAATTATGCAATTATATTTTATAAAAATCACAAGGCTCAAAATGTCCCATCCGGAGTATAGCAAAATAATATCACTTTCTTTGATTATGGTGATTTAGAAGGAAAAACAGTGTAGAGTAAATTCAGTTACTGCATGTGAAAAACAATTATTTTTTATTTTTGCCCTACAGAGTCAGTCGATTGTACAGATTCATCAAATTCAACGGAACGCTTCGAACAAGAATTTTATATGTATTTATCGGACCCCAATACGAATATTAAGATGCTGGATAAATATCCATAAAAAAAAATTAGTTTTTCATGTAAACACATGCTTAACATCCTCAGCTCCAGGCGAAAGATTGTTTTCTTTTGCCGGTTTAGTAAATTTTCGAAAAATTGGTACTCATGAAAACAAACGAACATATGAGAGATACGGGTATTAGCGAAAAATGTCTGTGTAACTGGCAATTTTCCCAAATGAACTATTGCAATAATTTCATGTAAAACACACGTAAGTTGAAAATATTTCTGTTAAATAATATATGATGGATATAAAAATGAGTCTTCTGTTTTAATAATTCATGCATTTATCTGATTGGTGGATAAATTGGTATTTAATTGTTGTTATAGGTAGGCTACTGGTGATTACTGGTTATTACTGGCGTACTGGTTGTTATTGGTAATGACTGGTGATTTACTGGCTTTCGCCAGTACCAATAAATTGAATGGTACTAGTCATTTTTAATTACCAGTAAACAGATTTGAATTTGTACTGAATATTTGTCACCACTATAAGTACTGGTACTGGTTGAAAAATCAGTAAGGATTTACTTGAATATCACGCAAGTTTGATTACAACCATCAAGTTTTCCACCGACAAGAAACAACACAAACAACAAAGCTTAATTACCTATCAGACTCAGCTGGAAATTTAAAAAATCTGAGTGAACCCCGCACTTTTTGATTTCCGCAATCTTTTGCACAGCATTTAAAATAAACCTGTCTTCTTTTTCTTTCCATTTTTTCTCTGTATTTCTGAAATTGGATATATAGCGTTAATAACTACACCAATTTAAAAGAAATTATTTGTTTCAAATTAAATAAAAATCTTACCTGTTTAAATACAATTTGACAGTTCTCATTAAATATTGTAATTGATTTGCCTTTTTTTAACTGACAGCAGAAATTGGCGAAAATACCAAGAAATGAGCAGTGGAATTTTGACATTAGAAGCTGGCATTTTGACATTAGCAAGTGGCATTTTGACATTAGCAAATGGCACACATATCTGGCTGTGCTCTTCATTCTCTTTCATTTTATTATGGTCACGCACCCTGCTCTGTACCGAATAGTAGTACCAGAGCAAGGGTTTTTAAATCCATGACCGGGTAATTTTCCGAAGCTGGATATCTGTATATATCTAATCTGTGCTAATGCTGTTGATTTCCTTCCTGCTAGCCTTAACGCTTGTTGTAAACTTTGATCTGCAATAGCGTTCACAAATGCCTCCGTCGCCACTTCGTTAAGAAAATCCGCATTCACACTGGAGTATGAAAGATGCGCTAATCTTTCTACATCTGCCTGCAGTTGTTGTAGTGATTCGCCATGTTTTTGAATCCTGTTGCGCAACTGTAGGCGATATACTTGCTGCATGTGCTCATCTCCGTAACGTAATTCTATCGCCTGTACTAATGAAGAGTAATTACGTTGATTTTCAATCGGTACAGTTTGTAAGAGTTCTGACGCAGGACCTCGAAGTGCTAACACCAGAGCTATAGCTTTGTCTTCATCATTCCATCCATTTACCTCTGAAGCTGCCTCGAATTGTCTCTTGAAGATATGCCACGAATTTTGTCCATCAAATATGGGAGGTTTCATTCTACCTGCACCGGATATTTCAGTTGCTACGCTTCGAGGCTGACGATGCTTTATTCTTTCCAGATCTGATTTAAAACTGTCAAGCTGCTGGGTGACTTTTTATGAGCTTCCGCCACTTCCTGCTCGATTCGTTCAATTTTCAAATTTTGTTCGTCTAATGAGTTTTTCAGGAAAGTCTTCTGTTCCTCCAAACGAGTTTCTAGACAATTCTCCAGAGAGATCTTTTGTTCGTCCAAACGGGTTTCCAGAGATTTCTTTTGTTCCTCAAAATCAATCTTTTGTTCATCAAAACGGGCTTCCATAGATTTCTTGTGCTCATCTAACCGGGATTCCAGAGAATTCTTTTGTTCATCGAGAGAATTCTTTTGTTCATCGAGGGAATTCTTTTGTTCGTCCATAGATTTCTTCTGCTCATCAAACCGGGATTCCAGAGAATTCTTTTGTTCCTCAAAAGCATTCTTTTGTTCATCGAGAGAATCCTTTTCTTCATCAAAACGGGCTTCCATTTTACTCATTAAAGTACTCAAAAGCTGTTCCATTTTCATCGCAGGCTCTTCTCAGCTTCGCTTTCTTCTAAGTTCTCTTCGAAAACAAATGTTTCAGGATTCTTTCCTTCCTCTATCAGAGCTTGTCTCAGTCGCTCGGCGAGAACATTCTTTGGACCTGTCGTTTGTAACCAGGGCCGGCTCCACGCGGTAAGCAGAGGATGCAAGGAATCCGGGCGCCGGAAACGGAGGGCGCCAAATTTATAAACATTTACAGCAAAACTCGTGCTTGATTATTTATAAATTTTTTACTAAAAAGCAAAATAAAATAAATCCAAGATTAGTTATCCAGTTATCCGTTATTATAATTAAGTAATCCATACAATTTAAATTTTTACAAATTAGTATAATTTAATACTTCGTTAATTATTTTCCCGCACTTTAAACAACAGAACTTCACTTGACTTTCAAAGTGATTAACCTGCGTCAGTTTCAGTTCATTTCTAGTTCACCACAACCTGAATGAGTTGGATTACAATGGAAAGGAAGAAGAAAAGAAATTCATTCCTTAGCTATGGCCCACACTTAGAACATATATCAAACAGGAATGCTGATAAGTTCGATCTAGTGAAGCCGAGCTTGTATGTGTTGGAGTATATCTCCTTTGTAGTTGTACCGCAGTGGGGACAGTAAATATCATATTCATAACTGGGTGCACATTAAATCTTCGTGGCGGGAGAATTTGAAAATGTTGTTTTAATTTAATTTTATCTTTACATTTCAAATTTGTAAACACGATCTATTGTGTATTCAAAAATAATTGAATGTTAATTGTTATAGATGGGCTTCGCTCTGGGAGTACTTCTTACGGCACGTGTAAGAAGTACACTCAACTGAACCTGAATGTGTAAGAATCTGCTGTGGTGCTAACTATTTTTGCTTTATATTTATTTTGAGAAATGAAAAAAAATCCGATCCACTGATAGCGATTTTAAAAAAGCTACGCTACTTTCTTATTGTTAGTCCTCTGCACTACATAGGTAAGTGTATACAGATCACGCGCAGGATGATAGAGCAAGGCATTACATAAGCAAGATAATGAGCAATGATAAGTATTTGTTGTATATTGTTGCGAGCGTGGCCTTTGGTTCGTTATTTAAAACACAATATTAAATAATTAATATATAAGTTCTTTATTACACTTAAATCATATAAAGTTCACAAACATTTATTTAATCAACTCAACTCTAATTATCGCTAACACTGTACTTTCAATTATCGCAATCTAATTACATACACTTCCAACACTATCGCTTCTTTATTACTTTCGCTTCTTAACACTGCAACGTCTAAAACAAGACTCTTTTTCTGGCGATGACAACTGTCATATATATACCCTAGAAACTCTCCGGATTATTCTGGAGTGTTCTATTCCAAAAGCTTCTTGACTATTCTATTTGTTCTATTCCTGAACTTTCATAATCGATTCTCCGAACCTGAAGTCATTTACTCTCCGAACCTGAAGTTGTTTATTGCCAGTAGATGTCACCAGTTGTCTCTTTCTATTGCACGTAACACTGCCCCCTTCTTAAACTTGTTCGTCCCGAACAACAGGTGGTCCACGGTCTTGATGCTCGTAGTATTGACACAAGCGGTCCAAATGAACAATTTTGTGCTTGCATCTTGTGCCACGCTGAATGCTGTATACCACGTCATTAATTCTAGTTACTACTGAATAACACTGGGAAGGACCAGTATTGTTGCAATTTTGGAGAACGTCCCTTACGTCGTTTCGGGTTGTACAGCCAAACAAGATCACCTTCGTTAAATCCTGCGGAATTAGCGCGTAAGTCATAGCGGGTCTTCATCCGATCAGTATTTGTTGCTAATTTCGTCCTCGTGGCCTCGTGTACATCGGCTAATTGTTGTTTGAGCTCCAATACGTAGTCTTCTGGTGACTTTTGTTCACCTCTGGGGGTACCGAATTTGAGGTCGTTAGGTAAACGCATCTCTCTTCCGAATATGACTTTAGCTGGGGTTTGTCCGGTAGTACTATGAACGGCTGATCTATAAGCCATTAGGAATACAGGAATATGTCGATCCCAATCGCGTTGATGATAGTCAACTACTTTCTTTAGATGCTCGATCAATGTTCTGTTGAAGCGCTCTACCATGCCATCAGATTGTGGGTGTAGAGGAGTTGTTCTAGTTTTTCTTATTCCCAACATTTTACACATCTCCTGGAAAGTCCGCGATTCGAAGTTCCGTCCTTGGTCCGAATGAAGTTCGTGAGGCACACCAAACCTACTGACCCAATTCGTTATTATTTGTTCCGCAACTGTGGTTGCCTCTTGATTAGGGATTGCATAAGCTTCAGGCCATTTACTGAAATAGTCAATGGCAACTAATATATAACGGTTACCGCCATCCGTTTCTGGAAAAGGTCCAGCGATGTCTATAGCTATCCTTTCAAAGGGGGCTCCGACATTATACTTATGCATTTCTCCTCTGCTTCTGTGTTGCGGCCCTTTGCAAGCAGCACAGACAGTGCATCTGCGGCACCACTCCTCCACATCTTCTCGCATATGTAACCAATAAAACTTTTCTCGTATTTTGGAAATGGTTTTGTTCACTCCCAAATGTCCTCCAGAGGTTCCACCGTTCATTTCTTCTAGAACATCTTTAACGTTTGATGCCGGCACGACTATCTGCATTCGGAAAGATTCGCCATTAGGTGCTTCCCACTTGCGTTTTAATATACCACATTTAACATGAAGGGAGTTCCATTGAGCCCAGTAACTTTTTAGCTTCTAACTCCGTTCCGAAATATCCTTCCAGTCTGGTCTTTCCATGTCTTCTTTCCAAGCAAGAATAGGTGAAATGTCCGGATCTTCTCGTTGTGCTGTTCGTAGGTCCTCGTTGTCCCAACCTGTAGATGGCTCCACGGTTATCAACTGTATAGTTGCTGTTGTTTCTTTTTCTTCTATTCGTGTGCAATGTTTGCACTCAAGTTTACATGGACGTCGTGAAAGGGCGTCTGCATTTCCATGGATACGACCTCTTCGGTGTTGTATTTCAAAATCATAAGCCTGGAGTCGCTCTATCCATCTCGCCACTTGTCCCTCAGGATTCTTAAACTGCAGAAGCCATTTAAGCGCTGCATGGTCCGTGCGAAGGATGAATTTCTGCCCATAGATATATTTATGAAAATGCTTTGTTGAACTTACAATGGCAAGTAGCTCCTTTCTTGTAGCACAATAATTTTTCTCTGACTTTGAAAGTGCTTTGCTATAGTAAGCTACTGGAACTTCTTGACCATTCTCCACCTGAGAAAGCATGCACCAATACTTTCATTGCTGGCATCCGTGTCTAATGTAAATGTTTTTCCCAGCTTTGGATAGTGAAGTACTGGAGCCTCACAGAGCTGTTGCTTCAAATTTTCAAAACTTTCGTTGCATTTATCCGACCATATGAACGGCTTTCCCTTTTCGGTAAGTTGATGTAGGCTTCTTGCTATATCTGCAAAACCTTTCACGAATCGCCTGTAGTAGGTAGCTAAACCAAGAAAACTTCGTAATTGATGTTTGTCCTTTGGAGCTGGCCAATTTTTGACGGCTTCTATTTTCTCTGGATCGGTTCTTACTCCTTGTGATGAAACTATGTGCCCTAAATATTTAACCTCTTTTTTAAATAGGGCACATTTACTCGCACTGAGCTTTAATTTTACATCTTTGAGTCTTTGAAGTACATCCCGTAAGTTGTTTTTATGTTCCATGAATGTCCTTCCGATTACTATTATGTCATCCAAATAGACAAGACATGTTTTCCAGGTTAAACCTCGTAGAACACATTCCATTAGTCGTTCGAATGTGGCTGGAGCATTACATAACCCAAATGGCATTACTTTGAATTGCCATAAGCCACTGCCAACTGAGAAAGCAGTTTTCTCTCGGTCCTCGGGATGTATTTCCACTTGCCAGTAACCACTCTTCAAATCCAGCGTGGAAAACCATTGCGCTCCGGAAAGGGTATCCAATGTGTCATCAATCCTTGGTAATGGATAGCTATCTTTTCTCGTTACGTTATTTAGTTGGCGGTAGTCTACACAGAATCGGGTGCTGCCATCCTTCTTCCTAACCAGAACAACCGGCGATGTCCAAGGGCTGTTAGATTCCTCTATGATGCCTTGTTTCTTCATGGAGTTCATCATGTCTGCAACTTCTGGTTGTTTGGCTAATGGCAATCTTCGTGGTGTCTGTCGAATGGGTCTGGAATCTCCTGTATCGATTCGATGCTGGACAAGATTTGTTTTACCATAATCATCATCATTCATTGCAAATAATTCCGAAAATTCATCAATCACCTCTTTGGCATCGTTGTGTTGTTGTTCACTTAAGGCACTGGACGAAAGAAGTTTCTGAACCTGTTGGGTAGTAGCTGGTATAGTTTTTGTCTCCTTGACATTACTACCATTATCTAAATTGACGATTTGGTAAACGGGTTCACAATTTCCAATTATAGCACCTTCTTTTAGTTGTACCTCGTTTTCGGATGTGTTAAGCACTCTGACTGGAATTAGTGTTGCACCTTCTGCCTTCACTAAAGTCTTGCCAACGATGATGTTCGATGTAACTTTTGTGGGGTTAGGCTCCACCAGATAGAATCGGCAGGTCCCGATGTCATCAGTAAGCTTTGTCCATATTAGTGTCTCGGAGCATGGCGAAAGAGTAATATTTTCGCAAACCATCGTCCTTACTTTCGCAGGATGATCTGCTTCTTCTCCTAGTTTCATAGGAATTTCTATGTTGCCATATTTGAGAATCCGCTCTCCGACATCCAGATTTATTTTGTATGTGGTCATGAAGTCTATTCCAAGAATGCAGTCATCCATTATGTCTGAAACCAGGAAAGTGTGAGGAAATAGTAGTTCGCCTAGTTGAACATCTAAAGTTATTTCTCCAAACACCTGTGCTGCCGCTCCAGTTGCTGTTCTTAGTAGATATTTGGTGGTGTTGTGAAGCCATTTGTTCTTAACAAGATCTGCTCTAATAATTGATCTTGAAGCTCCAGTATCGATAGTAACTGCGCAGTCATTTTTTCCTACACTTCCATATATAACAAGACTGCTATTATTTCTCTGTAACTGACTTACTTGGATGATGACTTCGGGGCTGTCGATTCCACCAACCAACTTCTGCCCCATGAAGTTGGTTTTTACTAGTTTTCCGACTGCTCAAGAGGAGAGACGATGCGACTAGTCGCTGTTTGATACCTAGTCTCTCCACGAATTGCTTGTTTCCTGGCTCGACATCTTTGGCATTCTTCTTTCCCCCTCTTCTTCTGGTGATTCCACTCGTCGACGTTTTCTGCAGTCTCTTTGAAGGTGCCCTGGTCTATTACAATTCCAGCATCGAGGGACACCACGTGAAGGCGGGCTCTACGATGATTGCACTCTATTACAAATACATTCTTCCACTGAAATTTCTCTCAATCGTACTGCACGCCGTGAAGCTTGTCTGGCGGATTCGTATGCTAATGCATAGGCTAGTGCTTCTGCTGTTGATTTCTTTCCTGCTAGCCTCAATGATTGTTGTAAATTTTGATCTGTAATAGCGTTCACAAATGCCTCCGTCGCCACTTCATTGAGAAGGTTTCATTCTACCTGCGCCGGATATTTCAGTTGCTCCGCTTAGAGGCTGACGATGCTTTATTCTTTCCAGATCTGATTTAAAACTGTCAAGCTGCTCGGTGACTTTTTGTTGAGCTTCCGCCACTTCCTACTCGATTCCTTCAATTTTCAAATTTTGTTCGTCTAATGAGTTTTTCAGGAAAGTCTTCTGTTCCTCCAAACGAGTTTCTAGACAATTCTCCAAAGAGATCTTTTGTTCGTCCAAACGGGTTTCCAGAGATTTCTTTTGTTCCTCAAAATCAATCTTTTGTTCATCAAAACGGGCTTCCATAGATTTCTTCTGTTCTTCTAAACGTGATTCCAGAGAATTCTTTTGTTCGTCGAGAGAACTCTTTTGTTCGTCCATAGATTTCTCCTGTTCATCTAAACGTGATTCCAGAGAATTCTTTTGTTCCTCGAAAGAATTCTTTTGTTCGTCAAAACGGACTTCCATTTTGCTCATTAAAATACTCAAAAGCTGTTCCATTTCCATCGCAGGCGCTTCTTCAACTTCGATTTCTTCCAAGTTTTCTTCGAAAACAAATGTTTCAGGATTCTTTCCTTCCTCTATCAAAGATTGTCTAAGTCGCTCGACTAGAACTTTCTTTGCACCTGTCGTTTGTAATGAGCAGTTCCCTCGCTCCACTTTCAAATCCTGTATTCGAAGCTCCTCCACTTTGCGCCCCATTACTGTAGTAATTCACTCACAGTTGAATATAAATTATTTTCCAGAACTTTTAAAATTTAACACAATTCCACAAAATTAATCACACTTTTATTTTTTCAGTCAATTGCCACCACTTTATTTCTCAAATATATCCCACTTCTGACACCAGTTGTTGCGAGCGTGGCCTTTGGTTCGTTATTTAAAACACAATATTAAATAATTAATATATAAGTTCTTTATTACACTTAAATCATATAAAGTTCACAAACATTTATTTAATCAACTCAACTCTAATTATCGCTAACACTGTACTTTCAATTATCGCAATCTAATTACATACACTTCCAACACTATCGCTTCTTTATTACTTTCGCTTCTTAACACTGCAACGTCTAAAACAAGACTCTTTTTCTGGCGATGACAACTGTTATATTTATACCCTAGAAACTCTCCGGATTATTCTGGAGTGTTCTATTCCAAAAGCTTCTTGACTATTCTATTTGTTCTATTCCTGAACTTTCATAATCGATTCTCCGAACCTGAAGTCATTTACTCTCCGAACCTGAAGTTGTTTATTGCCAGTAGATGTCACCAGTTGTCTCTTTCTATTGCACGTAACAATATGTACAAAAGCATAAGTTACATATATTGATCACTTGTGTATTTTACTGGAAAATTGTTTAATATGTATAAATAGAATGCAAACAAAGTACATCTCTACACTAGCAAACAAAATGATTAAATGATTAAATTTAAATCATTTACAGATTTTACACCTTTAGCCATAGTATAATAAGCTTGTGAACCTTATTGCACTAAGTTACCAGGAGCGACCACGAAGAGGTAGGTGTAAAAATGTAAGAAGTTCGCAAAAGTATCTTTTCTGTTACTGTGGGCAAAATATTTCAGGCATTATAGCCTAGATTCTTAAATTATTTATACTTTATTTCAGTTTCACGTACATCAGATGCTATTCACTTACAGCATAAGAAAGTTCTTAGATAACATAATATATCAGAAACCCAGTTCTTACTAATTTAAGTTAATAAATTCGCTCAATTGAAGGTAGAAGACTAATAAAAAGTGAAAAGATTAATAAACAATAAAATTTACCTAAACTTGTATGCACAGAAATGATACTAACTCAAACTTCTTACACGCCCCCAGCAGTCCTTGTAGCTTTTGCTTCATCTCTTTTTCTAAAAATTCGGACTGCGTTATGGTGGAGTTTAAGCATTTACATACCTTTAAATATCACGATTTTTGTATAATGCTGTCTGAGTGAAAATTTTTCTGATGCTTTTTTTGCAACAAAATAAAATCTTGTCTGAAGGTATTTTTCAGTTATAAGTTTAATTAAAGCACTATAATGATTGTTGCTGACATCCATCTTAGTTATGAAGATTAATTAAATTCTACATATTTCTGCAAGCACGACTGGCGACGACACAATTTAAGGATAATGTTAGTAACATAATTGTTTTTTTTTAAACAATGGGAAACTTTCATGCAAAGCAACAATAACTACAATGCTATGATCAAGTTTATTGGAAAAAAATATAAATATTGTAGATAAATATATATAGATCAATTTCATGTCGTAAGATCCGGCCCAGACGTGCTTGCACGCTGCTGCACTGCAACTTTTCAAACGATCAATGGCGCATAAGTTCCAAATCCTTAATCGGGTAAGGGCCTTGTGTGCCAAGTGATGTTAGCACAGCTGGGACTTTAATTTAAACCATACCTTATAAGGTTACAGATAGAAATTTCAGTCCAAGTTTTCCTAACATCGCTTGGTGTGAAATTTGTAGACATCGATGCATGCTGAAGCGTCTAACCTGCACCTTAACGTTCCAACTTTCCTTCGGCAGCATTTGAAACAATCAAAAAATACAGATGTACATAAACTAGAATTTAAGCAAAAAATTTCTCTTTTTACTTAGAACTGATAGCGTTTGCTGTGATTTCATATAAGACTTCGATGATTCTCCAACGATAAAACCACTTTCCTCCACATTCCTCACAGAAACATGCTCCACTAGCTCCTCGTGATCCTGTACAATTAAAAAAATTAGGAAGATATTATGTATCTTAATCGTTTAATTTGATCAGTTAAAGTGTAAAAAGAAACCACTACTACTGAGCTTCTTCATATCTAAACTTACCATTACTGATTCCTCTATATAAATCTCCGCAACTTCAATTAGGGTAAAGTCAATTCTAGCATCAATTTTCTCCTCATAGTGTGATGCGCTCTCCACAGCATTTCTCACAGTAATGTGCTACACTCGTTCCTCGTGATCCTGTACAAATAAAAAATTATAAAGATATTATGTATCTTAACCGTTTAATTTAATCAGAAAAAAAATTAATATTTCAGTTTAAATGAATCCACCTACCACTTTTGTTTTAAGAGAAGGTATCGCATTTCTCACCAACCCCCGCCTAACTCCAACGATCTCATAATCCATGGCTGAAAAGTGGTTCTCACAAAGAGAGTCTCTTTGAGCTGGCTTATACTCTGGCCGGCCAATCGCATCGAGTCATTTCGTTTTTAAAATTTCCTCCTTAGGAAACCTAAAATCAAAAAATAAGTAAATTTAGTGAAAACGTCTTAACCAAATTAACAAAACTATATGTTGAAAAGTTCTAATTAAAAATAAATAAGTTGTAGGTACCTAGTTGAGAAAATTTTATAGCAGTTTCCAGCAAGAACAAATTTCACAATTCAAATCAAAATACAAATTTATCACAGGAATGAAATATATATATAAAATATAATAAGTTACTTTTAAATAGACTATTTCACATTTTCCGTTTAATTGATTTATCTATTCAAATCAAAATATTCAGATAATTTTCCAAATGTCCCCTAAAAATATTTTTAACCCACCGCCATTGACTTATTGCCTTTCGACTTTGACAGTTGTCTTTTCACGTAAACAAGAATTTTTCTAACATGTAAGTGCACAACAAAATTCAAGTTTTTATATTTGCTTGAAGATGATTCAGCAATATTTGGTATTATTAGTTAAAAGTAAATGGATTACAAATAATTTGTGAATATACTTGCCTAAAAATGCTTTCCACTGCCCAGTTTTTCCTCTATAACTCCGGCAACCTTTTACTGAGCACTTCATTATTCAAATTGTATTTATACACAAGTTTTTTTACACTAAATATTGTTTTAATTTGTTTATATTAAATCACTTGACTAGTTTTGAAAAAATCTGTTGTCTGTTTTCACTGCGAAATCACAAATAATTAACATAAATTATTTACCGTGACGAAAACACAAAAACTCACTTGGCAGATAAGACATATATCTCGCTTTCTCCAATATATTCGGTCCTTTGTTATTGCCTTCCCCTTCGAGATAATTATGAGGAGAAGAAAGCTTCACTCATGTACACGAATTTTATACGATACTCGCATTCCTTTTACTTTTGCGAACTTCTTACATTTTACACCTACCTCCTCGTGGTCGCTCCTGGTGACTTAGTACAATAAGGTTCACAAGCTTATTATACTATGGCTAAAGGTGTAAAATCTGTAAATGATTTAAATTTAATCATTTAATCATTTTGTTTGCTAGTGTAGAGATGTACTTTGTTTGCATTCTATTTATACATATTAAACAATTTTCCAGTAAAATACACAAGTGCTTTTGTACATAACAACAAATACTTATCATTGCTCATTATCTTGCTTATGTAATGCCTTGCTCTATCATCCTGCGCGTGATCTGTATACACTTACCTATGTAGTGCAGAGGACTAACAATAAGGAAGTAGCGTAGGTTTTTGAAAATCGCTATCAGTGGATCGGATTTTTTTTTTCATTTCTTAAAATAAATATAAAGCAAAAATAGTTAGCACCACAGCAGATTCTTACACGTTCAGGTTCAGTAGAGTGTACTTCTTAGACGTGCCGTAAGAAGTACTCCCAGAGCGAAACCCATCTATAACAATTAATATTCAATTATTTTTTAATACACAATAGATCGTGTTTACAAATTTGAAATGTAAAGATAAAATTAAATTAAAACAACATTTTCAAATTTTCCCGCCAGGAAGATTTAATGTGCCCCCAGTTATGAATATTGTTACGTGCAATAGAAAGAGACAACTGGTGACATCTACTGGCAATAAACAACTTCAGGTTCGGAGAGTAAATGACTTCAAGTTCGGAGAATCGATTATGAAATCTACAGGAAAGTTCAGGAATAGAACAAATAGAATAGTCAAGAAGCTTTTGGAATAGAACACTCCAGAATAATCCGGAGAGTTTCTAGGGTATAAATATAACAGTTGTCATCGCCAGAAAAAGAGTCTTGTTTTAGACGTTGCAGTGTTAAGAAGCGAAAGTAATAAAGAAGCGATAGTGTGTAATTAGATTGCGATAATTGAAAGTACAGTGTTAGCGATAATTAGAGTTGAGTTGATTAAATGAATGTTTGTGAACTTTATATGATTTAAGTGTAATCAAGAACTTATATATTAATTATTTAATATTGTGTTTTAAATAACGAACCAAAGGCCACGCTCGCAACAACTGGTGTCAGAAGTGAAATAAATTCGAGAAATAAAGTGGTGGCAATTGACTAAAAATTAAAAGAGTGATTAATTTTGAGAAATTGTGTTAAATTGTGAAAGTTCTGGAAAATAATTTATATTCATCTATAAGAGAATTACTAAAATAATGGGGCGCAAAGTGGACGAGCTTCGAACGCAGGATTTGAAAGTGGAGTTAGGGAACCGGTCATTACAAACGACAGGCATAAAGAAAGTTCTAGTCGAGCGACTTAGACAATCTTTGATAGAGGAAGGAAAGAATCCTGAAAAATTTGTTTTCGAAGAAAACTTGGAAGAAATCGAAGTTGAAGAAGCGCCTGCGATGGAAATGGAACAGCTTTTGAGTACTTTAATGAGTAAAATGGAAGCCCGTTTTGATGAGCAAAAGAATTCTCTCGAGGAACAAAAGAATTCTCTAGAATCACGTTTAGATGAACAGAAGAAATCTATGGACGAACAAAAGAATTCTCTCGATGAACAAAAGAATTCTCTCGAGGAACAAAAGAATTCTTTGGAATCACGTTTAGATGAACAGAAGAAATCTATGGAAGCCCGTTTTGATGAACAAAAGATTGATTTTGAGGAACAAAAGAAATCTCTGGAAACCCGTTTGGACGAACAAAAGATCTCTCTGGAGAATTGTCTAGAAACTCGTTTGGAGGAACAGAAGACTTTCCTGAAAAACTCATTAGACGAACAAAATTTGAAAATTGAACGAATCGAGCAGGAAGTGGCGGAAGCTCAACAAAAAGTCACCGAGCAGGTTGACAGTTTTAAATCAGATCTGGAAAGAATAAAGCATCGTCAGCCTCTAAGCGTACCAACTGAAATATCCGGTGCAGGTAGAATGAAACCTCCCATATTTGATGGACAAAATTCGTGGCATATCTTCAAGAGACAATTCGAGGCAGCTTCAGAGGTAAATGGATGGAATGATGAAGACAAAGCTATAGCTCTGGTGTTAGCACTTCGAGGTCCTGCGTCAGAACTCTTACAAACTGTACCGATTAAAAATCAACGTAATTACTCTTCATTAGTACAGTGAGAGAAATTTCAGTGGAAGAATGTACTTGTAATAGAATGCAATCATCACAGAGCCCGCCTTCACGTAGTGTCCCTCGATGCTGGAATTGTAATAGACCAGGGCACCTTCAAAGAGACTGCAGAAAACGTCGACGAGTGGAATCACCAGAAGAAGAGGGGAAAGAAGAATGCCAAAGATGTCGAGCCAGGGAACAAGCAATTCGTGGAGAGACTAGGTATCAAACAGCGACTAGTCGCATCGTCTCTCCTCTTGAGCAGTCGGAAAACTAGTAAAAACCAACTTCATGGGGCAGAAGTTGGTTGGTGGAATCGACAGCCCCGAAGTCACCATCCAAGTAAGTCAGTTACAGAGAAATAATAGCAGTCTTGTTATATATGGAAGTGTAGGAAAAAATGACTGCGCAGTTACTATCGATACTGGAGCTTCAAGATCAATTATTAGAGCAGATCTTGTTAAGAACAAATGGCTTCACAACACCACCAAATATCTACTAAGAACAGCAACTGGAGCGGCAGCACAGGTGTTTGGAGAAATAACTTTAGATGTTCAACTAGGCGAACTACTATTTCCTCACACTTTCCTGGTTTCAGACATAATGGATGACTGCATTCTTGGAATAGACTTCATGACCACATACAAAATAAATCTGGATGTCGGAGAGCGGATTCTCAAATATGGCAACATAGAAATTCCTATGAAACTAGGAGAAGAAGCAGATCATCCTGCGAAAGTAAGGACGATGGTTTGCGAAAATATTACTCTTTCGCCATGCTCCGAGACACTAATATGGACAAAGCTTACTGATGACATCGGGACCTGCCGATTCTATCTGGTGGAGCCTAACCCCACAAAAGTTACATCGAACATCATCGTTGGCAAGACTTTAGTGAAGGCAGAAGGTGCAACACTAATTCCAGTCAGAGTGCTTAACACATCCGAAAACGAGGTACAACTAAAAGAAGGTGCTATAATTGGAAATTGTGAACCCGTTTACCAAATCGTCAATTTAGATAATGGTAGTAATGTCAAGGAGACAAAAACTATACCAGCTACTACCCAACAGGTTCAGAAACTTCTTTCGTCCAGTGCCTTAAGTGAACAACAACACAACGATGCCAAAGAGGTAATCGATGAATTTTCGGAATTATTTGCAATGAATGATGATGACTATGGTAAAACAAATCTTGTCCAGCATCGAATCGATACAGGAGATTCCAGACCCATTCGACAGACACCACGAAGATTGCCATTAGCCAAACAACCAGAAGTTGCAGACATGATGAACTCCATGAAGAAACAAGGCATCATAGAGGAATCTAACAGCCCTTGGACATCGCCGGTTGTTCTGGTTAGGAAGAAGGATGGCAGCACCCGATTCTGTGTAGACTACCGCCAACTAAATAACGTGACGAGAAAAGATATCTATCCATTACCAAGGATTGATGACACATTGGATACCCTTCCCGGAGCGCAATGGTTTTCCACGCTGGATTTGAAGAGTGGTTACTGGCAAGTGGAAATACATCCCGAGGACCGAGAGAAAACTGCTTTCTCAGTTGGCAGTGGCTTATGGCAATTCAAAGTAATGCCATTTGGGTTATGTAATGCTCCAGCCACATTCGAACGACTAATGGAATGTGTTCTACGAGGTTTAACCTGGAAAACATGTCTTGTCTAGTTGGATGACATAATAGTAATCGGAAGGACATTCATGGAACATAAAAACAACTTACGGGATATACTTCAAAGACTCAAAGATGCAAAATTAAAGCTCAGTGCGAGTAAATGTGCTCTATTTAAAAAAGAAGTTAAATATTTAGGGCACATAGTTTCATCACAAGGAGTAAGAACCGATCCAGAGAAGATAGAAGCCGTCAAAAATTGGCCAGCACCAAAGGACAAACATCAATTACGAAGTTTTCTTGGTTTAGCTACCTACTACAGGAGATTCGTGAAAGGTTTTGTAGATATAGCAAGAAGCCTACATCAACTTACCAAAAAGGGAAAGCCGTTCATATGGTCGGATAAATGCAGCGAAAGTTTTGAAAATTTGAAGCAACAGCTCTGTGAAGCGCCAGTACTTCACTATCCAAAGCTGGGGAAAACATTTATATTAGACACGGATGCCAGCAATGAAGGTATTGGTGCAGTGCTTTCTCAGGTGGAGAATGGTCAAGAAGTTCCAGTAGCTTACTATAGCAAAGCACTTTCAAAGTCAGAGAAAAATTATTGTGCTACAAGAAAGGAGCTACTTGCCATTGTAAGTTCAACAAAGCATTTTCATAAATATATCTATGGGCAGAAATTCATCCTTCGCACCGACCATGCAGCGCTTAAATGGCTTCTGCAGTTTAAGAATCCTGAGGGACAAGTGGCGAGATGGATAGAGCGACTCCAGGTTTATGATTTTGAAATACAACACCGAAGAGGTCGTATCCATGGAAATGCAGACGCCCTTTCACGACGTCCATGTAAACTTGAGTGCAAACATTGCACCCGAATAGAAGAAAAAGAAACAACAGCAACTATACAGTTGATAACCGTGGAGCCATCTACAGGTTGGGACAACGAGGACCTACGAACAGCACAACGAGAAGATCCGGACATTTCACCTATTCTTGCTTGGAAAGAAGACATGGAAAGACCAGACTGGAAGGATATTTCGGAACGGAGTGAGAAGCTGAAAAATTACTGGGCTCAATGAAACTCTCTTCATGTTGAATGTGGTATATTAAAACGCAAGTGGGAAGCACCTAATGGCGAATCTTTCCGAATGCAAATAGTCGTGCCGGCATCAAACGTCAAAGATGTTCTAGAAGAAATGCACGGTGGAACCTCTGGAGGACATTTGGGAGTGAACAAAACCATTTCCAAAATACGAGAAAAGTCTTATTGGTTACATATGCGAGAAGATGTGGAGGAGTGGTGCCGCAGATGCACTGTCTGTGCTGCTTGCAAAGGGCCGCAACACAGAAGCAGAGGAGAAATGCATAAGTATAATATCGGAGTCCCCTTTGAAAGGATAGTTATAGACATCGCTGGACCTTTTCCAGAAACTGATGGCGGTAACCGTTATATTAGTTGCCATTGACTATTTCAGTAAATGGCCTGAAGCTTATGCAATCCCTAATCAAGAGGCAACCACAGTTGCGGAACAAATAATAACGAATTGGGTCAGTAGGTTTGGTGTGCCTCACGAACTTCATTCGGACCAAGGACGGAACTTCGAATCGCGGACTTTCCAGGAGATGTGTAAAATGTTGGGAATAAGAAAAACTAGAACAACTCCTCTACACCCACAATCTGATGGCATGGTAGCGTGCCAACAGAACATTTATCGAGCATCTAAAGAAAGTAGATGACTATCATCAACGCGATTGGGATCGACATATTCCTGTATTCCTAATGGCTTATAGATCAGCCGTTCATAGTACTACCGGACAAACCCCAGCTAAAGTCATATTCGGAAGAGAGATGCGTTTACCTAGCGACCTCAAATTCGGTGCCCCCAGAGGTGAACAAAAGTTACCAGAAGACTACGTATTGGAGCTCAAACAACAATTAGCCGATGTACACGAGGCCACGAGGACGAAATTAGCAACAAATACTGATCGGATGAAGACCCGCTATGACTTACGCGCTAATTCCGCAGGATTTAACGAGGGTGATCTTGTTTGGCTGTACAACCCGAAACGACGTAAGGGACGTTCTCCAAAATTGCAACAATACTGGACCTTCCCAGTGTTATTCAGTAGTAACTAGAATTAATGACGTGGTATACAGGATTCAGCGTGGCACAAGATGCAAGCACAAAATTGTTCATTTGGACCGCTTGTGTCAATACTACGAGCATCAAGACCGTGGACCATCTGTTGTTCGGGACGAACAAGTTTAAGAAGGGGGCAGAATTCGGAGAATCGATTATGAAATCTACAGGAAAGTTCAGGAATAGAACAAATCGAATAGTCAGGAAGCTTTTGGAATAGAACACTCCAGAATAATCCGGAGAGTTTCTAGGATATAAATATAACAGTTGTCATCGCCAGAAAAAGAGTCTTGTTTTAGACGTTGCAGTGTTAAGAAGCGAAAGTAATAAAGAAGCGATAGTGTGTAATTAGATTGCGATAATTGAAAGTACAGTGTTAGCGATAATTAGAGTTGAGTTGATTAAATGAATGTTTGTGAACTTTATATGATTTAAGTGTAACAAAGAACTTATATATTAATTATTTAATATTGTGTTTTAAATAATGAACCAAAGGCCACGCTCGCAACAATATGATATTTACCGTCCCCACTGCGGTACAACTACAAAGGAGACATACTCCAACACATACAAGCTCGGCTTCACTAGATCGAACTTATCAGCATTCCTGTTTGATATATGTTCTAAGGTTGTTTACCTGCGATTTGAGGTGATAATATAATAATTAAATTCTCATTACGTGCTCCGAATTTGTGATACAGTTATTGTGTATATCAAAAACTGTAACTTGTTTGAACACGTACACAACTAAACTAGGTAATCATATAAGGAACTACAGCGAAGCAAAATTTTTGTGCTGGATTGTATAATAACAAAACGCATAGCCCACACAGGGGAGGATATTGGCACTTTTCACCAAAGAATAACTAAATAAAAGAAAGGACACAGAAGAGTGTTCCGATTGTTTTCCATTTAAATGTACACGGTGAGAAAAGGAAGGAAGAAGAGAAAAAAATAAAAAAAAAAATAAAACCCTCTTTGAACATTTTACGAATAAGACAAAAAATGTGAAAGCGAAGATTACATGCAACGAAATGGAATGGCAAATGATTTATTTTCGTAAATAAGAGAGAATGGGCGGAGTTTCCTGATATTACGCTCATAAAATGTTCCCGCGTATCTATGAAAACGCCGATTTTCAGAAATTGTCCCAATGTTTTTCGCAGGAATTCTAATGTTTGTTAGTGTAATCCCATGATCCCATGTTTACATTTGTTTTGCTCGGAAGAGATTAAGTGGGGGAATCTCATGCTGAATTCGGGGAATTTTATTTGACAGAAATTTTACATCTCCTTTTAGTGCGTTGTTCATTACGAAATTTATCTTTTTCTTGCCAAATGGAGGTAGGGTTACCCAATGTACATTATTATATATATTACATTTGAAAGGATTTTGAGGGATTAAAAAGATTTTGTCATTCGGGTAATCCTACGTTCTCTCGATTTTTGTTTTTAACTCGTTATCTCAGTCGCACTACAATAATGCATAGCCAAGTTCTTTTCGTATATTCTGACACTTAAGTACTTAGAATATAGAGCAAACAGGAATGGTGATGGTTTTTATACAACGCGATACTAAGATCCATGAAGTATAAATAATAATTTTTTTTTACTTTACAATGCAATTAATAACAAGAATTATTATTATTAGGAATATGGAGAAGAAAAAATTATCTGGGTCAGCAAACCGCAAAAGAAAAGCAGCAAAAGAACTGGAGCGGGAAAAATTAAGGGGCAATTGAACAAATTTATTAAAACGTGTCATGGCCCTTCAACTTGTACAACATCAATTCAACAAGAAACTATAACAACATCAATTCAACAAGAGACTATAACAACATCAATTCAACAAGAAATTCAGCAACAACAACAACAACCAAGTGCAGAAATAAAACAAAACACTGAGACTGACGAAGGTACATATATTAATGATAATTTTTCTTTTCTATCAAATGATCCTGCCACTTGGCCTAGTATTATAAATGACAAAATTAGAAAAATAATAATTGAACATTGCTCAAATCCAAATAACCGGTTATTACGTTATCCAGAAAATGAATCAAAACGCAGTTTTAATAATTTATATTTTAGTAGAAAAATGGCAAATAATGATAATTGTCTTAAATTAATAGAGCTCTTTTCAAAATTTGATCTTGTGACTGCAAATCACATTGCAAAAATTAAAGATAAACAAAATCAAACAGTTCATTATTTAGGAAAAAACGTGCAAAATGAGTTGATATCTTTGATTTCAAAGAAAACAATTAACTTTATTTTAGATATAATACAAAATGCTAAATATTTTTCTATCATTCTTAATTGTACGCCAGATTGTAATCGAACTGAACAAATGACAATAATTGTTAGATTTGTGCATAAGTTAGAGAGCAATGAAATTAACGTAGAAGAACATTTTTTTGGGATTTTTAGCAGTAACAGAATCTTCGGGAGAAAGTTTGGCAACATATTTAACCGTTAAATTATCAGAATTTAATTTAGATATACAATATTTACGTGGGCAGGGTTATGATAATGGAGCCAATATGAAAGGAAAACATAGTGGAGTTCAAAAGCGTATATTAAATTTAAATAAAAGAGCTTTTTTGTACCGTGTGCAACTCACACTTTAAATTTGGTAGTTAGCGATGCTGCTAAAGTTAATATTGAAACAATTAACTTCTTCTCCATCATTCAGGAAATATACAATTTTTTTAGTTCGTCAACAAAACGTTGGTATGTGCTAAAAAGTTTTGTTGATATTTCACTTAAGCCTTTGTCAGATACTAGGTGGGAAGCTCGAATTGCTGCTCTTCGTCCATTAAGAAATAATATTGGAAGCATTTTAGATGCACTTACAGATACATATGTACGAAAATAATTCAAATGATAATAATACAAAGCACGAAGCTAAGGTTTTAGCACTGAAACTTAAAGATTATGAGTTCGTGTGTTCATTAATAATATGGTACGATATTTTAAATCACGTTAATGTAGTAAGCAAAATGTTAAAAATTCCAACACCGATCTCAGTGAGTGTATATAATTGATTGATGATGAATTAGAAATTAATGCTGAATTTAAGAACAATTCTTTACGTGGACGTAAAAAACGCATGTTCAATTATGAAAGTTATGACGACGTACCAATTAATCCAAAAGATAACTTTAAAATATCATTTTTTTTACCAATAATAGATACGGCAAGTAGTTCTTTGCAGGAAAGATTTGAATTATTAACTAGTCATGTTCATAAGTTCAATTTTTTAACAGATTTAAGTAAATTACAAGAAAACAACTTAGAAAAATACTGTAATGATTTAGAAATTACATTAACTGACGGCGAAAATAAAGATATTGATGGATTGGATTATGTACGGAAATAAAGGTATTTAAAAATACAGTAGGAGATCCATTAAATGTATTGACATATATATATAAATGATTTAACAAATATATTTCCCAATTGAGTAACTTCTTTAAAAAAAATTTTGACACTTCCCGTTTCCGTTTCAAGTGGTGAAAGATCATTTTCTAGATTAAAATTGATCAAAAATTAGCTGCGATCAAGCATCTCGAAGGAGCGCTTAATTGGCAACAATAGCTATTGAGAGTAATATTTGCGAAAAAATTAATATGGACGATATAATAGATGAATTTTCATCCCTTAAATGTAGAAGAGTTAAATTTTTGTAAAATAGTGTACCGCCTATCTTATAGTTTATATAGTAGTGATATGTGCAATAATAAAGTGTTAGTGTTTATAAATTTCCGATTTTACTGATTAATATAAATATTGCTAGCAATAAATAAAATGTGAATTTAATTGTATTATTTTTCCTTTGCCTATACAGGGGTGTAAAATGTTTTTATTTCAGTATTGTACAGGTATGTATCTGCCAAGAAATTATGATTTGTGGGCTGAAAGGGGGGCGGCGGCGGCAGCGGTTTGCATCCGGGCGAGTGGGCACTTCGAGCCGGCCCTGTTTGTAACGACCGGTTCCCTAACTCCATTTTCAAATCCTGTATCCGAAGCTCCTCCAGTTTGCGCCCCATTACTTTAATAATTCACTCACAGTTGAATATTAATTATTTTTCAGAACTTTCAAAATTTAACACAATTTCTCAAAATTAATCACACTTTGAATTTTTAAGTCAATTGCCACCACTTTATTTCGCGAATTTATTTCACTTCTGACACCAGTTGTTGCGAGCGTGGCCTTTGGTTGGTTATTCAAAACACAATATTAAATAATTAATATAAAAGTTCTTTATTTCACCCTAATCATATAAAACACACAATTCTTCAATTAATCAACTCAACTCTAATTATCGCTAACACTGTACTTTCAATTATCGCAATCTAATTACACACTATCGCTTCTTTATTACTTTCGCTTGTTAACACTGCAACGTCTAAGACAAGACTTCTTTTTCTGGCGATGACAACTGTTATATTTATACCCTAGAAACTCTCCGGATTATTCTGGAGTGTTCTATTCCAAAAGCTTCTTGACTATTCTATTTGTTCTATTCCTGAACTTTCCTGTAATAATAAGCGATTCTCCGAACCTGAAGTCGTTTACTCTCCATTGCCAGTAGATGTCACCAGTTGTCTCTTTCTATTGCACGTAACAGTATGAAGTATCGGACACATCAATATTCATTATTTGTTCAATAAAATTGTCATTTTCAACATTCACACTAAGAGACATACCTGTAGGGTAAACATGAGTGAGAGAGTCTTCATTATTAGATGTATCACTGTTTTTATTGTCCGTAGTTACTTCTCTTTGCAAAACCAGATTGTTCTTTTGGTGAAATTCCTCCCTAAAATTATAGCATAATTCATAGATCCATCTTTGACAACAAACAAATTTAAATTTACAAAAGCATTTTTAAAATAAATTTTACATTCAATACTACCTAATACTGCCAAAGGACTACCGTTTATACCACAGAATGTGTTGCTCCTAAGTTGCGTTGACATCATATGCGCTGGTATATATTGCTGCTGTACGAAGCTAATCTGACTTCCTGAATCAAGTAATGTTAGCAATGTGGTGACACACTCTGAACTTCCTTTACTAAAGGTGTACATAATTCGGTGCTCAAAGTTGTTTGTATTTAAGAAAATTTCTCTGTGACCTTCAGAACATTTTACCTCAGAAGATTTTACATTATCTAACATGGAAGATTGTACCGTCATGACTGGAGCGCTTTCATAACAAATTTCTGCTTTGTGTCCTGCTTTGCAACACTTAAAACAGCTGAGTGCTTTTCTTTTTGGCTTTGTACATGCACTGCTAAAGTGTCCTACCTCATTACAATTAAAACATTTTAGTTTTGATTGTGGACGTTGTATCGTTTAATTTGGGGAAATCCATTTCCGCGTTGAAAAATATTTGCTTTGAGTTTTTCGTACTTATGTAAAACTAGTTTCAGCTCCTTCATATTGTTTGCACCATATAACATCATTTTATTGGCTTCACTGTCTGGAATACCGCTAATGATATATTGCATAAAAGTATACCATTGTCAAGAACGGCGAAAGTTATTTTCAGAGACTGCACCATCACCTCCAGGAAGCTCCTTCGAGGGAACACGTCACATGTAAGTCGAAGTTGAGTGCATATTAAATTAAGGTATATTTGATCATATTACATTTTATTGTATTTGCATTTGTATTGTATTGTATTGTTTGTTATATATTTGATCATGTTTTACAATATTTGTTTTATGTGTGACCATAAAATTATGCGAGTCGGTTTTCTTTACATTTGATCGTTTTGTTTTTTTTTTAATTCGGGGCTATCGCTAATTACATAATTGTGTTTGATCACCATACTATTGATGTTTATCTACGTCCGAATATGCCTTAAGAGATGCATAGTATGTTGTTCTCCTCCGATCCATAGTTCTTTTTGTACGAAGAGGTCCTGAAACTTCAATTGTGCTAACCATAATAGTTATCATATTGTTTTTATTTCAAGACTTAAACTAGGTCTAACATAATCAATTATCGTAAACTTTAGCATTGTGAGCTGTAATAATGTAATTTTTTTGAGTTAGAGGCGCAAACAAATTTTTAGCATAAGTTCTTATAGCAAACATGAACAGTGTCAACTGCAGTAATATGAAATTTTTTGAATAAGAGACTTAATCTAGGTTCTCATAGAAGCACACATCGTAAATTTTAATAATGCCCAACGTAATATTTGTCTAGGTTTGAGATAGTATCTTATGTTGAGATATACGAATATTTGTTGTCGATAAGTTAGCTTAATTATTTTGAAAGGTCGTATATTTGTTTGTAAGATTTTAGGGACACAAGTAGAGTTCGGAGTCCATACGTCCATAGACTGATGAGACAGGTGTATACTGAGTTCAGTTTGTTAAATTGAATAAAGAGGAAATTATAATGTGCCAAGCTTTTCACTTTCTCCTCTCACTCTCCCGGAGCTCTTTTTTGGGATGATGGTCGACTAGGTTCACTCCTCCACTCTTCTCTTGCAGTTTATCATCATAAAGGACCTGATTAATTGTGCCTATAGTGTCATTGGGTAGATGGGGCACGGTCAAGAAGGCATAACATCTGCGCTGTCTGCTTATGCTGACTGTTGGGACTTAACGTCCACTCTTACTCACTCGCAAAAATCATACCATAACAAAATGGCGCCCAACGTGGGGCCATCTAGTAGACTTCGGTGTCTAATTGTGACTTCTGCTGGGGACTGCGACTTGTTGAGATGGTCATTTAGCAAATTGACTGACCTCGGGTTTCAAAAGCAGTGGAGGCTACATACGAAACTGAGTCTGACTATTTGCGTTAAAGTTTTGGAAATGACTAAAGTTTTTGAGATTTTATTAAAGTTTTGAGTTTCGATTTTTGAGTTAAATGAAAGTCCTGATTAAAGTTAAAGTTTTCGCGAGCCTTTTTAAAGTTTAAATTTTTGATATGTGGTTTATCTGAAGTTCAGCTTCAGGTTTGACTTTGGTCAAGCCTCAATTCTGGAATTTTCTTTCTTTGAGTTTTTAAATTTTTGAATTTTTGATCTTCCCGCTGGCCTTCAGCCATGGAAATACAGGTGGCCTCACAATCATTTTCATTGATATTTCTCACGGAGACGTGTCTTCGTTGGCCGTCTGGCTGGACGGAGTCGTGAGTTTCTGCGAGATGACTGTTGGGCTTGTAGTAGGAAGGTTAGCTGGACACAGGTTGGGTGAGGAAGGAAGAAGTTGTTGGCGGCTCGTGGTGATGTTGTAGAGCTTCGGAGTCGCGGGGTGGCATACTGCTGACTGCCTGACCGAAGATACTCTGGCAGCATTCTTGGCATTTAACATATCTGACCCGACTCTTCCTGAATTCCGTGAGAATTCAACTTTTTTTCATGTACACATTCACAAGGCTTGCCTGCGCTTATCTTTTAACTTCGCACCTGAATTTTTTGAGAAAGTTGTAATGGATATTTATTTTGGGGATAAAATTATTGAAACAAACCACCGAAATAATGTAAAAACCACTACTTTATTTACTCTATATGTTTAGTTTATAAAATTTCGCCGCGTTCTTAACCTATCGAAGGTTTACTCAAAACTCGACATTTCCTCAAGCTCAGGCTGTCTCGAAACCTTCCCAATCATTTCGCGATACTGGCACTCACCTACTTTCATGGCATTGCTTAATTAATTTTTGTTGATTTGTGATTTCAACAATTAGGCATCGATACATTACAAGTCGCTTCCTAGTGGCAACATAATTGTGTGAAGTGGAGGCTGTGGCTTTTGCAGTTTTTTGTACATTCTTTGTGCAACTTTTTCTTGGAAAACTTTAAGTGCCTTGTGAAAGGAAATGAATGAAATGAGATTCCGGGAGAGCCCGAGCTAGTGAATGCCTAAAATTTTTAATTAGAAAACATTTCGTTATTTTAGTTTGACATATCTGTAAAAATTATTGCTAGGTGAAATTAAACAATCTTTAAAATTATAATAGATACATATGTATATGTACATGTTTTTAACTAGAAAATTACTATTGGAAAAGTTTGCTGCTTGTATTAAATACCTACTATTAAATTTTAATTTATTATACCTACATGTTTAATTTATTTGTAAAATATGTAGTATGTTATATTTTAAAACATAACTTTTTTTTATAACTTGTATATAGGAATTGTATCTGACTTGTGTATTGTCATAAACATAGATGTATAATATTTATAATAAATTGAATCGGTTTGAAATATGCTTATGTATATGTAGACAGTCCAAACATAACTTTTCTTTTTATTATATCAATGAATGTATTGTACAAATTTTGTTTTTTCTTATCATTAACTGCTCTATTTTTATTTAATAAATTAAATTATCTATGGGACATTTTTCTGTAAAATATGTACATAATTATATTATACATATATTGAGAAATATAGCCAAAGTTTACCGACTGTGTTTCAAAGCAATAACACAAGCAAGCATGCAAAAGATTTTTGTTTTTGTTTGTATATTATTACCTCGAGATATTAATAGAAATGTGTTCTATTCAGAGAGTTCAAAATTTTTCAGTAGGTACTAAAAAAAAAATGTTTTACTTAAACAATTTCAAAATCGCTTACGTTTGTCTTGCTAGGTTTTTCTTCTGGACGAAAAAATTTTACTGTGGGGGTTGTTAGAGGGATCGTTGGTTTACTAATGTTACTTGTGTGTGCGTTACTGAAAACAGTTTCACGGATTAGATCACGCTGGATTTCCTTATTAACACTTCTGACTTTTGCGTTATCAGTTTCCTGCATTTCAAATTGACCTTTTATGTTGGGCGTTTTCCGGTGGATAGTAGGAAATCGCTTTTGAAAATATGTGTTTTTTTTGCTCAACTGTTTAAATTTTACTATTATTACTATTAAAATTATCGCAATAAGGCAGACTAAAACACTCAGAATAATTGTGTGGTTCCTATTATAGTGGCTATGTGTTTTTGACTCTCGGTCGGTTTTCACTTTTTCGATTTTATGTAAAAAGTTTTTAAGGCTGAGTTTCTGTTCGTCTAAATGTATTTTGTGATTTTGATGGTCAATTAACTGTAATTTAGGTATTTTAACTAAATGAAAAAAATATATAATAATACTTAAGCGTGGATTTTCTTTAATCTGTTCGAATGAACCACTTTCACCTTTCGACCTATCTGAATTTTTAAATTCACAGGGGAGGTTACTTCCTTTACTTCATATGGTCCGATCCAAATAGGTGATAACTTATTATTTTTGCCTTCGTTTTTTAAAAGGACTAAGTCACCAGTTTTGAATAACTCTTCCCGAAGGGTTCTGTCATAATATTTTTTCGTTATTTCCTTCCTTTTTATTATATTTTTCCTGGCAATATTATGGGCTTGTTGGATTTTATTTCTTAGGATATAAAAATAATTTTCATGATCATAAATTGGCTCTGGTTTGCTTTTAAGGTTCGTGGGCAGGTCAGTTGTAAAACCAAAAAGACAGTCCATGGGAGTCAGACGTGTTGAAGAGTGTTTGGTGTTATTATGTACATGGACGGCTTGCCGTAACCATTCATCCCAAAAGTGAGGGTTCTCATTCACGAAATTTCGCAAGTATTCCGTTAGTGGTCGATGAGACCTTTCCAGGGCACCATTCGATTGTGGATGGTACGCCGTAGTATTTATTTTCTGTATGCGTAGGAATTTACACAAGCGTTTGAAAAGTTCACTCATAAAATTCGTGCCTTGGTCTGTGATCAGTTTTTTCGGTATTCTGTACCGTGTAATAATCTCTTCGTAGAAAGTTTTTGCAACCGTAGCTGCTTCGAAATCTGGGAGAGCATAAGCATCCATGAAGCGTGTTAGATCATCTTCGAATGTTAGTATATATTTGTTTCCAAGGGTCGTGACTGGGAGTGGTCCTACTATATCCAGGTACACTTTGTCGAAGGGCTTTTTCGCTGTATCAGGCAGTACCATTGGCATCCGGATTAGTTTACAATGTTTATTTGTTTGGCATTTAGCACAAGATTTAATGAATTTTGTTATATCCTTTAACATATTCTTCCACCTGTACCTTCTCCGAATTCGGTGATAGGTTTTTGCAATCCCTTGGTGGCCCCCTAGTGGGTTTGTATGAAAGACTTTTAATATCTCATCAATATCTTTTTTTCAGTCAGAATATCATATTGAGTATTACCATCATTTATTTCCGATGTGTTGTAATTGTATTTTTCCCCAGTTTCAAATAATTCTCTTGAATCTTTTTCAATGTTTACTTGTATTTCTTCTTGAATTTGAGATTGAGGGTTTAATGAATCTTCTGTTTGCTGTTTTTTACTTTGCGACCTTGTGGTCACAAACATTGTAGTACCTTCTTGAGGGATTCCGCTTAAAGCATCGGCATTGCAGTTTTTTCGGCCTGGTTTGTACTTTATCTCGTAATTATACTCCGATAATTTGTGATGAAACCGTATTAAGCGTGACGTGGGATCTTTAACGTTGAACACTCCTATCAATGGCTGGTGATCCGTATAGACTGTAAATTTTCTTCCAAGGAGGTAACATCTAAAATTTTTCACGGCCCATACTATACCTAACAATTCTCTTTCTATTGTTGAATAGTGTCTTTCCGCTTTGTTGAGGGTCCGACTTGCGTAAGCTATAGGACGATCATGGCCGGGAAGTCCTTGCGATAATACTGCACCCAATGCTTCATTGCTGGCATCTGTTGTAACGATAAAGAGCTTTTTAAAGTCTGGATAAGCTAAGACTGGCGGCGTGGTAAGTGACCTTTTTAAGAGTTGGAATGCAGCTTCACTGTCCGATGTCCAAATGAATTTTTGTTTTCCCCGTAAGAGTTTCGTTAGCGGCTCTGCGGTCTTAGAAAAGCCGGGAATGAACTTTCTGTAGTAGTTGGCTAGTCCTAAGAAACTTTGCAATTGCTTTATGGTGGTAGGTGTTGGGAATTCTTGAACACATTTAATTTTCTCATTATCTGGAGCACAACCTTCATGGGAGCATTTGTGGCCTAAATAGACCACTTCCTTCCTGAGAAAATGACATTTTCCTGGTTGAAGCTTTAAGTTATATTCTCTTAATCTTTCAAAAATGTCGGTCAGTTTTTTTATATGGTCTTCCAAATATTTCCCGTAGACGACAACATCGTCTAGATAAACAAAACACTTTATACCTTGCAAACCAGTAAGCACACGATTCATTGCTCGCTGAAAAGTTGCTGGAGCTGTTTTTAATCCAAAAGGCATTCGAAGGAATTCATAATGTCCGCATTCCGTGCTAAAAGCCGTCTTTTCGCGGTCTGAAGGGTGCATTGGTATTTGATGGTATCCCAGTTGGTCCAATATGTCTTCAATTCTGGGTAGCGGAAATGCATCTCCGATGGTTTTTTTCATTCAGTTTCCGAAAATCGACTACTATTCTCCATCGCTTTTCACCATTTGGGGCTGGTTTCTTAGGAACTACCAATAGGGGCGAAGTCCAGGGGCTGCTACTTGGGGCAATAATGTGTTCATCTAACATATTCTTTATTTGTTTGTTAATTTCATTTTTATGAATATTTGGCAGTCTGTATGGTCCCTGATTGATAGGGGCTTGATCACACGTCATGGGGATGTTGTGAGAAGTAACGTTAGAAAATGGTAGTTGTTCTCCTTCTAAATGAAATATATCATTATATGCTTCACACAGTTCCTTTACTGCTTTTCTTTCCTCGGTATTATGTGTTTGGTCTAATGATATTTCTTTTTCCAGTCGCTGAAAACGTTGTCTTTCTGATATCTTTGCATCACTTATATGTTTCTTCTCCAACTTGTAAATATTGAAGTTTCGTAACGATTCTAGCTTTGGCTCCACATTTGGTAAAATAATTTCTTTCTCAAGTGTATTTATCATACTAAGTCTTAATTTCCCATTCTGTGGCCTAATTAAACTATTAGCTATAAAAACGCCAGGTATAATTTCCTGAGAGGGACATAACATTTCATCATCACAGCTCATTGCAGGTATTTCTAATACCATTTCTGATCGCGGAGGGATATGCGTCGCATTGCTGTATGAATCTTGAGTGATTGTCTCTCTATGCTTCTGAGAGGCTGGCAAGCTTAATGCTGTAAGAAGTGG